>JAKOGI010000611.1:20000-200000 GCA_029747015.1 Carnegiea gigantea
ATATTCTCTCTATCTGGTTATAGCTCTAATCTACTCTGTGGTGTGCTGGATGTCTGTCTGTATGTCTTTCTGTCCTGTCTTCTACTATCCTACCTATATCTCTCTGTCTATATACTCTATCTCTATATCTCTTCCCCACCACCCCCCCACACCCCCCCATCTCCACATCGACATCATTATATACATTATTATAGTTTACATATTATGTATGTATGCTGTATATCGATATATATTATCTATATAGTATCATATATATCTATTATATAATATATATATATAATATAATATATATATCTATATATTATATAGTATATATTATCAATGTATGTATAATATATATATGTCTAGATAGATGGGTGTGCATATATATATATATAAGATATCTATATATATATTATATTATATATATATTATATATATTATAATATATATATGTGTGTGTTTCTATATATACATATATATATATATATATATATATATAGCTCCTCTGTGTGTGTGTGTGTTTGTCTCATCTATCTCTCTCATCATCTCTCTCTGTCGTCATGTGTGTTTTTTGTCTCTCTTCTTCTATCTACTTCCTTTCTCTTCTCTCTCTCTCTCTCTCTCTCTTCTCTCATCTTCTCTCTCTCTCTCTATCTCTCTATTCTGTGGTGTGTGTGTGTGTGTTTGTGTGGGCGCCTTGTCTGTGTGCGTGTGTGTGTACCTCTGTCCGCTGTATATCTATGTCCCGCTATCTCTCCCATCTGTCCATATATGTCTACAGTTACACTCTCCCACGTTCTTCACACCCTCTCTCCTCCCTTTCCCATCTCTCTCGCTCTTCTATCTCTCTCTATCTCTCTCTCTCTCTCCCTCCCTTCGCTCTACTCTCTCTCTATATCTCTTCTCTTCTGTGCTTTCTCCGCCCCCCCCTGCTATCTCTCTTCTCTATCTCTCTACCTCCTTCCTTTCTTCCTCTCTTCTCTCTCTTCTCTCTCTCTCTCTTCTCGCCCCTCTCTCTCTATCTGTGTGTGTGTATTCTATTCATCTCTCTCTCTATCTTCTCTCTCTATCTCTCTCGTCTGTCCCCTCCTCTTGCATATCCTCTTCTCTCTCTTATCTCTCTCTCTCTCTCTCTCTCTCTCGTTGCCTCTCTCTGTGTTTTCTCTCTCTCTATTCTCTCTATCTCTCTCTATCTCTCTATATATGTCTGTCGGTCTGTCTGTCTGTCATCCTCCCTCTATCCCCCCCCCCACACCCCCACCCATCTCCTCCCTCTCTCTTAACCTCGCTCTCTCTCTCTCTCTACCCCCACAACACACACCCCACCACACACCCACCACCCACCCCACCCACCTCTCGCGCTCTCTCTGTGTGGGTGTGGTGTGTGTTGGTGTGTGTGTGTGTGTGCCGTGTGCGTGTGCGTGTGTGTGTGTCTAATATACATGCATATATGTGTGTCATATATTATATATTATATATGTTTATTTTTGTGTCTGTGGTATATATATATATATATATATACATGGGGTGGTGGGGGCGGCGTATGGTATCATGTGTATATATATGGATATCTCTATATATATTATATATATATATCTATATATATATCGTCTATATCTATATATATCTATAGTATATGTATGTACATATCTACCCACACATATCTTACACTATATATATATATGATATATATATATATCTATAATAGATAATCTATACTATTATATATTAGAATATATATACACACATACATACTAATTATATATCTATTATAATATATATATATATATATATGGTATGTGGTATTATAGTATAATATACTATCTCTATCTATCTATATATATATATATATATATTATATATTCTATCTATCTCTATATCTATCTGCGTACTATATCTATAATACTATATATCTCTATCATCTATATATATCTCTCTATATATATATCATAATATAGACACACATCGTATGTGCATATCCTATATATATATATATATATTATTATATTATATATATAGTATTCATGATATATCTATATATGTACATATATGCTATATATATGTAACATCTATATATAAATATATATTATTTACATTATCTTATATATGTACATTGATATATATATATATATGTACAATATATATAATATACATATATATAGTAATATATATATATATATATATATATATATATATATGTATCAGGTCAATTTGGAAATAACAAATAATTTTTCTGTAAAGATTATAGAGAATGGACGTTAATGACAATTAAATGTTATTTTTAAAATATCCATTTTATTATTTAAAATTTCAAATCTAATGCAATGCTCGGGTACATGCTCAAAAAACATGTATTCTTCAAACTTTTTTTATAAAAAAATGCCTCAATGAAAAAAAAAAATATACAGGAGTGATAATATTTTCACTACTTACCGTAATTCTTTGGAGTTGGACTAAAATATTCTGTATTTTTTATGCCAACTTATTGACGTCGACCCAACAATTATTCAATGGTACGTTCAAAGTACCATTTGCTTATTCAAAACTTAATCTCGGGGCAATGCATGAGTCTTAACTAGTTACAAGAAATGAAATGCAAAAGGAGAATGATAGTATAACTTCTCATTGATAAAGTACCATGCACAATAAAATTATTGACCTACCATTTTCTCAAAGTACAACAAGATATTATATAAATAATCCAAAAGGAAGTTGTAGCCAAAATGATTATTGTGATCACTATAACACTGATATTACATGTATACAAAAGATTTACGTACTTATAATTAAGTTATCAATTTATACATTCTATAACAACTTATAAAATTGCTTTCATACCAAACAGAAGTAGAGTATTGGAAATTTGTGTACATCTATTAATTTTTATTATATAGATTTTTAAAAAAGGGAAGACATTCTGTCATAAGAAATTATCTGTATAATGATCTGTATGAAGTTGCTTTCATTCCAAACAAAAGTAAACTCACCTACCTGGTGATAATGTCTTCACTACTTATCCCAATTCTTTTGAGTTGGGCTAAAATATTCATTATTTTTTTAAGCCAACTTATCAAGGTCGACCCAACGATTATTCAATGATACTTTCAAAGTACCATTTGTTTATTCAAAACTTAATTCTGGAACAAAGCACGAGTCTTAACTAGTAATGAGAAATGAAATGAGAAAGGATAATGACATTATAACTTCTCATTGATAAAGTATCATACATAATGAAATTATTAAACTACCATTTCCACAAAGTACAACAAAATAGTATATAAATAATCCGAAAGGAAGTTGTATTCAAGATGATTATTGAGATTACTATAATACTGATATAACATACATAAAAAAGATTTACGTAACTTATGATTAAGTTATCAATTTATACCTATAACAACATATAAAATTGCTTTCATCCCAAACAGAAATAGAATACTGGAAATTTGTGTATATCTATTAATTTTTATTATATAGATTTTTAAAAAAGGGAAGACGTTCTCTCATACGAAATTATCTACATATATATAAAGATCGATATAAATTGCTTTCATACCAAACAAAAGTAACCTCACCTAACCCGTGATAATGTTTTCACTATCTACCCCAATTCTTTTGAGTTGGACTAAAATCTTCATTATTTTTTCATACTTAGTTATTGATGTCAACCCAACAATTATTCAACGATACTTTCAAAGTACCATTTGCTTATTCAAAACTTAATTTCGGGGCAACGTATGGATCTTAACTAGGTATAAGAAATGAAATGAGAAAGGGTAATGACAGTATAACTTCTCATTGATAAAGTACCATACATAATAAAATTATTGAGCTACCATTTCCAAAAAGTACAACAATATAGTATATAAATAATCCAAAAGGAAGTTGCAACCAAGATGAGTCTTGTGATTGCTATAACACTGATATTACATATATATAAAAGATTTAAGTAACTTATAATTAAGTTATCAATTTATACATTCTATAACAACTTATAAAATTGCTTTATACCAAACAAAAGTAGAATATTGGAAATTTGCGTATATCTATTAATTTTTCTTATATAGATTTGTAAAAAAGGGAAGACATTCTCTCATACAAAATTATCTATATAAAGATCTATATAAAATTGCTTTCATACCAAAGAAAAGTAACCTCAACTAAGCCGCGTTAATGTTTTCACTATTTACCCCAATTCTTTTGAGTTGGACTAAAATCTTCATTATTTTTTTATATCAACTTATTGACGTCGACCCAACAATTATTCAATGATACTTTCAAAGTACCATTTGCTTATTCAAAACTTAATCCCGGGACAACGCACGGGTCTTAACTAGTTATAAGAAATGAAATGAGAAAGGATAATGACAGTATAACTTCTCATTAATAAAGTATCATACATAACAAAATTATTGAACCACCATTTCCGCAAAGTACAACAAAATAGTATATAAATAACCCAAAAGGAAGTTGAAGCTGTTAGCTTCCTTAAGCTTAAAATATATTTTATGAATATGCTTGGGTGAAAGACAAACAGGAGTTGGTCCATTAGTATGTTTATTATATTATATTTGGAGCTACCCTAGTGTTTTTATTGTTTAAATATGTTATGATTATAAATAGATATTGGCATTATTGATTTTATATTATGTGTCACAATAGCTTTGAGATAGTTTAATATTTAAATTTGAACATATGATTTTTATGATATTACATTTTGTGATTCAAATTTGATTTTGATATTATGAGATACGATATCCCATTTCATTGGGGATATTCATTGAGCTAATATTTGATTTTCCTTAACAAGATTTCAACCTTTAAAATGCTTGATATTTGCTTTGATCATGGAAGGAATTACAAATCATCTCATGAAGATCCTTAATCAGCCAAAATAGAGTGACTGTTGGAAGAAATCTCAAATAAGCCAAAAATAGCCATTTAGCCATTACTTGCTGGAATTGTGTGATCTTTAAGGATCCTGAACTGTTGTTCAAGGCCTGGAACTGAAGCTGAAATCGTGGATGAGTCTAATGGCTAGTTTCCTACGATTTCTCCAAGTCTTTACTACAAGTACAGAAGCTGGGTGAGGGTTGAAGACAAGAAGAAAAGCAAGCACTCATTGGCATACCTCTTACTCAAGCATTCATTGGCACACATCAAGCTTATATTTGTATATCTATTGTGTTTATTTACTCCTTGTTATAAAGTGTATCGTATTATCTTTCTTTGTATTGGGTTGGATTAATTAGTTGGAGGGCCGACTACCCAAATACGGTTGAGGAGTATCGCGTACGTTGGGACGCCTAGAGTTGTAAGATCAACTCGTAGGTTGTATGATTAGTGAATCGTGTGTAATCAATCGGCCTAATAAAAGAAAAATGTTCAAAATCCCATCGGTGAGGGCCACCCCTGGGTAGAGGACTAGGGGTTGCTGAACCTATATAAATAGCGTGTTTTGTCCATATTTACTTTTCCGCAATTCTTTTTTGATTAATTTGTAACTTTGATACCACTCTATTCACCCTCCCTCTAGGTTGATTTAATTAGCCAAATCGGGCCAACAATTGGTATCAAAGCTAGTACTATTTTTTAAAGATTTTACCATCTAATAGTTCGATCTCATGGCTAGTTATGATTTTGAATCTGATTGCCATCCGGTTTTTAAAGGCACTAATCACTATAAGGAACATTATCTTTTACAACAAGAATTCTCGTTGCAGATGGTCAATAAACTCGTTGCAAATGTCTTTTACAATGATTTTTTCATATGGTCATGGCTTGTTGCAAAAGAGTTGGTCATAAATGCTTGGGCTTTAACTACGGCCAGGTTGAAAGGCTCGTCGCAGGACTTTTCATTTACAATGAGATCTTTATCTCGTTGTAATTGCTTATGGATTTACGACGAGATTGTTGCCTCGTGGTAGTTTGTAACTATCTTTTACAACAAGATCTTTATCTCGTTGTAATTTCTTATGAATTTACGACGCGATTGTTGCCTCGTGGTAGTTTGTAACTATCTTCTACAACGAGCCTACACATCACGTGGTTGTCTGATATATTACAACAAGCTATGAATCTCGTCGCCATTATTAAAACATTCACGATGAGTTACACTACTTGTGGTAGTCGTTCTGATCAATCACAACACAAGAACATCTCTTGTTTGGTCAAGTAAATACTTCTTCAACTACGACCAGGTACTTGTCGCAATATTTCTTCACATAAATTTTTGGATCAACAACGAAATGAACTCAAAGTAAGGGCAAACACCACCCCTGTACTCATACATGAGCATATAGGTATAGTCATCTCTGCAAAGAGATCGAGAGTTGCCCAAAATATAGGTGCAATACACTAATAATTTGTTTACTGTTTGGAATACATATATTTGTATTAGCTACTTAATAATAGTCTACAACATAAAACATATAAATCTTGTGTGACAAAATGCTGTCTATCTTCATGTTGACTGCCAAAATATGTACGTCCATCTTCAAACTGGATACCAAAATATATCCATCCTCATTTCCAAAAATCTATATGCACCTTGAAAATATTCATATACACCTGCCAAAGTACAACGTAAAATTTAGTTGTTAACTGTTAATGTGATCATATTGTGAATCCATAGTTAATGTGCTAAGCCACACATATAGAAGTCCAAAGAAATAAGTAGAAAAGAAAACTAGCCCTCTGACCCAAATATTCCCAAGGCATAAAATAGGCATTCCAAAGGCGTTTTCAAGACTTCCAAAGGCACAAAATAGCCGAACAAGTCAAAATAGGCATTCCAAAGGCATAAAATACAGCCAACAAGTGTTGAAGACAGAGGACCCCAAAAGGGAGAATTCTCACTGTAAAAGATAATGTTTCTTGTATTATAAACATGAGGAATCAAACCAGGGGCGCAACATTTAAATGAAACAAAATCCAAAACAGGGCAACTGAACCAAGAAATATGCAAGGTGAATTCAAACCAAATCGCATGTAGAAAAAATCCAATATAATTGAAATACATCCCACTCATATTCAATGCAACCAACCCAATTATATGATTTGAGAAACCAAATTACTAGATCCGCAACTAAAAAAACCAGAAGAATTGAAGGAAAAAATTAAAAAAATAACTACTAAACTCTTCCCTTGTTGCTGCACTTATAGCCCAAAATTGAGTACCAAACGAAAGGAATAGGATGGAGATGTTATGAGGGTCGAGCATGGGAAAGGAATAGGGAGACATAATGCACAAGAGGGGGAGAAGGAAGCATGGAGATGACGGTCATCTAATGAGCATAAAGGAAGGAGCAGACGGTCATTATTTGCTGACTTTCCAGATAATTCTCTAATATTGCTGAAAACATTGTATAATGCCTGCATTTTTGGGCTCCCCAGAGGCATGGATAATGTACCTCAAAACTCTTAGGACGTATCCTCTTAAAACATTCCAATGAGCATAAAGGCTTTACTGCTACCACATTGTACATTTAAAGCGCAATCTGAAAAAAGCACAGAAAAGACATTGCAGTCGTACCTAAACTATTCAAAATGGTCCTGAAATACCCTAAAATATTTTTTAGGTCAGCACGCATAATCTTGATTTTGACAATTTCTATGACATTACCCCAAATCTAAAAAACCTTGTATATAGGCTTCATTTTGGAGTTATGAAAGATGACTCTACATTCATTCCCTTATAAATTCTAAATCCAATTCTGGACAATCTTACTTACTACACTGGCTTTGTTGGAAGCATCTTGTAAATCTTGAAGTGTAATTCAAAACCCGCCAAGAACATGCCTTATAGTGATGTGCAATACCCTTTAAAGCATCTAGATATCTTACACCATATTCAGAGGTCGGAAGGGGTATGCATTCACCCTTTAAGCAGTTGTGGATTTTATGACATAATTCCAATACGCCTAAAAGCAACTATTATGTTAATATGTTATACACTCCAAACCATATTTTCATTGGCATTTTTTTCAAACTTTCCAAAATCAGTGAATTTCAATGACTGTAACAATCGCATAGACACCAATACCATCCTCATTGATTTTTAAGTGTGACATTATTGAATGTTCTGATGTACTCCCCCCACTCGACTTTTAGAACCTCTTTGGATAGTTTACATGTTACTCTAACAATTTCAATGAGCACAATGGCTTCGTTAACACCATTGTGTTTATTGTGGATCGTGATCCTAACACATCATCAAATAATGACCGTAGCAGTAGGCTCGGAGGCCTTGGCAAGGGAAGAAGAGGCCAGCTGGAAAAGAGAACTAAGAGATTGGACTAGGTATGAAGTAGACCGAGAAAAAACAAATAAAATATGCCCATCTAGATAAGAAGGAAGAGAGCTAAGGACTGAGCAATAGGGCAGCGTAAAGAACAGGATCAGGCCTACAAAGTTAGGGGGTACTGCAGCACGCGCATGGCACGTGAGGCCTATTGGAAGGAGTTGGGCCACTGTGAAGAATACACAGTAACCTTCCACTGAGTTGATGGAGGGAGATGAAGGCTTCTACTAAGTTGATGGAGGCTTCTAGGCTTTCAAAGGTACGCGAATGGCTGGGCCGTGGGCACTGACCCAAAAAAAAAAATTAATTGTTGCAAATTAAAAAAAAAATGCTACTAAGCCAGTGTAAACAGCTCCTAGCTACTGGCATCCCATCCATGTGAAGTACAACAACAACAACTCCCAACAACAACAACTCTTAGCTACCAGCATCCCATCTATGTAAAGTACAACAACAATAACTCCCAATAACAGCTTCCAACAACAACAATAACTCCTAGCACAAGAGAAATAATGAATTATGTCTTGCACTTATGCTATAGGCTGGGCCTAAAGCTCCCAGCATCCCATCCATGTAAAGTACAATTAGATACCATGTAAACTATCGAATTTCTTTTATAAATAAAGTGATAAGGAGAAGACTTACTTTGTACCAAAAATTTCCCAAAAGCTTCAACTTTCTCACCCACACATTAGATTAGCATAGCAAAAACCTACGACAATCAATAGCCAAAAAAGGGAATAATCGTTAGTGAAAGTTAAAAGCCCAACCTTCAAAAAAAAAAAAGAGAAGGGAAGAATGTTTGGGAGAGTCAGAAATATGTACCTAAACATCATCTGGATCAGAGCCAGTGTTAGCACCAGATTTCGTTGAAGTCTACTGGTTAGCCATAACCAAGTTAGCTAGCATTCTCACTTGATCCTCTAGTTTATCCATATCATTTTTGTGGGCATTTTCCATGTCATCCATGCGCTTATGTAATGCAATATTCTCTTTCTTCTCTTGAAGCATAGCTTGAAGTGCTGCTCCAGTTGGGAGCGGCCTCCTTACATCCTTTGGCTTCATTCCATATCCAAAGCATGCTACATGATCATGGTCTTGTGGGCCAAAGCATTCTTCAACCAATTCAAATGCTGAAAAGTGAGGGTTCTTTTTGAAGTTTGGATGATCTCCTCCTAGAGATAATATACAAAAAGATGCAAAAATAAGTGAGAATAACAACATATGAAACAGATTTGCAAAATCTGACATTTATACAGTTTATTCAAGCTATACATGGCTGGCTAGACAATCCGTCAATCTATATTACAGCAAGATTAACTAGAATTAGAAGTGGCAAAGAAATTAATTGAGGTAAAAGAAGTTTCTATAGACTATAGTGATGCAATCAAGAAAGCTGCCTTTCATAGAAGCTAATGATGCAAAATATAAGAAGAGGTAAGGATGCTTGAGAAATTCTAGTGCTGACATTTGAAACAAATTTCTTATGGCTGATTTGCTATTTGATTAAAAATATGAGACAAGGAATAGGCAGACATATTAAAGCACATGGACAGAAGTTACAAGGAAAGATCTATAACTTCTACTTGTGATAGAAAATACTTGTGATAGAAAAAACTCTGAGTTCTTAATTTGGACATTGAATGGAGACTAGCAAAGAAAAGTTTACAAACTGCAGTGGAAGAAATTCACGTACCAACTTGCTAGCAGATTCCTCATCGAACGCTCCTGAGTTTAGTTGTCGAGTTTCCTTGAATATCTCAGCAACAAAAGGCATCTTCCCTTCTTTACTACCCTAAAAACACAAGACTTCAGTACATTGCATAACATAAAAAAGAATAAACCTTACTAGTTGATGACATATTTACCAATTTTTTATAAATTATTTGTGTGAAGGGTGTGCTGCCAGTATGATGAAGCATCATCAAATTGGCTCTATTTTCAGAGTTTCGATGATGTATCTTCTATAGGAGGATATCAATCACATAATAAATAGTTTGTAACATGAACTAGAAACCAACTTACTAGCAAACGAACTAGAAATCAAATTACCAAAAAAGTGAAACAAATTGCAAACCCACTTACTAGAAAATCTTCATTGAAAAAATGTTCATCCAGCAACCATTTCCAATCCTCTCGCGACATATTTCTAGGAACCTTTTCTAATGCTTTTCATAACTTCCTGTAGGCTTTATATAATGTTGGACAAGGCTTTCCCTCCAACAATGCCACAATCTCTTCATATGGCGAAGGGTAGCCTCGCGATCAAGTTCAAAGTTTTTACCCTTAAATTTATCCTATATATTAAGATAAAGACAAAACAAGTCAGAAATATGTATAAAACAATGAAGACTGGGAATTTTATTTTCTTGCAAAAGAGAAGTCATAATTCAAAGAAAGATAAAAAAAAATTCTATCCTCAAGAAAACAGACATAATTGAAAGAGCTAGATAAAAAAAATTCTGCCCTCATCCAGCATATGCAATTACCTTAACCGCAGCCCACATTTGTTCTTTTGCACTCTCATCAATATCATTCCAAGAACGCACATGGGCAGGGCACACAGTATGATTTTTTACTAATATACCCATATGTCTTGTTATGGGATTGTGATTTTCACCAACTGGACCATTGTGAAAGTAAGTAAGTTCCAACTTCTCTCCATTCTTCAAGTTTGCCAGCCGCTTACACCTATTAGGACCACGTGGCTTGAAGTTGCACCTCTTTTTCTTGTTATTCATACTGTTGCATCTGTCTATCTCTGCCTCTAAAATATATAAACAAAACAAGCAATGAAAAAAGAGGGGGTGATATAGCACTTTGAAGCTCTAAATTATATAAACAGAGTACAGGTGTCACACTTTGAACCTGTACAAATAAAATATTTATAGCTAATGGAGAAATCAACTGATTAATTTTCTGCTTATGATGACAGAGAACACAGACTCACTGAATTTGACTTTAGTATACTCAAAACATAAATGAAGAAGAACACTCCTATTACAGGCTCAAAGTACCTAAAAATTCTAGGAAGAGGCCACTCTTAAGCAAATAATCACACTTCACAAATCCAATTCAACCCCAATGCTTAAACCAGAAGCAAATACCAAACTCATTAAGCGTAGAAATAAACAACATATATTCCAAAATTCAACTCACCAGACTGCTCAATATTAGGATCAACAATCCTTTCATCTTCTCTACCCTCCTCGTCTTTGCTACCCTCTTCATCTGGAGATGGTGTACAAATACTCTAATCAGTGGAGCCTGGTGGTTGAAGTGGTGTAAGATGATCATCTTCATTAACTCCTGCGTTGAAATCAGAGTCATTATGCATGTTCACACTTCCTTATGTACAGATGAAGTGCCATTATGAGAATGCTTGTTTCTAGATGAGGAAGGTCGAAGTAATGACTGCTTTAAGCCTTGTGACCGGTTCATGCCAAGTGTGCTAGGGAGTACAAAAGTGCGCTTTCCCCTTTTTTTAGTCGAGGCCATTTATACCTATATGTACCAAACATTATGAGAGGAGAAGGGTCAAAAAAATGATGAGATGCATTACATATAGTAGCTGAATATTTATCAAACCTAGATTAAAAAAAAAATATAAAATAGCAAGTAGATAGAGTAATAAGTGCTAAACACATCAAAGGATAGGGAGCTGATAATTCATGAGTAGAAAATTTTGAAATGTCATCACAAACAAGAAAAAATACAAATAACCAGACACTTTCTTAGTCAAAGATACATATCGCTCTTAGGATTGATATTATCTCTTCCTTTTTGTACTAGATTATGATATATCCACAACATCTGATTCAACATCATCCCTTCGCCAATTCAGCTTGGTATCAAAACAAACTTGATTGAGCCATATCAAATTGTGGATTAAATGACTCCCTCTCTTGATATACTTCATCCAATACATCAGCATTTAAGAGCGTATCAGTAGGATGATCCTCAAGTTCAACTTTATCTTCACTGGGCATTGAAATATCATATACATCACGAGGTTGCACTTTGACTGTAATAAGCCAACCTTTATTAGCAACATCATCACAATAAAACACTTGTGATGCTTGACTTGCCAAAATGAAAGGATCATTTCCCTTAAGAAGCCTTTTGCTATTAAGACTAATAAAACCAAATTTATCCACTTTTATCCCTCTAGCAGTATTATGCACATCCCACCAATTACATCGAAACAGCACGACGTGATTGCCTCCCATATATTCCAACCTGATGACCTCCATCAAAACACCATAATAATCTATATTTTCCGTCCCTGCCCCCATATTGCCAAGTACAAACATGCCACTATTTTGAGTTTGAAGGTTCTTCTCATGACTTTGAGTGTGGAACCTATATCTATTGGTGATATAACCACTAAAACTAGTCCCGTAATTAGTAGGACAACATGATAGTGATAATAGCTCATCTCCCAATTGACATTTTCCATCTTTATGTAATTGTGCCACCTACAAAGCACAATATAAATTTAAGCTGTTAGTGATAGCATTTATCATATATCTAAGTCAACTTATAAGATGTAGAAAACCAAGTAAGCAAACACTTTTACCTTCTCTTTAAACCATTGGACAAAGTTCTTATCTTCCTCTTCTATTGTCAATACCAATCCACTATGTGCTAACACCTCAGAATGTTCCCTTCATACGAAAAACCAAACAAAAACATTCTGCTGATCAGAACCATGTCAAATACGATGGAATATTAAAAACAAACTATTATGTCAGAAAGTTTCAAATTTACTTGAAAAAAGGTAAAACTTCCTTTCAATTTTTCAGCACATACAAATGAGCTCGCTTCCTATCACCAGTGTCCAAATTGCACACTTTACTCGCTCCTAAAGGCCTTCCCGTATGAGATAAAATTGAAAGCTTTTTTTGAGGTCCAATATCCCCCTCATCATTTCAATCAAGGTGATTAAATTTTGTCCCAATCTTGTACAAATACCTTGAGCATAGAGTCATGCACTCTTCAGCAATGTAACCCTCCACGATTGAAGCTTCTGCTCGAGCCTTGTTGTGAACACATAACTTCAATTTATGTAGTTGTCTTTGTCCAAAATACATCGATCGGAAACTAACAGGCCCATAAATCAAAGCCTCATCGGCTAAATGAATGGGTAAATGCAACATTATATCAAAGCAAGACGGAGGAAGACACCTTTCTAGCTTAGAAAATGTAAGAGGAATTTGCTTCCTTATTTGCTCCAAGTCCTCTACTTTCAAAGATTTGGCATATGGTACATTGAAAAACATTGACAACTCAATGAGCGGCTCGCATATGTCTTTAGGAAGAAGGCCATGAAATGCCAGTAGAAGAAGGCATTGCAAAAGAATGTGGCAGTTACGACTCTTAAGACCCAAGATTTTACACTCCTTTAGGTTCACACAATGAGAAATGTTAGATGAGAACCCATTTGGAACCTTTAAGTCCTTTAGAAATTTACACAAGACTTCAATCTGATTTCGAGATAATGAGTAAGACGCTGGAGGTAGCTCAAGTTTATTGCCTCTTTGGATAGGATGGAGTTCTGGCCTAATTTGCATAGCCTATAAATCAAGGTGAGCTCTCATAGTGTGCTTTTTCCCTTTCGTATTCATGACTGTTCCAAGGATAACATCACACACATTTTTGACTTCCAATAGGGAAACTTAAAAAAAAACACTCTTTTTGTTCCAATTATCTCCCCTAAGCTAGTGACATATCTTCACCTTCTTGTGAGTGGCCTTAGTCAATGGAATATTTTCAAGATTCATAAACCTCTATTTTACCTCCTTTAGACCTGATTTTTATCTCTTATTTCGGAGGTTTTTGGTAAAACTTCAAAAGTATAAAGGTTGATTAGGCATTCTTTATCCCAAAATCTGCCTATATGATGTGTTTTTGTGTTTTCAGGAGTTCGATTCGAAGAAACGAGGAAAACAAGCTAATGTCGCGTCAAACAGGAGCCAAAAAGGTATGTTTTGAGTCAAGAGGAAATGAAATGAGGGCACCATGCCAGGCAGGGTGACCGTGCCGCCCAGGAAACAAGAAAAAGAGAGGCAACGAAGTAGCATGATGGCATCGTGCCATGTGGCACGACCGTGCCACTCTAGTGACTCCCGGTTAATCGCGATAGCGCATTGTAATTAGGCATTATGTAATTCTCTCTCTCTCTCTCTCTCTCTCTCTCTCTCTCTCGCTCTCTCTCTCTCTCACAAAATGGTGACTTTAGGTTTTTTTGGATCTAAATTGTTGTTCTTGATTTCGAAGCATTGGATTGGGATTGATTTATGCATTTGGTAGGTTATTACTGCAGTTAATAAAAAGTACGTTTCTTTCCCTTTTTCTCTTGTGTTTTAGTTCAAAATTAGTACTTTTAATCATGTTCGCGTTCTTGATTGTGATTGTGATTGAAACGATGATTAGAGGCTAAATTTATTGTCTTGGATTGGGCGTTGCCCCTATTGTGTGAATTGGAACCATGTTCTAGGTTTTGTGAATGAATGCCCATGTTTATAACTGAACTCTCACTTAGCACGCCAAGTGTTCGATGAATTACATGAGAGGGTTGAATTCCTGCTCTTAAGTTAGGGTTTAGGATATTAATGACAGTTGAATCCTTTACTTAGAGCTGTTTTGTGAGTAATTTAATTTCTTAACATGAAAATAGTTAGGAGTTCAATTAGGAATAGCGGTTACTTAATCCCATGGTTTTGTTGGTTTCTGTTTCATGAAAATAGATAATTAGGATCACATAACCAGTCTAACGACCTTCGAAAGAAGGCGTAAATGCGCTTTAATTGGTAATCACTCCATTTCAGTTGTTTACGTGAGTCGAATTGCATGACTTTGTTTACAGTCCAAGGAGCACAATAGTGTGATAAACCCCAATCCAGGACCCTTGTTAGTATTGATTAGATAATAGCAGTAGTCTTCAACAGAATAGAACTGTTATTTAGTACAAATCAATTTTAGTAGATTCTGGCTTAAATAGAATGTTATAGGTTGGTTTGGTAGTTGAAACCGAGTTCCTTGTGGACACGACCCGTACTTGCCGTTGCTAGCTACAACTGGCACCGTGCACTTATGGTAACACATTTTAAGACTAACAAGTTTTTGACGTCGTTGTTGGGGAACTTGGTTGTTTCAACATCGAAAGCAATTTAAAATGCTCTAGATTAGGCTTTTTCTTTTTCTTTTTCGTCCTTCTTTTTCCCTTTTGTTCTTTTAGCTTTGCTTGAACCTACTTACGCTTGGTGTAGTTTTTGGCTTTGTATACACAGGCGCAGTCAGAGGGATCAACCACTCATTCCCTTTGACCCTGAGATAGAAGCCACTGCGGGAAGGCAGAGCGGTGCGAGGAAGCGACAACAGCAACAAGTCATCATGGCCGAGAGAAATCCTAGGGTTCTGCGGGACTATGTCCTACTGCAGGCCACCGGCCTCACCTCGTCCATTGTCAACCCGGCCGTCAAAGCGAACAACTTTGAGTTGCGGCCTACTTTTGTATCCTTCGTGGAGAAGGATCAGTTTAGTGGGCGTCCCACGGAGAACCCTCATATTCACCTTCGCAACTTCCTGGCGAAGTGCGACACGATCAAGCTTAACAGGGTTTCCGCCGATGTAATCAGACTACGGTTTTTCCCTTTCTCGCTGACAGACAGAGCCCGTAACTTGCTCCTTAATGAAGAGCCTAAGTCCTTTACTACCGGGGAGGCCTTATCGGCTGCATTCCTGAGTAAGTACTTTCCCCCTGGCAAGACCGCTAAGTTGAGAGCGGAAATCACCTTCTTCTCTCAACGAGGCGATGAGTCACTTTATGAGGCATGGGAATGGTTCAAAGATCTCCAACGCTAATGCCCCCATCACGGAGTACCCAACTGGCTTCTAATCCAAACCTTCTACAATATATTAGACCAGTCACTGAAGATGTCCGTTGACGCCGCAGCTGGCGGTGCACTTATGGGGAAGTCAATAGAGGCTGCGAAGGCCTTGTTGGAGAAGATGGCCTCCAACAATTATCATTGGTCCAGTGAGAGGGCAACCCTAAAGAGGGCCAGTGGGGTCTATGGGATCGATGCTGTGGACCTGCTAACTAGCAAGGTTGATTCCTTGGCATAGCGCATCGACATGTTTGGGACTCCTCCTCCAGGGAGTTTAGTGGGGGTTCCCTCAGGTGCGATGTTTGAGGTTGGGGCCCTTGTGAGATTTGTGGCATTCAAGGCCACATTGTTGCTGAGTCTGAATTCACTTTTCCAAACAGCATGCCAATGCAATGCAAAACTATGGCCAACCTCCATAAAATAACCCCTTTTCAAGCACATATAACCCTGGTTGGAGAAATCACCCAAATTTCTCTTACCGCAAGAACAATCCCATGCCACCCAATACTTCCCAACCATAATCTCCCGATTTCCAATACAGGGCTCCCTATGCCCCACCTCCACAACAGCAGCCAACCCAGCCAAAATCTAATCTGAAGAGTCTTATGGAGCGCTTTATAGCGATCTAAACCAAGACTAATGAGGCATTAGGTGAGTCGGTCAATCAGTTGATAGCTAAATTTGAGACTATGACCACTCACCAGAAGATGATGGAGAACCAGATAGCCCAGATTGCGCAGCAGGTGAGCCATTTGTCTAGGCCCAGGGGACATCTGCCAGGTCAACCTGAGACCAATCCTAAGGGTCAGATGAACGCTATCACATTGCGAAGTGGCAGGGAGTTAAAGAGTCCTCCTATGCCTATAAGAAAGAAAGGAGGAAGGTCGATAATGAGGGTGATGCTGCCAGGGAGGCCCCTATTGAGATTCCCAGTGAGAGGGCCCATACTAAAAAGACCCAGGAGGTTAGAGATGAGCATGCTTCACCTCCAGTGAAGCCTTACAAGCCTCCTGTTCCATATCCTCAGAGGTTAGTAAAGGCTAAGAAAGAGCACAAGTATGAGAAGTTTCTCAAAATGCTGAAAAAGTTCCACATCAACATTCCCTTTCTGGAGGCTATTACTGACATGCCTTCTTACGCTAAATTTTTGAAGGATTTATTATCCAACAAAGAGAAGTTGCTCAAGAATGCTACCGTAGCACTCACTGAGGAGTGCAGTGGAATTATTCAGAACAAACTGCCTCCTAAGCTTTCAGATCCAGAAAGCTTCTCCATCCCTTGTTCAGTTGGGGATGTAACTATCAGCAGGGCACTATGCGACCTTAGAGCTAGCGTGAGTCTTATGCCCTATTCCATATGCAAGAAGCTGTAAGTGGAGGAACTAAAACCCACTACCATATCTTTGCAGCTAGCTAATAGATCCGTTAAATACCCTTTGGGTGTTCTCGAGGATGTCCCACTACAAGTGGGAAAGTTCTTCATCCTATGTGATTTCGTGGTTATGGAGATGATGGAAGACTCCCGCATTCCTATCATACTTGAGCGACCTTTTCTAGCCACTGCGGGGGCAATGATAGATGTGAAGAACGATAGGCTTTCCCTTCAAGTAGGGGATGAAAAGGTGGAGTTTAGCTTGCCACAAGTTATGGCCTCCCTCACCTCGGGCGACTCGTGCTGTTGAGTTGATGTGCTGGAGAAAGCCCTCAACCAGGAGGCCAAGGCTCGATATTCTGTGGAAGATCCACTAGCGGCCGAGTTGGTTGGCTGCTGTGCAACCAACTCTCATTCGGGGGAGAAGGAGGAGTATGCTAAACTCTTCAATGAGTTTACTACCTATATGCCTAGGCAATCCCACAGAGGGGTCCTTAGTGTGGAAGAGCCCACCTCCAAGAAAGAAGAGGAGTGCCTACCGACGATAGAGCTAAAACTTCTACCTTCCCACCTCAGGTATGAATTCCTCGACCCCTCCCATCAGTTTCCCGTTATTGTTAATGCTAAACTGAATGGCCCCCAGTTGGAACAATTATTGGATGTGCTGCATAAGCATGGGTGCCGTTGGTTATAGTATTGATGATATTCGGGGACTTAGTCCTTCATTTTGTTGCACTGCATCTTTCTTGATAACGGTCATCGTCCCTCCCGACAACCTCAGCGTTGTTTAAATCCCAGCATGCAAGAGGTTATGAAAAAGAAAATTGTTAAACTACTTGACGCTGGGATCATCTACCCTATCTCAGATAGTGAGTGGGTGAGTCCAGTTCAAGTAGTCCCTAAAAAGGGAGGGATGACTGTCATTTGGAATGAGCAGGATGAGCTTATTTTGACCAGGACTGTGACCGGGTGGTGCATGTGCATTGACTACCATAGACTGAATCAAGCCACCCGGAAGGATCACTTCCCCTTCCCCTTCATTGACTAAATTTTGGAAAGGTTAGCACGGCATTTCTTCTTCTGTTATTTGGATGGGTATTTAGGTTTCTTTCAGATTCTTGTCCATCCCGATGACCATGAGAAGACGACCTTTACGTGCCCGTATGGTACCTTCGCTTATCGAAGGATGCCAGTCAGACTGTGCAATGCCCCTGCCACTTTCCAATGCAGTATGGCTGCCATATTTTCAGACCTTATTGAAAATACCATGGAGGTGTTTATGGATGACTTCTCCATCTATGGAGGGACCTTTGACCTTTGCTTAGAAAATCTAACCAAGGTACTCCGTAGCTGCAAGGAAGTCAACCTAGTATTGAATTGGAAAAAGTGCCACTTTATGGTACAGGAGAGAGTAGTACTAGGTCATGTTATATCTGATCGGGGCATCGAGGTAGATAGGGATAAGGTAGAGGTCATTGAGCGATTGCCCCCTCCTGCTTCAGTAAAAGGGGTGCGGAGTTTCCTTGGTCATGCGGGGTTTTATCGCCACTTTATCAAGGATTTCTTCAAGATTGCTAAACCTCTAACTCAGGTGCTCGCCAAGGATGCGCCGTTTATCTTTACTATGAGTGCCATGAGGCTTTTTGCAGGATCAAACAGGCACTTATTTCTGCCTCCATTATACAACCACCAGACTGGGATCTCCCTTTTGAGATCATGTGTGATGCTAGCGATCATGCGGTGGGGGCAGTCCTGGGATAAAGGAAGGATAAGAAGCCAGTGGTGATCTACTATGCTAGTAGAACACTGGATGCAGCGCAGCAAAACTACACAATGACTGAAAAGGAGCTGCTTATGGTCGTGTATGCGATGGACAAGTTTCGACCATATTTCCTCTATTCTAAGGTCATCGTGTACATCGACCATTCCGCACTCAAGCACCTCCTAAAGAAGAAAGATGCTAAGCCTCACCTCATCCGGTGGATTCTGCTACTCCAAGAGTTTGATCTGGAGATCAAAGACAAGGCAGGGGCTGAGAATCTCATGGCCGATCATCTCTCCAGGCTTGTTATTGAAAGCCACGACATCCCCATTAATGATACTTTTCCTGACGAGCATCTCATGGGCATCACCTGGGGACAAGCCCCATGGTTCGCCGACTATGCGAACTACCGTGCTTCGAGAAACCTCCCCCATGATTTATCCTCCCATCAGAAAAAGAAATTTTTCCATGATGTCAAGATGTATTTCTGGGAGGAGCCCTTCCCTTACAAGCTGTGGAAGGATGGGATTTGCAGGCGATGTCTTCCTGAGGGGGAAATTTAGCGTATGATCTCCCATTGTCACGACTCTCCCCATGGAGGACATGCTAGCACCTCCAAGATAGCCACTAAGGTGCTCCAAGTGGGATTCTTTTGGCCCTCACTCTTCAAGGATGTTCATGCATATGTCCGCACATGTGATCGCTGCCAACGGATGGGGAATCTATCAAGGAAGAATGAGATGCCCCTTAACTTCATCCTTGAAGTTGAAATCTTCGATGTTTGGGGCATGGACTTTATGGGACCTTTCCCGTCCTCGAGGGGCAATAAGTACATCCTAGTTACTGTGGACTACGTCTCCAAGTGGGTGGAGGTAGTGGCTAGCCCTACCAATGACTCCAGGATAGTGGCTAAACTTTTCAAGAAGATTATATTCCCTTGTTTTGGAGTCCCGAGGGTGTTAATAAGTGACAATAGGCTGCACTTCATAGAGAAGAAACTGGAAGCTCTTTTGAGGAAATATGGAGTGCACCATAAGTATGAACTTGGCTACCACCCTCAGACTAGTGGCCAAGTAGAGATCTCTAACCGGAAAATCAAGTCTATTTTGGAGAAAATGATTACGAGATCTCATAAGGATTGGACAGACAAGCTGAATGACGCTCTTTGGGCTTACCGGACTGCATTCAAGACCCCAATTGGAACCACTCCATTCCGATTAGTCTATGGTAAGCCTTACCACCTACCCATGGAGCTCGAACACAAGGCCTACTTGGCCATCAAGCACCTAAACCTCGATTTGAAGTCCGCGGGGGAGAAGCAAATGTTGTAGTTGAATGAACTCGAGGAGATCCGTTTGGATGCCTATGATAGTTCTCGACTTTACGAGGAGCGAACTAGGCGGTGGCACAATAAGTTTATCAATCGCCTCGAGTTTCGAGAAGGTGACTCCGTTCTTCTCTTCAATTCCCGCTTGAAGCTCTTCCCGGGGAAGCTTCGTTCTATATGGTCAGGCCCCCTTCAAGGTGTTGGAGGTGTACCCATACGGGGCGATTGAGATCCGCACTGAGACCATCGGCTCGTTCAAGGTGAATGAGTCTCGCCTGAAATACTACATCGTCAGTGAGTCACTTAAGGGGAAGGTTACTTATGCCCTCCCCGATGTCTCTTCTCTCTAGAGATTCTTAAGGTCAAGCTCGAGACCTAAAACAAACATTTCTTAGGAGGTAACCCGAGTTTACTGCTTTTGAAAAAAAAAATGAAAATGAAAAAAAAAAAGGGAGGAGATGAGAGGAAAAAGTTCAAGGAAAAAAATGAGTGAAAACAAGAAGTAGCGGATTTGGAAGGAGATGACTTAGAGGGCAGAAAGTTGGCATGGGCACCCCATACCGGGTGGCATGGCCATGTTACCCCCCCTCAAGAGTTCAAGGAAAAAAAGAGGGAGCAAAAAAATCATGGATCAATGCTCAGAAAAGTGGCACGGTTGCACCATGTCACGTTTCGTATTTGCAGAACCCAGGTAGCATTGTGGCACGGTGGCACCGTGCCTGATGGCACGACCGTGCCACATTAAAAATCGGCCAAAAGGAAGATTTCCTTCTTCTTCCTCCTTCTTCCCCATTCAAGCTCTCCACTTTCTCTCTCTACACCATGAAATCCTCCTCTCTCTCTCTCTCTCTCTCACCATTACCCGCTCAAATCACCTCCCACTCTCAAATTCTCTCAAATTTCCCCAAATTTCTTCAATTCCTTCACTTCCCTCCGCTTTCCTCTCAAAATTTCTCATCACTTCACCCAAATACACCCCTCCCCACAACCCACTTTCTCTCTCTAACACCCTAACCTCTATTGTTGAGGTTGAAGGTTGTAGAGAAAGAAATTGTCCCTTCTCTTGCCATTTTCAGCTCCTACCTCCATTTTTGGGTCCGGATATGTTGTTCATTCACACAATGGACAAGAAATGAGTTGGAGAGGCTTCAAGGGCTCCATCCTAACCTAAGAATCATCAAGAGCAACCTCCTCTTCAGCTGCAATCGCTTCTGCTAAAGGTACTAAAGATGCATACCCTCTCATTTTACCTGCTAGAACTAGGGGTTTGCAATTTGTCAGTGATTAACACAAGTAACGATATGAGCTTTTAGCCACTCGGAACACTAGTGAGCAAAAATATTTTCATGCTGACTCGTTGCGGTCTTTGGGAATGTTGGATGACATGTTGACTCTGATTGGTAGATTAGGATGGACTGAGTACATAAACATGCAATGTACATCCTATGACCGTCTTATGATCGAGTTTTTGAGTTCACTACATGTCGATTGGGATGGTAGTTACGGTGGTCATGAGTTAGCCATTTATTTTCGTATGTTCAACATCGACCACCGGATGAATTTGAGGATGTTTAATGAACTGTTATTCTTGATGGTCGACAGGGCTTTTAGAGATGTGCCCTCGTTGTGGCGACCTGATCCCACTTGGCTGAGCATTACCTGCTCCAAATGGAAGGAATACACTGACCGATGGGGGATACCTAGGACTTTTGACCCTCGACAGGCCAAGGCCACCGACATTTGTAATGTCAACTTGCGGTACCTTCAGCGCCTAACCGCCAACATCATTTTCGGGCTCAACGACAACCAAAATGGTTGTCAGAAGGCCAAGTTGTATGTTATCTGGTGCGCCCTATTAGGCACCCCCATGGACACGGGGGCATTTATAATCCGCCACTTAGAGGAAGTAGCCAAAACCAGCAATAAGAATGTCATTAATGTTGGCGGCACTGTTACCGCCACTGCTAATGCCCTAGGCTACGGCTCGAGGTTCTCTACTCTCGAGCCCCATTTCCTAGGTGGTCACCTCGACCTCAGTACCCTCTACCATATGCATGTTATAGACACCCGAGGTGACACCATTAGGTACCCCAACCACAAAGCCATCTTTTTCACCCCTCCTAGTGTTGAGCGCACCACGGTCGCTAACAAAAGAAATTCAAACTGCAACCAAAAGATTATTAAGGCAACTGTTCTACCTAGGGAGGAACAGTTAGTGGCTGATGATGACATTGAGTTTGATGAGGGGGGAGATGATGAGTATGATGAGGAGGAGGAGGAGGACATTGATGCGGGCCGAGGAGAGCCCGAGCCCGAGGATACCCATACTGAGGAGGCGGCCATCCCACCACCTCCACAACCACTTTACCCACCGTTCACCCATGAGATGGGTGGGTCTTCTTCCTCAACAGCATACATGCTACTTGACCCTACCATTCTCCAGTCTTTCTCCAAATGAAGGTTTCAAGGCTTCGGGAGGGATTCATTGGCATGCGTCCGGACTTCGGTCGCCCATTTGGGCGCATGGACTCCATTGAGGAGGGAGTCTCCTATTTTTGGGGTTTGGTCGATCGCCAGGAGGAGTGGAAGCAGCGGAGGATTCAAAGGGAGGAGGAACGGGCTATGAAGGAAGCCCGAGAGTACGAGGGCGCCGGCGGATTAAGGAGCTACTTTGGCACCAGTCGGAGTCCATTCGACAGATGGAGGAGCGTTTAAGCTTCTTTCGGGGCGATCAGAGCGGCTCCTCATCCTTCCTATCTTATGATCCCACCACCTTCCATCCATTTCCTCTGCATTTCTGGCCACCTCTAGGGCTCGACGGCACCCAGTGATTGTAAATGTATTCCCCCTTCCCCTTCTTTTCTTATGCATCACATTTTCATTGGGGACAATGAAGGGTCCAAGCATGGGGGGATGTTTATATCTGTTTAATGGGGTGCATTGTATATATTTCCTCGCATTTAGCACTTTAGGTTTCATTCTAGTTTAGCGACATTCTTAGGTCATTCTTAGGTCTTCATTTCATTTCATGCATTAGGTAGGCATGTAGGACATCCCATTAGGTAGATGATGCATTGCATATATTCCCTTCCTAACCATTGATCTGAAGCGGGAACATGATGAGTAGGGTCGTACAAGACCACAAGGTAACCTTTTTCACCATTCTCTTTAGTTATCTGCTTATGGATCTTCTCATTAGTTTTACTACCTTTGGAAAAAAAAAAGAGAAAAAGAAAAAAATGGTTGTGAAATGGTTGTAAAAACCCCTCTAATGATGACATTCAATGGGTGATGATGTGCTTGGTTAGTTGTGGTAGCTTGTGGTAAATAAGGCTCAATTTGGGCTAATATCATGTGAAATTGTTTTGGAAATGATTTTGACTGCTGGGCTTTGTGTGCTTATGTATTTACCCTTGATGACTGCTGTGATGTGAATTGACTGAACCTTGGTTGTTGGCCATCTGAGCTAGTTCATGATTTTGGTAGAAGACCCAGTTAGATTTTTGAGCCTATAATGACCATTCACTCTACATGGTCTTCAATATCCTTTCATAAGTGTTCACCCCTTTGCATAGACTTCTCTAAAACTTGGCCTAACCCTCTTCGAGATCATGGTTGGTATGTGCATGGTGTTAATATGATTGAGGCATTCATTCATTGTGAGCCACATGAGCCAAAAAGCCACCTTGCACTAGTATGATCTGTTTGTCACCCCTTTTGAGCTATTCCCTTGCCATTTGATAAACCCATGTCTACTTAACCCATGGCCTGAAATGAATAATCCTATCCTATGCCAAGTTAGTAGAGCAATGTCATGAGTTACTTGGTTTGGCTAATATGCTTGCTGGTGTATTCAGTAGCTGGCTTTGATTAGCTATTAGTGTTGTACAGTTGGGAGTTGAAACAGTCCTTAGACCTTAGCCATTCTCTTGCCACGTTCTTCCCCCCCCAAAAAAAAAAAAAAACAAACAAACAAAGAAGAAAAATGCATGAATAAGATGTATAGTTAAGAGATTTGGCACAGAGAGAAGTGGTTTCAACTCCCTCTTTCATTTGTGGTTTGAGTTGTGAGATATAGGTAATGGTTGTGTTCCTCGTGAGGAGATGGTTGTCATTGGTCTCTACTTGGCTTTTTAGCTCCTCCCTCCTAAATTCTATCATCCCTTACCTCTAGCCATAACTCCGTTACAACCCTTGAAAAGTCCTTATGATTGACACCTGCACATTTTTCCTCCATTGATGGAGAATTGAGAGTATTACCAAGCCTATGGTAGAATGCATGCATTGAGAGTGATTTTGAGTGATAGTTTTCTGCCCAAACACATGAGATGAGTGTTTCAGCCCTTATTCCTAAAGTGAGAGCCTACCGATCTAACTAGCTCACCAATGATTTAGGGGGAAGCAGGAAGCTTCTAAGTGGTTTTAGATAGGGTGTTTACTTTACTCTTGTACCATAACCAAGCAATTTATGTTTTGGAACATATGTTTTTGAAAAAAAAGGTTTTGCCCTTGTTGTACTCCTGAGCTATGGGTCACCATGACTGCTGATTTAGTTGTCACCGCTTGCCTGAGGAGGGTGAATTCGAGGTGTCCCTCCCTATTATCCCATTAGTTAACAATCTTGCTTGGGGACAAGCAAGAGGTAAGCATGGGGGAGTTGATAAACCTCTATTTTACCTCCTTTAGACCTGATTTTTACCTCTCATTTCGATAGTTTTCGGTAAAACTTCAAAAGTATAGAGGTTGATTAGGCATTCTTTACCCCAAATCCACCTATATGATGTGTTTTTGTGTTTTCAGGAGTTCGTTTGGAAGAAACGAGGAAAACAAGCTAATGCCGCGCCAAACAAGAGCAAAAAAGGTAGATTTTGAGTCAAGAGGAAGTGGCATAGGGGCACCATGCCAGGCAGGGTGACCGTGCCACCCCAGGAAATAAGAAAAAGAGAGGCAGCAAAGTGGCACG
The DNA here is from genome assembly GCA_029747015.1 of Carnegiea gigantea. NCBI lineage: Eukaryota > Viridiplantae > Streptophyta > Magnoliopsida > Caryophyllales > Cactaceae > Carnegiea > Carnegiea gigantea. Next base: position 45,600 of record JAKOGI010000611.1, read on the forward strand.
GTGCATGTGGCACGACCCTGCCACTCTAGTGACTCCTGGTTAATTGCGATGGCGCATTGTAATTAGGCATTATGTAATTTTCTCTCTCTCTCTCTCTCGAAAAACGGCGACTTTAGGTTTTTTTAGATCTAAAATGTTGTTCTTGATTTCGAAGCATTGGATTGGGATTGATTTATGCATTTGGTAGATTATTGCTGCAGTTAATAAAAAGTACGTTCATTTCCCTTTTTCTCTTGTGTTTTACTTCAAAGTTAGTACTTTTAATCATGTTCGCGTTCTTAATTGTGATTGTGATTGAAATGATGGTTAGAGGCTAAATTTGTTGTCTTGGAATAGGCGTAGCCCCTATTGTGTGAATTGAAACTATGTTCTAAGTTTTGTGAATGAATGCCCATATCTATGACTGAACTCTCACTTCGCGCACCAAATGTTCAATGAATTACCTAAGAGGGTTGAATTCCTGTTCTTAAGTTAGGGTTTAGGAGATCAACGATAGTTGAATCTTTTACTTAGAGATGCTTTGTGAGCAATTTAATTTCTTAACATGAAAATAGTTAGGAATAACGGTTACTTAATCCTATGATTTTGTTGATTCTTGTTTCATGAAAATAGATAATTAGGATCACCTAACCAGTCTAACGATCTTCGAGAGAAGGCGTAGATGCACTTTAATTGGTAATCATTCCATTTCAGTTGTCTGCGTGGGTCGAATTGCATGACTTAGTTTATCGTCCAAGGAGCACAATAGTGTGGTGAACCCCAATCCAAGACCCTTCAGTATTGATTTAGATAATAGTAGTAGTCTTTAGCAGAATAAAATTATTATTTAGTGAAAACAAATTTTAGTAAATTCTGGCCTAATTAGAGTGTTATAGGTTGGTTCGGTGGTTGAAACTGAGTTTCCTGTGACACGACTCGTACTTTCCGTTGCTAGCTACAACTGGCATTGTACACATGTGGTAACACATTTTAAAACTAACAAAGATCTTGGACTTGAACGAGAACATCATCACCAGATAATGGTTTCGGAGGAGTTCCTTTCTCTCTATGTCCAAGTATATCTTTCTTCCTTCTCCATGGATGGTCAATTGGCAAAAAGTGCCGATGACCCATGTAAACTTGCTTGCAACAATGTTGTAGCCTAATTGTTCGAGTTTCTTTATAGCAAGAAGGACAAGCAAATTATCCCTTTGTACTCATCCAGATAATATCCCATATGCAGGAAAATCATTAATAGTCTAAAGAAAAGCTACATACAAAGTAAAGTTTTGGTATTTAGAAGCATCATAACCCCCACTTCCCATAACTCTTTCAACTCTTCTATTAATGGCTAGAGATAAACATTAATAGCATCACCAGGACTATCTGGTCCTGGAATTATCATTGACAATATTATGTTCTCTTGTTTCATACACAACCAAGGAGGCAAGTTATATGGGACTAGCATCACAGGCCAAAATATTAGAAAAGGGGTTGAAGCCATCAGATACAAGGCCAAGGCGAACATTATGAGGATCTGAAGCAAAATTCCCATTAAGTTCATCAAAATGCTTCCAAGCCGTAGAGTCAGCTGGATGCCTCATAACCCCATCCTTGTTCCGCTTATCATTATGCCAAGTCATGTCAGTCGCTGTCTTTGATGACATAAACAAACGCTGAAGCCTTGGCTTAAGCGGGAAGTAGCATAGTACTTTTATTGGAATTCCCTTTCCATTACATTTTGTCATGGGTTCACCACTATGCTTATCAAGCTTCTATCTAAAAGCATCACATACCTTATAGTTATCCAATTCTCCATCTTTTTTCCAAAAGAGCATGCAATGATTAACACAAGCATTAATTTTCTTATAGACAATCCAAGATCTCATATCAGTTTCTTTGCCACATAATAAGATTTTGGTACTAGTGAACCAGATGGAAGTAGTTCATCCTTTAAGAATTGCAACAGCATACTAAAAGAATCATTACTCCATCTTCCAAGGGTTTTGATATGCAATAACTTCATAACAGCTGACAGTTTTTAGCACTTAGAGCCTTCATATAGTGGTTGCTCTAAGTCCCTCAATACTGTATAAAATTTGTTTGCACTATCATTTGGTTCTTCAAGATGGTCGAAAGAACTCGTATCCACATTGTCTCCTTCAAAATCATTCGCAAAACACTCTGTTATTAACTCTAATATCTCATCATCACTTTGCATGCTATCTTCCACAAATTCATCATCATCATTGGACTCTTCATTTGCCCCTTCAGACTCAGTGTCTGATTGAACTTCACCCACCCTCTCTCCGTGATGATACCAAAAATTATACCCTTGTACAATCCCATATGCTGTTGGGTAATCTCTAGCCACCCTTTCACTTTGAAAGGATGAATTACAGCACCGTATGCAAGGGCACTTGATTTCATCATTTTCACCCGTCCTCCTGAAGGCATATTTGATAAACTTATCCACACCTACTTCATATTCATCACTAAGACGACCATCCTTACTCAAACTCATCCAACTTTTACCTAGTGCCATTTTCTATACTGATAAGAATATAAATAGTTAGGAAAACACCAAAAGATTAATCCCATAGCACAAAAATGAAGATATATAACAATTAAGTCCATAAAAGTATCTAACACGTATCTAAAATAGGAAAGAGATAGATTGGCCTATATGGCCTTATTACATGATAAAAAAATAATATTTTTTAATCATTACTTGGAGATAATATGAAAGTACCACAATGATATGATTAATCAATAGAACTAAACAAATTTAGCTAAATATGCGAGCATCAAGAAACTAAGAGGACAAAAATAGCACCATAACAACAATAAGGGCAGCATAACATAGAAAGATTTAGTAATTTGAGGGGAGAGGGGTTGAAGTATATTTGAATGCAGACAAGCATAGACTTTATTAATCCTTGGCGGCATAACAATAGTAGAGGAGTACAATCAATTACAAACAACCCATTTGTGTTAAAAAAGAAAGCCATTAGGAAGAGAACAGCTAAAAAAAGTCAGAATATGAACAGTCAGAAAAAGTCAGAATATGAACAGAATATGAACAGTGAGAAAAAACACAGAAAAATTTAATCCCATAACTAAAAAAACAAAAATACATAATGACTAAATCCCTAAAGTATCTAAGTAACACATAATTAGAACAGGAAGGATGCATAATAGTGTATATGGTCTATTTACATGATAAAACACATAATTTTTAATCATTACTTCAATTAATATGAAAAATACCATAATGATGTCACTAATCAATAGAATTTTCTTTGGGGGCATAACACTAATCAAAATCAGCTAAATATGCCAGTATCAAGACATGTCTACAACAGGAAGGAGTCAGAATGGTCCATATAGCCTACTTACATGATAAAATACATCATTTTTTAATCATTACCCAACTAATGATGTGACTAGTAAATAGAATTAAACAAAGTTAGCTAAATATGCCAGCATCAAGACACTAACAAGACAACAAAAACACCATAACACTAAGGGTAGCAAACATAGAAATTATTTTTTCCCTGGTTAGGGGAATGAAGTATATCTGAATGCATACAATCATAGACTGCATTATTCCTTGAAGGCTAACAACAATCTGGGTGGAGGAGTACAGTCAATTACAAACAACTTATCTCTGCAAAAAATGACAGCAACCAAGAAAAGAAGACAATATAAAAGCAGAGAGCAAAGTATAAGAACAACTAAGTTGTAACCCTCAAATTATACTTTGAATTTATTTATAAAATCAAAATCATGACTTAAACTATAACCACCAAACTGTAACCCTCAAATTTAAACTAATGCTTGCAAATCAAATCAATTTCAAAACTGATCCATTAAATCACATAGCATAAATAGCTACCATGAATTAAAGGAAAAGAAATAGCTTAGGGAAGTTAGAAACTAACCTTATCAGATGACACCACAGTAAAACTCACAAGCTTTTGTAGCTGAGATGTTCAAAAAGAAGTAGCACTAAGAATGGTGAGAGAATGTGTTATAAACAACTTATCAATTATAAACAACTATAAAAGCAACCAAGAAGAGAAGACAATGTAAAAGCAGAGAGCAAATCACAAGAACAACTAAGGTGGAATTTGACCAGATTTAAATCCAAAAAAGTAAAAAAAAAGAAAAAAACTATACCCACAAACATTTATAGATTTCAAACCTGAAGAAAAGAATGCTAATTTTCCATACTTGAAAACAATTAGGAACTCAAATTAAATCCAGAATGCTAATTTCACTTCCTAAGTGGATTTAAATAAAATTTAGGAACAAACATTGAAGGGAATGGAAGTTACAGTCTCTTTAAAAAGACTTTAAGCATTTGATCCCTTTGCCACCATTGCCTACTTTCTCATCAGTAGCACTTAACTACAATAGCAGCACTTAACAAACATTGAAGGAAATAGAACTGACTTTAGTACTGTTTTTAGCTTCAAATCACAGTGCACCATAGCAAAATGCTTCATTGAATTATATTTCTTTTCTTCTTTTGTTGTTAAGAAGTATTTAATCAACCTTTTTTTACATTTAGGATCCAGTGGATACAACTTATCTACAATACAGATGCAATTCAAAGTCAAGATTGCACAGATCAATCTAACCCATCACACACTCATCTAGGCCGGACTTAAGGGAATAAGATTGGTTTAAATTCCTTCCACACATCCTTAATTTCTTTCTAGCTATATCTTTTTCCACTTCCCTATAGCTACATGCAAACAATGTATAAGAGGGAAAAAAGTACTATGAAATCTCATATAGGAAGCTAATACACAACGTATGAAGAAATATATTTATATATCAATCAATCGCCCATATAGGTGATGAAGGTGGATCAGTAATCTTCGAAGATAACTATACACAGAAGAGTACAACAGCATAAAAACAAAGCCTAAATGGCTCACTTGAGAAAGCAGTGGATTGCTCTCTGAAACAACAGTTCAAGATTACCTGAGCTTTTGGACCGGAAAAGTTAAAACTTTTGCCTCAATTCAATGTCGAAGTCCCATCCTCTCGAAGTCCCATCCTCTGGCTCAATTGCTCTCTGAAACAGAACCACCCCAAAAAAAAAGGGTCTGAATAAATGGTGATACATAAATAGTCATAAAGCTAAATTGAATAATTGTTACACAAATCTCTAATGAATACCCTAAAGTGTACGACATTCCAACCAAGATACACAAGCACAAGTAAAAAGCCTCATGAGAGGCAATGAAATTCCATGTCATTTTAGCCTTTTCTGAGATAATTACTATCGAATCGAAAGAAGAGTAGACAACAAATCAACTTTCTCATTCATGAACCCCAAAAAAAATATCCCCCCCCCCCAAAAAAACCCTCTAGGAGCAATAAGCATGCTAAATAGTTAGGAAACAATTGCTTATTAACTCACATCTCTTTAATACAACACCTAGAGGAGTTGAACCTTTCTGAACTAATCAATTCATTAGATTTGTGTCAGATTATAACGGAAAAATGCTTTATTTCCCAGGCTCTTCTACAGATATCTTAAAATGTTCTACCATTTAGCTAAAAGAAAAACCCCCCTTCTGATTTAAGCATAATCTAAGCTAAAAGAAACCCCCCCTTTCTGAACTAAGCAAAGTCCAAACTGACAAGGTGTGAAACCAAATTTATGGCTAATTGCATCCTAAAGTACGTCTCGCTTTCCACCAAATTCCAGGACAGAACTCTCCTCTGCCAGAAAATCCAATTAAGTTCACAACAATTTGCAAGCCTGTAATTTTTGGAGAAACCAGAACCAAATATCCAACTAAAAAAATAAAATAAAATTTGCACCAAACGAAGCCATACCAGTTCTGATTTGAAGGACGCCTCAATTGTATGCCTAAAACAGGACATCATTGACATTGAATGGCTCTTTAAAATTGCACACAAACGACTTCAACTATAGTTCAAAAGCACCATAATCCTTGTAAAGGTAGAAGCCCAGACTATGAGAAGAGAGGAAAAATCAAGAGAGAAGGTCGAATGGCTCTTCAAAATCGCACACAAATGAGTTTTGAAGGTCAGACTATAAGAGGAGGAGAGCGTTTAGCCATGGGAGAAGGGAGGACAGGGTAGAGCTGTGAAGGTCGAAGCTTCTGGTTCCAATAGGATGCTTGAGGTTTTGAAAAACCTTGACGAAAATGACGTCGTTTTTAGGGGGTGCGAAAACATTACCCGGGAATTGTCCCATGTTCTTTTTTTCCTAGAAAATTGGATGTCTACGATGAGTTTTGGGCAAAAGGCAGCAAGATACTGAACACATTGTTGAAGCTACTGCCTTTTACAATCGATTTTCCGTCTCATTGTTAATAGGTTTCTTTTTACAACGAGATAAGCAGATCGTTGAATTAATTGGTTTAATTATAGTCTTCTCTTGTAGTGAAGTATTTTTTGTGTCAGGAAACAATAGAACTTTATATCAAGCACAAGGGTCTCGATGTTTGGGAGATCATGGTCAAAGGTCTAACAGTTATTGAGAAATTGGAAGACGAATACACTGAAGATGATTACAAGCGGATATCCAAAAATTTTAAAATTCTACACATTTTATATTGTGCTCTTACTATTGATATTTTTGAGTTTATCTCACATTGTGATAGTGCTAAGAAAATTTGGGAGACTCTTTATTATTTGTATGGTACTAATAAAATGTGGTGTTAAGCGAATTTATGATATAGGATGAAATGATCATGGATGGAAATGTTAAGTGAGTGGAGGATCACCACTACATGAAGAGCAAGAATATGAAAGTGGTGATGAAATTCAAGGCCTTATACATAATGATGTCAAGCATGCCCGAATTGAGAAGTTGCTTAAAAATGATGAGAAAAATAGAGATTCTTGTCATTTGTCTATTCTCCAAAACGATAAGTGTAAGGTAAAATCCATGCTTGAATTTTCAAATAATAGTTTATCTCCAAGTTGTCACATTTTTGATGATTACCACACCAAATTTTCAACTTTCAAAAATTCTTGATTGCGGTGTTAAATCAAGAAAATATGTCAAGATTGAGGGAAAGAAAAATTTTACCTTATTAATTCTTCTTCCTTCTAGCAATTTTGAACCCAAGAAAAAAAGGGTATCAAAATTTGATCGAAGCGTTTCATTTTTAAATTGTGAGAAGTTATTAACTCCTCATTGAGGTACTCATAATGAATTTTCAATAACGTTTAATCCTCTTGAAAATTCAAGTGGACAAGAAAAAAATGAAGCTTCGTAATAACATATGATAAGTTATGGTTTGCCAAAAGTAAAAATAAGGTAAATTCACTTGTTTTGTCATTGCCCAAATTTCAAGCCCCTAAAATTATAGTCTAAGGCCTTGAGAGTTAGGTAGAAGCTAGCTAGGATGTTACTGTCTGTAAATAACTAAAATCAAGGGTTTGAATTTTTACGTCAACATCTTGAATAGTGGTAATATTTAAAAGGAAGTGATGTTATCTTGCGTGATCTACATCCTATTTGAGAAATTTTGATTTTCAAAATTTTGAATTTTAATTTGCTTTATTATCTTTAGAAGGTGACCATGATTAATATTTCCTCATATCTTATGTTATTATGATATGTGATTATGCACATAAATGATATTGCTTGTTTCTATAAGGGAAAAATTATATCACTTGATGATTTTTTGATAATCACATTTACGTACTCTTGATAGAGGGAGAATTTCGTTAATCCCTTATTGCATCTTTATGACAATTACGAGAATTTCAAGTCAATGAGCACTAGCATATGTGATTGATTTTGTTGTTAGTGCTTAATCCCTCATATTTTTTGTAAGTGTCATAGAGTTAGGGGGAGCATCTTTATATGTCATTGATTTGTTAAGGGGGAGCTATACGGCTTTGCCATAATTATTTTTATACGCTTTGATTTGTCCTTTTTCTTGTTGTGCTAGCTTTTTGATGAAATACAAAAGGGGGGAGCATTCATGGTGTAACATTCAAAACTATATTAATGTGTTATTTTTATTGGGTTTTGTCTTCATCAAAAAGGGGAAGATTGTTAGCTTCCTTAAGCTTAAAATGTATTTTATGAATATGTTTTGATGAAAGACAAAAATGAGTTGGTCCATTGGTATTTTTGTTATATTATATTTGGGCTTACCTTAGTATTTCTATTGTTTAGATGTGTTATGATTATAAGTAAATATTGGAATGATTGATTTTATATTATGTGTGACAATATCTTTGAGATAGCCAATATTCAATTTGAATATGTGATTTTTTATGATATTATATTTTGTGATTTAAATTTGATTATGATATTTTGAGATATGATATCCCATTTTATTATTATGGATATTAACTTATCAAATATTTGATTTTCCTTAACAAGATTCAACTTTTAAAATGCTTGATATTTGCTTTGATCATGAAAGGTATTGCAAATCATCTCAAGAAGATCCTTAATCAGCCAAAAATAGAGTGACCCTTGGAAAAAATCTCAAATAAGCCAAAAATAGCCACTTAGCCGTTACATTCTATAACAACTTATAATTAAGTTATCAACTTATAGATTCTATAACAACTTATAAAATTGCTTTCATACCAAGAAGAAGTAGAATATTGGAAATTTGTGTATATCTATTAATTTTTATAATATAGATTTTATTAAAAAAGGGAAGACATTCTCTCATACGAAATTATCTACATATAAAGATCTATATAAATTGCTTTCATACCAAACAAAAGTAACCTCACCTAACCCGTGATAATGTTTTTACTACCTACCCCTATTCTTTTGAATTGGACTAAAATCTTCATTATTTTTTTATACTTATACTTATCGATGTCAACCCAACAATTATTCAACAATACATTCAAAATACCATTTGGTTATTCAAAACTTAATCCCGGGGTAACGTATGGGTTTTAACTAGCTACAAGAAATGAAATGAGAAAGGATAATGATAGTGTAACTTCTCATTGATAAAGTATCATACATAATAAAATTATTGAACAACCATTTCCACAAAGTACAAAAAAATAGTATATATATAATCCAAAGGGAAGTTGTAGCCAAGATGATTATTGTGATTACTATAACAATGATATTTCATGTATATAAAAGATTTATGTAACTTATAATTAAGTTATCATTTTATACATTCTATAACAACTTATAAAATTGCTTTCATACAAATAGAAGTAGAATATTTATGTAACTTATAATTAAGTTATCATTTTATACATTCTATAACAACTTATAAAATTGCTTTCATACAAATAGAAGTAGAATATTAAAAATTTGTGTACAACTATTAATTTTTATTATATAGATTTTTAAAAAAGGGAAGACATTTTTTCATACGAATTATCTAGATAAAGATCTATATAAAATTGCTTTCCTACCAAACAAAAGTAACCTCACGCAACCCATGCATTTGGGCGCATCTTGAATATCAGCCAATCCACCACGACAACAACTCATTTGATTCTGTTAGTAGACTTAGGGATTTAGGACGTACCTAAATAGGCGGAAGCGAACTGATCTCTTTGATGTCTTTTTGCTCCACGAATCGTATCCCGGTGGCTACTAGAGTCCCAGTAGAGTGACCACGTCTCAAACCCGACCAAGTGACACACAATCACTTACACATTTAGACAGAGAGAGGGAGAGTAAAGAGAGTGTTAAAAACACTATAATTTTGTATGCTATTGTTCTGCCTCTGACAAACAGATTGGGAGGTATTTATATGGCACTTAGCCATAACCACTTACTAAAAATGGCCCCCTAAAATCCCTCAAGGATCCCTACATTTTAGCTTAGTGGCCGTTGGCTCCTCTAACCCACTAACATCTCCCACTCGACCACTTAAGCCGTAACAATGTTTCTACAACATTGTTTTCTCATTTAAACGCATCATACCAGGAATGAGACGTGCGACCAGAAATAGCAAGTAGTGCTTTTGTTAAGACACCATTAGTCTAACAAAACATTTTCAAGGCAGACAACTCCCTAAACCATTTAAGACATCACCTGAGGCACACGCTGTCCCTTTATGCCTGCTGATATATCATGATTATATTCCGAAATATAACCGCCCGGGCTGATATGGTGAATATGCAATGGTTTTCCTTAGCAACTCATGACATTACATCTCAATAAGATTGCTTTCCTAATGCATTCCGCTGAGCTGCATAGATCTATGGCTCTTAGAGTATGCATTAAAGTAGCAACATCTCATTGGGAATTCATGCCACAGCCCTAAGTCCAAGGGAATCATTATATGAAACACCGATATTTCAGGGATCACACAGTGACAAGGAAGGGAATCAGTTGTCACTCCACTAAGTCGACTTAAGCACACACAGTATGAAATGTGTGTCATGGTATAACTCCCACTGAGGTGAGCCTGTCACTATTTATACCATGCAAATTACAAGTCCAGTTCCTCCTCAGAACTGACTCGAGTTACTCGGTTAACGTACTAAACGTAACCTCGATACTCAAAATTCGGCTTCAGGCTTTGATATAAGGTTCTGTTATATACGATTCGCTCAGAATCTCATCTTAGACTTACTAAGGTGACTATTTCTCCACATCACTCATACCACCCAAGGTACGATGATAATCAATATTGCACACCTAGTGCCAATATGATCAAGTCTTATCCTACCCGTAACTTAAGCGTTAGGATTGATTATCCGTGTGACAAGATAATCAAAAAGCCTAGTGACATTTAGATATGCCTAATCAAACAACCAGAGTAAAATAATGACCACTTTATATAAAAGAAACATCAATCTTTTACAATAATAAAATGCTCATTACATACAGGTCCAAACAAAAACAGGATATTCCAACTAACTAAACTCTACGGAGATCAAGACTCATTATATGAGTTTTGAACACATCTCTTGGAGTAGGTTTAGTTAATGGATCCGCTATCATCTTAATAGTAGATAAGTACTTTACAATAACTTCTTTCGACTTTATGGCGTCTCTTACAAAATGATAACGCCTTTTAATATGCTTGCCCTTCTTATAGAATTTAGGGTCCTTAGCATATTGGATAGCAGCAGTATTGTCGCACCAAATTTCTATAGGATCATTAATTCGTGGAGTAAGATCAAGATCCTGGAGAAAACTCCTTAGCCAAACCGCTTCCTGAGTGGTGAGGCAACAAGCGACATACTCTGCTTCCATAGTCGATAGAGCTATGCAATCTTGCTTCTTGCTGCACCAAGATATGGCTCCCCCACCCAGGGTAAAGACATATCCAAAGGTGGACTTAGACTCATCCAAGTCTCCACCCCAGTCAGCATCAGTGTACCCCCTCAACTTTAGGTCTCCTCCTTGGTAGCAAAGTACCAAGTCAGTAGTTCCTCGAAGATAACGCATTATCCTCTTGACGGCTTGCCAATGAGCGTTCCCAGGGTTACTTTGGTAACGACTTACCAAACCAACCGCGAAGCAAATGTCAGGCCACGTACATAACATGGCATACATTAAGCTTCCGACTGCACTAGCATATGGGACACAGCTCATTTTCTGTTTTTCATCATCTGTTGTTGGACACTGTTCTAGACTCAAGGTCAAGCCCTTGTCGATCGGAGTGTCAATGGGTTTGGAATAATGCATCCGAAACCGTTCCAAGACTTTCTCAATATATGCCTTCTGGCATAAACCGAGAAGTTTCCTAGAACGATATTTGATTATTTCCACCCCTAGGATATACCTAACTTCACCTATGTCCTTCATCTCAAAGACAGAGGACAGCCACCGCTTGGTGGCATTGATCATCTCCAAGTCACTCCCAGCTAGTAGAATGTCATCGACATACAAAGTAAGAAATATAATTCCTACTTTTGTCTTCTTGACATATACGCAGTAGTCTTCTGAGACCATGGTTAAGCCAAACGCAGTAATGACTTCATGGAATCTGAAGTACCACGCTCTTGAAGACTGTTTGAGGCCATATATGGATTTTTTAAGATGACAAACTTTGTCTTCTTGCCCTTTTGATACGAAACCAAACAGTTGTACCATATATATCTCTTCCTCAAGGGTCCCATTTAGGAAAGCAGTCTTCACATCCATCTGGAACAATTCTAAGTCCAGATGGGCAACTAGTGCTAGAAGTAGGCGAGTAGAGGCTAATCTCACCACAGGAGAAAAGGTTTCCTCATAGTCTACTCCCTCAACTTGGGTGTAGCCTTTCGCCACCAAACGGGCTTTGAACTTATCAATTGACCCATCCGCCCGACGTTTTACCTTGAAAACCCACTTGTTTCCAATGGCTTTACGTCCAGGAGGAAGGTTGACTAGATCCCAAACTTCATTCCTAGCTATTGAGTCCAACTCATCCCTCATGGCATCCATCCATTCTTTCTTATTTGGTGAGTCAATAGCCTCTACATAAGAGGTGGGCTCTTCTATTTCTAAAGGCATGCAGAAGAAAATGTTCTCTTCAATTTGGAAAAATCGGCGAGGAACTTTTTCGCGCTCACTCCTTCGGGTTATGCTAAGACCTGGTTGCATTGTCTGTTCAGGTTTCGATTTTTCTCTCCCCCTTTTCCTTCGAGGTACCAAACCTTGAGTAGGAGAAGTCCCTCGGGCACAGAACCTTGAATAGGAGAGGTGCCACTCCCACTAACCTCTTGGGGTGTGGGCTGGTGAGTACGAGGACTATCCTCATTTCTGTTAACGGGAGATTGAGGGTCTTCCTCGTTCTCGGGTTGGGTATCCTGAGCAGACAAGCCCCCTTCAGCAGGAATAATGGGTATACTCCCACTATATCCAGCATCAGGGAAAAATTCCCTATCCTCGGTGATACGGTTAGTATACATATCCTCCCCTTCACCGAGAGATAGGCTTGGTTGTAACTCATACAACTGTAAGTCCTGTTTGACTTCACCAATAGTTGGAAACTCATCCTCAAGAAAGTCGACATTTCGGGAATCAATTTCCTTCATGCCGCCACCAGGATGTTCTCTGTACATCACATAACCTCTTGAATATTCAGGGTATCTAATAAAGACCATCTTGGTGGCTCTTGGACCAAGTTTGCCATATTTATGAGTCGGGTTATGCACATAGTCTGCCAACCCCCATGGCCATAGATGGTCCAAAAGAGGTTTCCTACCGTTCCATAACTCATATGGAGTAGTCGAAACGCTCTTACTGGGTACTCGGTTTAAGATGTAAGTTGCTGAAAGCAACGCATCACCCCAAAAGTTAATTGGGAGATTAGCTTGAGCCATCATGGACCTGACCATGTCAAGTAACGTACGATTCCTATGCTCAGCAATATCATTTTGTTGTGGAGTGTAAGGAATCGCAAGATGTCTAACTATACCCTTTTCCTCACAAAAACCCTTGAACATATCAGAGAGGTATTCGCGACCACGGTTGGTCTGAAGAGTCTTAATTCTTCGATCCAACTTGGTCTCTACCTCTGCTACGAAGCGTTTGAACACATCTAAAGCTTCATAACTATGTGATAACAGATAAACATATCCGTATCTTGAGTAATCATCAATTAAAGTGAGGAAGTAAATGGCACCATTACGTGCCTTTAGATTCATAGGTTCGCAAATGTCTGAGTGAATGAGGTCTAAGGTACCAAGCGCCCTAGAAGCCTTACCAAAAGGTTTCTTGGTTGCTTTACCAGCTAAACAAGGTTCACATTTAGGCAGCCTAACTTTAGTAAGCGATCCTGATAAACCCTCTTTAGCTAGGCCAGTTATTCTTTCTTGGCCAATATGGCCAAGTCTCGCATGCCAAACAACATAATCATGGTCAGAATCAATAGATGACACAAAAACAGAAGACGGACTATTACAATAATACTCATTACCCAAGTCCAAAACAAGGAAATCATCTACTAAAGATGCGTGGCCAAATAAATTGCCACTGTAAAAAATATCTAAACCGTCAATACAAGAAACAAACTGGAAACCTAATTTCATTAAAGAGACATAAGACACTAAGGAACATCGGACTCCAAGTGCATAGAGAGTGTCATGAAGAAGTAATGAATTCCCTCCACGCAACTTAAGCCGATACGTTCCAACTCCTAGAACGTCCTCTGCAGTGCCATTTCCAAGAGTCACAGTTTGCAACCCCACCGGACAAGGGTGAAAGTCTACAAACCCAACTCGATCCCGAACTATGCGCTTGCTTGCTACCGAATCTATAATCCAATTAGGAAAGGATTTAGCAACGAATGCATGGAAACATACAAGTAGTTCAACGGTAGGAAATGAAGAAGGTACCTGAGCAGGCTCGGGACACTCCCGAGCAAAATGGCCCTTTTTCCTGCAGTTATAGCACGTCACTCGTGCCATTTTATCCATCACCTTACCCTTGGCCTTTGATTGCTTCTTAGCAATACCGCCTCTAGGGCCAAGTTTCTTGGAGGGATGGAAGATTCTTCTTCTTCCCTCGTTTAAACTTATTGCCCTTAGGCCTATCCACCCTAGCCACCAAAGCTACAGCGGGAGGAGCGCAGGCCTTCAAGTGCTCATCTTCCAGCTCAAGGTGTTTGGTGATGTCGGCGAAAGTTTTGATGCTCTCGTTGTGAGTCATCATGGTGATGAACGGTTTCCATTTTTCGTCCCCAGCGGGAAGCGCACGGAGCACATTCGTCCGCTGTTCGCGTCCGAAAATGTCCACACCAGCAGCTTTCAGGTCGCATAGCATGGCCTACAAAGTTCGCACATGCTCGGTTATACTTCGGTTCGAGTCTATCGTGTATGTCATCCACTTAAGATGCAACGCACGAAGTCTCGTTTTCGAAGTTTGACCGTACCTGAAGCAGATATTATCCCACATTTCCTTAGCAGTGGGATAAATTTCAAACTCACCTATAAGGTCGTTATGCATGCAGAAAAGCATAGTATAACGCACCTTACGGTCCTTTTTGCACCAATCTTGGTACGCAACCAAGCTAGCTTTATACTCATCGGTATGAGTAATATCCTTGTCGTCCTTGTCTCTAGTCAAGGGTGCGAACATTGTGGTTGTGAGGTGTTCTAACACCTCACATTCTTCCAGAAGAAACTGAATCTTCCAGCGCCACATGTCATAGTTGGACCCATCCAACTTCTCATTGGTGGTCAACTCACCAATCATAGAGGTCTTAGAAGCCATATCTACAATTTAAGAAAAATGGACATTAGGCATATCTTGTACATAATCAAAAATATCTCAAGACTATAACTCATATTATATGTTCGAAAATTTCGCTAAGCTCATAATCATCACATATTCCTTGAATCAACAATTGAGATATTTTGATTATTAATAATCCATAATAAACACATTCTCATGGATACAATGTTTAATCATATTAACATTCCACACTTTATCATCACATAGACGTTTTAGAATTTATGCAAAGCATATTTGCACAAACACAACATAAAACATATTTATTCATGTTTAAATGAGAAAGAACTAATCTTTCATATATTAATCGAACACATAGCGATATATATACGTATCAGTTTACATGCCAAAAGTTCACATGAATTTATCTTTACAAGCTTACATACATGAAACCCATTCATGTGTTAAAACATTTTACCAGGCATGTGTAGAACGATACAATCAGATAACCATACAGCTTTTGCCGAGATAAAATAAACACATTATTATATTTTTCTCGAGGCTAAGCATGAGTTTAAACTACACAAGTTTTATAGTATTGGGACCCCCAAAAAAAAATTTTATACCATATTTTATAACAAAAGAAGAGTTTTAAGGGAGGGGAGGGTCGGTCCAGGCATATTTTCATTTCCCCTTCTCGAGGGTTCTATGCCAGGCATTTTTTTCCGTTCCCCTCTTGAGGCATCTCATTCGTCCTCTTCGCCTCTCGCATGCCCTTTCCCCTTCTTCCTCTCTCTCTCTCTCTAAACTACTCACCTGTAAAAGCCCCGGCCGGCCACCATGGACACATCCAGGCGAGGCCCGACCGCCATGGGAACCGAGCACCCAGCCCGCGTCCCTTTTCGGTTTGGGGTTTCTACCCCTCGACTCTCGATTTTGGTTCTTGCCGGAAAAAGGCCTGGGAAGTCCCGGCCGCCATGGATTCCGAGCACCAAGCCCGGCGTCCGCCGGGCTGCTGGTCGTCCCGGTCTTTTTCCTGTACCCCAACCCCCCCAAAAAAAAGGCCAAATGAGGAAACCCGCCGCCGCCCCCTTCTAAAAAAAACCTCCTCGATCCCTCTCTCTGGTCGCCCTACGTTCAAACCACCGGCACCACCACATAGATCGGCCGGCGGTGGTCTCGTCAGTACAACGCACGCTCGCAACGCGCCACTTAGGAGGTGGCGCGTGCAACCCATGCGCCGCCACATCTGGGTATCCGAGGGCTTTGTGCGGTTCGGGCGGTCGATCGAGGGTCGTGGAGGGTAAATTGAAGAGAAAAGAGAGAAAACGGATCTTTCTCGGCGGTGCGTGCAACCCACGCACCACCCCTCTGGGTCGGCCGATGGTGTCTGATGGTACGTCTTTCTAATGAACCAAATAAGCGAGAAACCCCTCACAGAATAATCATGGCAGAGAGGAAAAAAACTTGACTGTGATGCATGAATTTAACAGATAAATTTGGGCATGCATTTTCTATCATTCGAGAGCAAAAACATCAAATTTGGCTCTGATACCACTGTTAGTAGACTTAGGGATTTAGGACATAGCTAAATAGGCGGAAGCGAACTGATCTCTTTGATGTCTTTTTGCTCCACGAATCGTATCCCGGTGGCTACTAGAGTCCCGGTCGAATGACCACGTCTCAAACCCGATCAAGTGACACACAATCACTCACACGTTTAGATAGAGAGAGGGAGAGTAATGAGAGTGTTAAAAACACTGTAATTTTATATGCTATTGTTCTGCCTCTGACAAACAGATTGGGAGGTATTTAGATGGCACTTAGCCATAACCACTTACTAAAAATGACCCCCCAAAATCCCTCAAGGATCCTTATATTTTAGCTTAGTGGCCGTTGGCCCCTCTAACCCACTAACAGATTCAAACGTCTTTTGCCGTTCTAAGCTCTATTTCTCTTGCTTGTTTCTCTCTCTCTCTCTTCCTCTCTGTGTCTGTGGGTGCTGATAACGCGTCAATCAAGCCTGAGTATCACAGAATCAGCGGACGCTGATGTCGAGTTAAGACAGGTTAATAAGGAAGCATACATAGTCTCTGTTCTGGCCAACTGCAGCCTGGCTTGGCTTGAAAGTCTCAAATATCAACTAGGTATCTCATTACCCTATGATTAACACTCTCTCGTAATGTATTATGAAATTGAATGCACCTTAAATTAAGGTAAGGAAAAAATAAATAAATAAAACAAAGGGTACACCACATTGATTTTAAGAATTTCTAATTGTGATAAAATTGGGCAGTCCTTCTCTGCTGTCGGAAAACTTGGGAATTTAGAAGTGCAAGGCCTAACAAAAGGATAATTCAGTTTTGTTTTTTGTTTGTTTAGGGGTGAATAAGGTTTTTGAGTACCTTGAAATCTGTTCAAAACCGGTCAAATGGTTCCGATTTCGGTTTCTAAAATAAAGGAACCGGTCTAATCGACACCGACTCCTGTTCTCAAAAACTATTTAATTAGAACCAGAATCTAAAACTTACTTAGAGAGAGGAAAATGAATATTTTTTGATTTTTTAAAGTCTTTTCTTTTGTTTCTTTGTTCTTTTTCTATTTTATTTTTTTCCCTACGAAAAGGACTCTTCAAATAGTGAATTTGATGTAATATCAGTTAATTTTCTACTAGTAATTGACGAATGAATCATTATATTTTTTAAGTAATTAAGATTAAAAGATATTAATTAATAAATATTCTTTTTTGTACAAAGATAGAAGATAAAAGTCGCAAAAGATCGAACACTCCCTGTCCCATTCCAAATAAATTAAAAAATTTAATTTATTATGTGGTAAAATTTTAATATTAGGTGTGGCAAGTACCCTAGAATATGAATCGGAACTTGAGGTTCCGGTTCCAAAAGTTACAAACTAGTGTGAATTGTTCGGATTCCAATTCCGGTTCTTAATTTTTTGGGTGAGTACTTGGAATCGCTCACCCCTAGTTTTGTTTATTTTGGACCGGTTCACATTCAAGTTAATGAGATTTCAGTGCGGGTTTAGAATGTGTCGCGTCAATTTTGATTGTGGCATCATACTATCATTACACTTATTAGAGTACAAAACCAATTCTTAGGCCTTCAATCATTAGTTTAAACTTTAAGTTGAAATAGTTCTTGAACACAGTATCAAAGCCATTCTGATGGAGAAGTCTCGGGTTCGAATCTTAGTAGTCGCTGTATTTATTGTGCAAGGTATGGAGTGACATTTACAGCATCCACTCTTCAAGCCCAAATGACATTCACGTGCGGAGCCATGTTAGAGTATAAAACCAATTCCTAGGCATTTAACGGTCAACTTAGAATTTTGGTTGAGATAATTCTTGAACAATACTTTTCATATAAACCATCTAATTCATAAGTGTGTTTGATGATTCCTGGGGTAACGTTTACGAGTTTGACATGCCTTCTTTTAGGATATCCGCTTGACTACAACTTTGACTATGGTGCTCTAAATATGTTGCAACCGTTTCCACTTAACAACTTCGGGGATCCATTTACGAAGAGCAACTACAGTGTCAATTCCAAACAGATTGAAGTTGGGGTTCTAGATTGGTTTGCCCGCCTATGGGAGATTGAGAATGATGAATACTGGGGATATGTTACAAGTGGAGGGACAGAAGCAAATCTTCAAGGCATTCTTATGGGGTAAACAAGCACAATTAAGCCCTATTTTTCGTGTAGTATTTTCCGTATTTTGGACATTATATTGTAATGAATGGAGAATTCAAGTTTTGTATGAATTACTGTGTAGGAGGGAGGTATTTCCTGATGGGATTTTGTATGCCTCAAAAGAGTCTCACTACTCTGTCTTTAAAGCAGCGAGGATGTATAGAATGGACTGCATCAAAATTGAGACATTAATGTCTGGAGAGATTGATTGTACAGATTTTAAGGCTAAACTTCTCTAAAACAAAGACAAACCTGCCATCATCAACGTCAATATAGGTAAATCATGAACTTGGTATATGTGTCATGTGTTTACATAATGTCAATATGCATAGGTAAGTACATTTGGCTTGCATGTGAATGTCTCTTTCGTTATGTTTGCACAATTATATATGCATGACATACAGAGGCATAAATAGACATATAAATATGCTACAAATTTTTGTTTTATTGTTGTCTTATTGTCCTTTTCATACTTTTGATTAAATATTGAGGAGGAATTGGAAAATATTGACCATGGTGGAGGGAACATGGGGTCAGTGGTGTCAACTGATCCCCTCTCCCTGGGGACAAAAATTTACACAGGGCGTAAACAATAAATGCATATAAAGAAAAATTAATGTCAAGAACAAAATTAAATGGTATGTGGCGGAGTGGTGAGATGTACACAAGTTTTCTTGGAGGTTATGTGTGTGAGGCTTGGCATCTTGATTTTTTTAATGTTTTAAATGTTTTTCTTTTTTTATTCTCTCCCATCCTTAATTCCCCTTATTTGAGTTTATATTTGTGTGGTTCCACTTAAAGATTGAGACAAACTCACATATCCTCATAGCCCTATTTTATTTTTAAAATTTGCAGTTTGGTTTGGATTATAGAATGAAAAAAATTATGTTCTAGTTCAAAAAATATTTTTATAGATGATGTATGTTTGCTCCCGTTTTTCAAAGGAATAAAAAATGAAATCAAATCGTAGATTGAATTTCTAAAATCTTTAAAAAAAATCCATTGTCATTTAAATAAGTATTAATGAAATGGTGAAACCCTAAATTGACAACTAATAGAAAGTAAAATCCCTTTTTTTTCACTTGTAAAAATATGGATTTGTCTCTCTTTCAATACTGGCAAATTTTCTCTTTAAAAATGTAATAAACTTTAAACTTAAGCAATATAATTATTTTTTGTAATTTAGAACGACTTTAATAAACGGATAAACCATAACTAGCAAGCCAAATTTTGGCTTCACCGTTGTTCGGAGAATAAAATGCAATAGTAATTTAATTTTCATTATATGAACATTGTTAAGTTTTATATTATATGTACCACTATTTTCGGCACCCTTCATTAAAATCCTGGCTTCGCCACTGAAAATACAGGACATTCTGAAATAAACTTTTAACAACTTTTGTGGATGGAAGAATTCACATGCCATTCATCAAGTATGCATGCCTCTGAACCAGCCTTTATCTGATAAACATACCTTGTTGCAGGAACTACTTTTAAAGGAGCTATTGATGATCTTGACCTTGTGATACAAACTCTGGCAGAATGTCGGTTCTCACGAAATCAGTTCTATATCCATTGCGATGGAGCCTTCTGTTTGTTGAACAAGTAATTACTTTAAGTGCTACACTCGATTATGTTTCTATAATATATCAATAATAACGTGTTCATTTGTCGTCATTAATTGGCCTTGCATGTGTTGTAAACAGGCACTTCAAATCACATTCAAAAAGCCAATTGATAGTGCAAGTGTCTCTGGCCACAAATTGTTAGCATGTCCTATGCCTTGTGGTGTTCTAATAACAAGAATAAAGCATATTAATTCTCTTTCTAAGGATGCAGAGTATACAGCTTCAAGGGACGTCACAATTACATGCAGTAGGAGCGGCCACACCTCAATCTTTTTATGGTACATCTTGAGCAAAAAAGGCCGCATTGGGCTCCAAAAAGATATTCAAAAGTGCCTTTAGAATGCCAAGTACCTCAAAGATCGGCTTAGAAATGCCAGAGTTAGTGTCATGCTTAACGAGTTAAGCAACATTGTGGTGTCTGAACGACCCCCAGATGAAGAATTTATCAAGCGATGGCTTTTATCTTGTCAAAGGAAGATAGCTCGTGTTGTCGTAATGGTTAATGTCTCAAAACAAAAGCTGGATGCTTTCCTTGACGAACTTACTGAGAAGCTTTCGAATTGGTCCAAGGAAGGAGCTCGTCCTTGTGTTGCAGTTGATATAGGGTACGAGAACTGTGTTTGCTCACTACATAGGTAATTCCTCCACATGAAGAGGTCAATGGACAAACAACAAGGGTCCGACACTTGGAATATATCTTCATCATATAAAATCTTAAAAGCAAATAAGCTCTTCAACTATTTGAAGGCAATATTGTGAATTTTCAATTATGCTTAGCACTATGCAAGTGCATATTACATATTGTTGTGTTAGGAAATAAAGGGGATAATAGGATGTGACAATGCAACAGAATTCAACCAAGAACACAACGCAACAATGAAAAACAAGAATAAAGGACACAGGGAATTTTTACGTGGAAACCCAATGTGGGAAAAACCACGGACGGCGACAGCACACCGACGAATTTCACTATGAGCAGAGTAGTACACCACAATCACTTCAGTGATTAAGAGCAGAATTACAATACTCTCAATTGTATTCTCTCACAAACAATCTCACTCTCTCAATGTGTATTCTATATTGGAGTATTTAGAAACAAGGCCCTAGACCCCCTTTATATAGGGTCTGTGAGGTAGGGTTTCTCCCTGAAAACCCTAGCTGCCAGGGGGAATCCTCCTCGAACACAGAAACCCTAGCCGCCATCCGAAAGAGGCGGCGAGAAGACACGTGGCACGACCGTGCCACGTGGCACGGTCACCCAGTGCCACACGGCACGGCCGTGCCATATGGCACGGTGCCCCCGTGCCAATTTTCTGTCCCTCTCGTCTTCGGCTCTTCGTCTTGGCACGCCCGTGTCTGTGCAGCATGGGCTTCCCCGTGCCGATACTCGAGATTTTGGGCCATAAAACCCAACAATCTCCACCTTGGACCAAAATCTCCAATCTTCAACTTTCCGTCGCCATCGTTTCACCCCTAAGGGTGATGCCCCCTATGGGGCTATGCCCCGCAGGGCCCTCAGCAGCTGTGAACTCCCACTAAGTCCAAGCAATGCTCGAACTTAGCTGTAGGTAGTGGCTTTGTAAGCATGTCAGCAGGATTCTCGGAGGTGTGAACTTTCTTCATCATTATTTCTCCTGCAGCAACTGTGTCTCGTACATAATGATATTTGACGCTGATATGCTTGGTCTTCGAGTGGTAGGCATCATTCTTTGTCAGATGTATGGCACTCTGACTATCAGAATATACCACAGCAGCAGATTGTGGTATTCCAAGCTCCATTACCAGTCCCTTTAGCCAGGTAGCTTCCTTCACCCCTTCAGTGGCAGCAATATACTCAGCTTCTGTTGTGGACAGAGCTGCAATAGATTGTAAAGACGCTTTCCAAGAGATAGCGCCCCCACACATGGTAAAGATGTACCCAGATATGGACCTCCTCCTATCCAAATCACCAGCATAATCAGAATCAACATACCCTACTACATCAGATGTAGCAGCCTTGTTTCTATCAAATACCAGCCCTTTCCCCACAGTTCCCTTTACATACCGTAGGATCCATTTTACACCCTCCCAGTGGTCCTTTCCAGGATTATGCATATATCTGCTTACCACACTCACAGCATGTGATAAGTCTGGTCTGGTACAGACCATGGCATACATCAAACTCCCTACAGCACTAGAGTATGGTACATTGGACATTCTACCGATGTCCTCTTCCGTTTGCGGACAGCATTCCGCAGACAGTTTAAAATGTGCAGCAAGAGGGGTAGACACTGCTTTGCAGTCCCTCATTTTGAACTTGCTTAATACCTTCTCAAGATATTTTTCTTGAGACAAGTATAATTTTCCCTCCTTTCGATCCCTGTGAATCTCCATGCCCAGTATCCTTTTAGCTGCACCTAAGTCTTTCATTTCGAATTCCTTACTGAGCTGAGATTTTAGCATGCTAATCAGGGTTTTATCTTTAGATGCAATTAGCATGTCATCAACATACAGTAGTAGATATATAAAGGACCCATCACCATATTGTCTAAAGTATACACAATTATCATATCTACTACGTATGTAACCATTATCAATCATAAACGTGTCAAAACGTTTATACCACTGCCTAGGAGCCTGCTTGAGTCCATACAAGGACTTTTTCAACTTACATACCATGTGTTCCTTATCAGGAACAGCAAACCCTTCAGGTTGCTTCATATATATCTCCTCTTCCAGCTCACCATGCAGGAAGGCTGTTTTTACATCAAGCTGCTCCAACTCCAAGTTAAACAATGTCACAATAGATAACAATAATCGGATAGAGGTGTGTCTGACTACAGGAGAGAAAACCTCATTGTAGTCTATACCTTCCCGTTGGTTGCAACCACGAACAACCAACCTTGCTTTCCACCTTGCATCCTCTACCCCAGGAATGCCCTCCTTCTTCTTGTATATCCATTTGGCAGTTAAGGCCCGTCGGCCTTTAGGCAGGTTACATAACTCCCAAGTCCCGTTTTTCTGCAGACTTTCCATTTCTTCTTGCATAGCCTGAATCCAGTTGGGTGAACTTGGGCAGGTGATGGCTTCAGTATAATTTGAAGGCTCAGTTCCTTCAGACACTTCCTCTGCAACAGAAAGTGCAAATGCTATCAGCCCTTCATCATCGTTGTACCGGGCCGGTCTCCTGATCTCCCTGCGAGGACGATCACGTGCTATAGAGTGCTCAACCTCCTCCTGAGGTTGATTAGTGCTGATAGCCCCAGGCTCAGTGACCTGGACTTCCCTCATAGCTCCACCTTGAGCTGCAGCCGTCTCCAGCTCCACCTCCATGTTGGTGTCTTGCTGAGTTCCTGCATCAGTAGAAGGAACAGTAGCATTCTTTCCAGAAGATAATATATCAGACTCATTGAAAGTAACATCCCTACTTTGTATTACTTTCTTAGAATCAGGACACCACATACGATATCCCTTAGATTCACTAGCATACCCCAAAAACATACATTTAACTGCTCTAGGTGCTAGTTTTCCCTCATTTACATGAGCATACACAGGACACCCAAATACCCTGAGATTAGAGTAGTCAACAGGATTACCTGACCATACTTCTTCTGGAATCTGAAACTCGATGGAGGAGTGTGGTGATCGATTCACCAGGTAGCAGGCCGTAGAAATGGCCTCAGCCCAAAACGCTTTGCGATCCCAAAGCCCAGCAGTTGAAAGCAAACACCGTGCTTTCTCTAACAGCGTCCTGTTAATTCGTTCTGCGACCCCATTCTGTTGTGGTTTCCCGACCAAGGTTTTATGCCTGGCTATGCCGTTTGCTGTGCAGAACTCTTCAAACTCAGATTCAACAAACTCCAGGCCATTATCAGTCCTGAGTTTCTTGATCCTTTTGCCAGTCTGGTTCTCAACCAGAGCCTTGAATTTCTTGAACATTGAGAATGTCTCGTTTTTCTGTCTCAAGAAATACACCCAAACTTTTCGTGAGAAATCATCAACAAATGTTAACATGTAACGCTTACCTCCCATCGAAGGTACCTTAGAGGGACCCCACAAATCAGAATGTATGTAGTCCAGGACCCCCTGAGTACGGTGACTAGCCTTTGAGAAACTTACCCTTTTCTGTTTCCCAAATACGCAGTGATCACAAAAATCCAACTTACCCGTACTAGCGTTACCAAGACAACCTTTCTTAACCAGAATGGTCATCCCTTTCTCACTCATATGGCCCAGCCTCATGTGCCATAACATCGTCTCATCTGCTGTACCTACAGCAGCTGCTCCTGTAACTGTGGCTCCCTGCAGGATGTAGAGACTGCCCTGCCTCAGTCCCTTCATCATCACCATGGCTCCTTTAGCCACCTTTAGAGCTCCATTCTCCATGACGATTCTGCAACCATTAGACTCAAGAGTTCCCAAGGAAATCAAGCAACGAGTCATATCAGGAATATGACGCACTTTAGACAATGTTCTAATAGTGCCATCATGGGTTCTGATCTGGACTGTACCTATCCCTGCAACCTTGCATTCACTATCATTGCCCATAAGTACCACCCCAGAATCCACAGACTCATAAGTAACGAACCAGTCCCTATGAGGACACATGTGGAATGTGCAACCAGAATCCAAGACCCAATTGTTATCCACCCCTTTCCCAGAGGTGGTAGCTAAAGAAGTAGCAAGCAGAACATCCCCATCTGACTCAGACTCTACCACACAGTCAGCAGTAGCAGTTTTACCCGTTTCTCATTCTTGTTCTTTAGCTTCCAACAATTAGCCTTTATGTGACCCAATTTTTTGCAAAAGTGGCAGGTTTTATTAGCATGAGGATTTCTTGATTTAGAACAGCTCTTCCTATTACCGTTTCCCTTCTTCTCAGTTGTCCTACCCCTAACAGCCAGCCCTTCACCCTGGTCAGCATGAATGTCATGGTCAAACTTTTCTTTTGAAAGAAGGTTAGCCTTGACATCTTCAAACGATATAGTATCCGTGTTACTATACAGCATGATTTCTTTAAAGTGTTTATATGAAGGGGGTAGTGAGACAACAAGCAAGATGGCTTTATCCTCATCATCAATTTTTACATCCAGACTTTCCAAATCAACTAGAATTGAATTGAAATCATTCAGATGTTTCTGGACAGGCGTACCTTCAGCCATACGACAGGTGTACAACCTTTCTTTTAGCCTGATCTTATTGGCTAGACTCTTTGTCATATATAGTTCTTCTAGCCTAGCCCAAAGGTCAACAGCAGTTACCTTATCAAGAACCTCGCGGAGCACGTGAGGTGCCAGACATAGTTGTATGGCTGAAACTGCCTTCAGCTCCAGTTCCTCCCATTCCTCATCTGTCAACTTCCCACGCCTTTTCTGCTGATCCTCAGCCCACTTTTCATCCGTTGTGCCTGTAGGTTTGACGTGAGGTCCCTGCAGGACCTTCCACAGCCCGTGCTGGATGAGGACCGCCCTCATCTGCACCTTCCAGAGATTAAAGCTAATCTCCCCGTCGAATTTCTGTATGTCCACCTTCATGATTGAAGACATCCTACAACCTCGCTCTGATACCACTTGTTAGGAAATAAAGGGGATAATAGGATGTGACAATGCAACAGAATTCAACCAAGAACACAACGCAACAATGAAAAACAAGAATAAAGGACACAGGGAATTTTTACGTGGAAACCCAATGTGGGAAAAACCACGGACGGCGACAGCACACCGACGAATTTCACTATGAGCAGAGTAGTACACCACAATCACTTCAGTGATTAAGAGCAGAATTACAATACTCTCAATTGTATTCTCTCACAAACAATCTCACTCTCTCAATGTGTATTCTATATTGGAGTGTTTAGAAACAAGGCCCTAGACCCCCTTTATATAGGGTCTGTGAGGTAGGGTTTCTCCCTGAAAACCCTAGCTGCCAGGGGGAATCCTCCTCGAACACAGAAACCCTAGCCGCCATCCGAAAGAGGCGGCGAGAAGACACGTGGCACGACCGTGCCACCCACCCAGTGCCACACGGCACGGCCGTGCCATATGGCACGGTGCCCCCGTGCCAATTTTCTGTCCCTCTCGTCTTCGGCTCTTCGTCTTGGCACGCCCGTGTCTGTGCAGCATGGGCTCCCCGTGCCGATACTCGAGATTTTGGGCCATAAAACCCAACATGTTGCTTTTAGTTTGTTGGTTAATTGCGCTTCTTATTTGGGTTCTTAAGTATGTGTTCGCTTTCCTTTTTGTCGTTTGCTTCATTTGGACTTCTCCTTTATGTAAGGATATCCAAAAGAAAACAAATAGAGGATTGGGCACTCTAGTTTGCATTATATATATCTATTTTTGCAAACATATTCCAGAAAATTCCACTCCAAATTCCACTGCAATCTGTCCTATTCACTGTGGTCTTGGCTGGATTAATTACTCCGCTCCTGACTGTTTGATACGATCTCTTATGATATTTTGACTGAGGTACATGACATTACCCACTCTATTCTGATTTAGGAACATTTAGCACATCGTTAATTTCAATAGAGCCAGTTTAGCTCGTGCCATGGACTTAAAATGTATCTTAACCACTCTTTATGAGAACCAAAGCATGAAGATTATCTTCATGGTACTAAACAAGTAGCTAATTCTCTTGTTTCTATTAGTTCTCCGGTTTCAGATATTGATCTTGTTCTACTTATTCTAAACCGTGTTGAGGAGGATTATCATATCCTTGCTAGAACTTTATCTCAAGATCCCAATATTCTTACTTTTGATGATCTCTGTGCTAAACTGATTCATTATGAGCAAAACCTTAAGTTTTTCAAATCCAAGGGTGCCTCTACTAGTTCTCATCAAGCCCTAGTCATGGCTATTGCTTCTGCTTCTTCTATCTCATTTGGTTCAGCTCCTTCCAACAATAACAATAGAGGGCGTGGCACTGATGGCAACCGAGGATGTGGTCGCTACAATATTGCTGGGGTGGCTGCAGTCAAGGGGTGGATCCCACTCTAACAATAATGCCTCTGCTCAATCTCATCCTTCTAGAAGGAGTGTGCTTGTAGAATAGCTTATGGTAGTACAATCTTTTCCTGTTTCCATATTCAATGTTTATCTTCTTCTGCTACTCACAACTTTCTTATAACAATTTGTCTGAAAGAGTATTAGGTTCACACCTTAATGTTGTATGCCAAATTTTCTTCACTCCTGGGCATGCAGCTCCGGTTGCTCCTACCGCTATCTTCCACAATAGCAAGCCTCCCTTATTCCAGCTTATGCTACCTCAATGCTATCAACACCAATGAATCAGACTGGTATCTCGATTTGGCAGCAGCTTTCCACATGATGCCAAATGAAGGTAACTTACTCTTTAAATTTGCAGACAATGACACTGAATGCGTTCGGGTTGGGAATGATACAACACTTTCTATTACGCGCATTGGTTCTTTTGCTACTTCCACCATTACAAGGCCTCTCTCTCTCTAAAAAATGTGTTTCATGTTCCTTCTTTAAAATACAATTTAATTTTAGTTCATCAATTACATTGGGATAGTAATTGTTCTGTTATTTTTTATGAATCTTTTGTTTGTGTGAAGGACAAAACTTTAAGTGGGACTGCACTTTAGGCCTCATCTAGTGGAAATCTCTATCCAGTCCTGTGTTACTTCCCCTCCGTCCATCCTTGTCCTAGCTGCTTTTGCTGATTGGACTATTACTTGACATCATCATCTCGGTCATTGGAGCACGAACACTTTTTAGTCTTAGGAATTCTAATTCAATTTCTTTTTCTAATAAGTTTTATGATACTTGTAATTCTTGTTGACTTGCAAAATCACATAGATTACATTTTCAAAGTGTTGAACATCGTTATGATAAACCTTTATATTTTCATTTTGATCTCTGGTTGGCTTCTGTGATTTCTTATCTCAGCTATCATTGTTATACTGCTTTGTGGATGATTTTTCACGGTATAGTTTGAATTTATCCATTCAAGAAGAGACCAAAGGCTTTCACTGCTTTCTGCATTTTTCAAAATTTTGTCGAAAACCTCTTCTAAATAGGTTTTAGTAATAAATAGGGAAGCTAATGTGGTCAAGTATGCATATTAAATAGGTTTTATTAAAGGTCAATTATAGTTTGCAATTTAAGCAAGATTTATATAGATTTAATAATTAGTATATGAAACTAATATGATAAAGCATGTAGATTAATATTAAAGATATTATGTTCACTATAATTTTAAACCAACCAATGGGTAGCATGGGTTTAAGACCTAGTCTTGTCCTAATACTCAAACTCAAAATGGTATTGCTGAGTGTAGGCATCGTCACCTAAATAAAATGATTAATGCCATTCTTCTAGAGGCTAAACTGCCAATGAATTTTTGAATTGACGCTGCTTACAATGCGGTTTTTACAATAAATCCTCTTCCTTCACCCAACTTGTAAGGCCTGAGCCCCTTTGAAAAATTATTTTCAAAGACTTCCTGCTTATAATTTTTGAAAATTTTTTGCTATGCCTGTTTTCAAATTTTTCAGCCAACTCTGCAAATAATTTAGCACCAAGGTTAGTACTTTGTGTTTTACTAGGTTATGCTCCTCATTACAAAGAATACAAGCATTTTGATCTCATCACATGATGGTTTTACATTAGCCGGCATGCTGTTTTTCATGAAAATAATTTTCAGTATCCTAATTTTATTTCTCACTCTTGCCTTGCTCCATTCATCTCTCCTGATTGCTTAACCAGTCCTGCCACACTCAGAACTACTACTTAGCCAAACCTAGGTCTGAGTCCATTGTTACCCACTCCCAGCCTCCTCGTGTCTTCCACGGTCTGGCCACTGCTTCTCAACCCGTTTCTCCACTTTCTTCCCTAGGTGCTATTCGGTTGGGTTTGGGCCCTTTGGGCCCAATCTGACTCGTCTTTCTCTTCTACCATGTCCTCCTCGTCTAGTGATCTACCCACAGAGCTTCGAGCCACTTCTATCAGCCAATCCCCGAGCCCACTTCCTGGTCCACACGTTGCTGTCCAACTAACATTCTCTAATCCATCATCCTCTTATTCCTCTGGTTTCGTCTTCTCCTGTTGTGTCTCGTGACCCATCTTTGTCATCTCAGTCTACTACCTCCCTTGTGTCTCATTCCCATCCTATCAATGTTCAATCCATGCAGACTAGGGTCAAAAGTGGGATCTACAAGACTCAAATTATTTTGTCTCTTGACATAGACATTGTGGGTCTTGAATCCACATCTGTTAAATAGGCTTTTAATGATCCTAAATCGAGAGAGGCCATGTCATAGGAGTTTAGTGCTTTGCTTGCCAATGATACTTGCCAGTCCAAACAAAATTTAGTGGGTTGTAAGTGGGTTTTTAGAGTCAAGTTTAATTCTGATGGGTCAGTGAAAAGATACAAGGCTAGGTTGATTACTTTTGGCATTCACCAGCAGGCTAAATTGACTATTATAAGACATTCAGTCTAGTTGTCAAACCCCCTACCATTCATTTTGTTCTATCTCTTGCTCTTACTCAACATTGGCCTATTTGGCAACTGGATGCTAAAATTGTCTTCCTTCATAGCATTATCATAGGAGTTTACATGAAACAGCCTCCTAGGTTGTTCATCCTGATTAACCACATCATGGTTGCAAACTCAAAAAGGCTATTTATGAACTCAAGCAAGCTTATCGAGCTCGGTTCCAAAAATTTAGTAGTTTTTTTTTTTTTGGGTCTCATGCGTGGCTTGTTTGTAGCCAAGCCGAAACATCCATGTTTATTTATAGCCAAGGAACTACCACTATGATTTTGTTTCTATATGTGGATAATATTATTCCTACTGGTAGTTCCTCTTCTATTTTTCATAGTTTCATTTCTTTACTTTCCCATTAGCTTGCTATGAAGGATTTGGGTGGCCCGCATTATTTTTTAGGGGTTCAAATGGTATGAAACTCTAAGGGTATGTCTTTAATCCAATAGAAATATGTTCATGATTTTATTCATAAGTTCCACATGCATATTGCTAAATCTATTCTTACCCCATCTCTTCCTAGAACCTCATTGATTCTTACGGACAAAGAGTTATTGACAGATCCCTCTGAATGCAGGAGTAGGGTAGGTGCATTGTAATATTTGATTATGACGATAGCTTATAGTGCCTTTACTGTTCATGTAGTTTCCGAGTTTATGCATGCTCCCCATACTACTGACCTACATGCTGTTAAGCGTATTTTTAGGTGCTTGTAGGGCACTTTGGACTATGGCCTTTAGCTACAAGTTATGCAGTGTTTTGGTCCTACTCTGATGCTGATTGGGCTGGTCGTAAGGACTCTTGCTGCTTCACTACAAGTTATGCAGTGTTTTGGTCCTAATCTCATCTCCTAGCCCTCCGAGAAACAATCTACTATTTCTAAGTCGCCTACTAAACTTGAATATCGTGGTGTGGCATATCCTATTGTCGAAACTATTTGGATCTGGAAGCTTCTTTTTGATCGTAGTAGTCATATATCTGGTCCTACCAAGGTCTATTGTGATAATGTCGGTCTTCCTACATGATTGTCGACCTTGTTCAGCAAGATTGTAGTAAACATATTGCTGTTGACTATCATTTTGTTTGCGAAAGGGTTGCCCTAGGTGATCTTGTAGTCCACTACATTTCTCCTAAGCTTCGGTTAGCTGACATTTTTACGAAAGGGTCGTCTTCTAAATTGTTTGACTTTTCAGGGCCAATTTGTCCGTGCGTCGCCCCCGAATATATTGAGAGGATGTAATCATGTATATAGGATAAATATGTATTTTTTTGCAAATTGTTGTACCCTGATTGTTATATATACAGTGACAGGTAGGCCAGTTGGGTCACAACCTCCCAATTCTATTCACAAAATGTGTTCTAGAATATGTAGCCATCATAGAGAACTTAAATAGTGTATTTGCTCCCTTTGGCCTCCTTTACTTTCTTTAAGAAAAAGAAAAAAAGAAACATGTCATCGCTTAGAAAGCTACAACAATTATAAGAGATGAAAAGAGAAGGGATAATGAAAGTATAACTTCTCATTGATAAAGTATCATACATAATAAAATTATTGAACTACCATTTCCACAAAGTACAACAAAATAGTAGATAAATAATCCAAAAGGAAGTTGTAGCCAAGATGAGATTATTGTGATTACTATAAGACTGATATTACATATACATAAAAGATTTGCATAACTTATAATTAAGTTTTCAATTTATACATTCTATAATAATTTCCAAATTGCTAAACAGAAGTAGTATACTGGAAATTTGTGTTTATCTATTAATTTTTATTGTATAGATTTAAAAAAGGGAAGACGTTCTCTTATTCGAAATTATCTATATAAGGATATATATAAAATTGCTTTCATACCAAACAAAAGTAACCTCACCTAACCCATGCATATGGGCGCTTCTTAAATATCGGCCAATCCACCAAGACAACAACTCGTTTGAGGCAATCCATGCTCTTGCTTGTTTCTCTTTCTCTCTCGCTCTGTTCCTTTCTGTGTTCGTGGGTGCTGATAATGCGTCAATCAAGCCTGAGCATCACAGAACCAGCTGATGCTGATGAGGAGTTAAGCCAGGTTAATAAGGAAGTATACATGGCCTCTGTTTTGGCCAATTGCAGCGTGGCTTGGCTTGAAAGTCTCAAATATCAACTAGGTATATCATTACCCTATGATTAACACTCTCTCATAATGTATTATGAAATTGAATGGACCTTAGTTTAAGTTAAGGAAAAAAAATAATAAAACAAAGTGTACATCACATTGATTATGAGAATTTCTAATGAGTTTAATTGTGGGAATTACAATTGTGATAAAACTTGGGCAGTCCTTTTCTGCAGTCAGAAAACTTTGGAATTTAGAAATGCGAGGCCTAACAAATGGATAATTCCGTTTTCTCTTTGGTTTTGTTTAGGGGTGAATAAGGTTCTCGAGTACCCTTGAACCTGTTCAAAATCGGTCAAATGGTTCCAATTCCAATTTTCAAAATAGAGGAACCGGTCTAATCGGTTCCGGTTCACATTCTCAAAAAATATCCAGAACTAGAATGTAGAACCTGCTTAGAGAGAGGAAAATGAATATTTTTTTAATTTTTAAAGCCTTTTCTTTTGTTTCTGTATTCTTTTTCTATTTTATTTTTTCCCTACAAAAATGACTCTTCAAATAGTGAATTTGACGGGGTATCAATTAGTTTTCTACTAGTAATTGAAGAATGAATCATTATATTTCTTCAGTAATTAAGATTAAAGGATATAAATTTAATAAATTAACATTCTTTTTTTGTACAAAGATAGAAGATAAAAGTAGCAAAAGATCCAACACTCTCCCATTCAAAATAAATAAAAAAATTTAATATGTTATGTGCTAAAATTTTAATATCAGGACCCTAGAATCAGAATCAAAGCCTGAGGTTCCAGTTCCAAAAGTTAGAACCAATTTGAATGGTTTGGATTTTGATTCCGGTTTCTATCTTTTGGTTGAGATGGTTCTTGAACAACACTTTTTATATAGACCATCTAATTCACAAGTGACTTTGAGGATACCTGGGGTAACGTTTACGAGTTTGACATGCCATCTTTTAGGATATCAGGTTGACTTCAACTTTGACTACGCTGCTCTAAATAAGTTGCAACCTTTTCCACTTAACAACTGTGGCGATCCATTTATGAAGAGCAACTATGGCGTGAACTCCAAGCAATTTGAAGTTGCGGTTCTAGATTGGTTTGCTCGCCTATGGGAGATCGACATGGATGAATATTGGGGATATATTACAAGCGGCAGCACAGAGGCAAATTTTCATGCTATTATTATGGGGTAAGCAAGAACAACTGTGGCCTATTTCACTATTTGGTAAATTATTATTCGTACTTTTGACATTGTAATGAATGGAGAATTCTATGTGGTAAATTATAATTTGCATTTTTGACGTTTTAATGAATGGAAAATTCAAGTGCTGCATGAACTACTGTGTAGGAGGGAGGTTTTTCCTGGCGGGATTTTGTATGCGTCAAAGGAGTCGCACTATTTTGTCTTTAAAGTCGTGCGGATGTATAGAATGGACTGCATCAAAATTGAGACATTAATGTCTGCAGAGATTGATTGTACAGATTTTAAGGCTAAACTTCTCCAAAACGAAGACAAACCGGCGATCATCAATGTCAATATAGGTAAATGCATTTGGATGTCAAACCATGTATGCATCTCTTTCAGCCAGCCTTTCTCTAATAAACGTACCTCTTTGTAGGAACTACTTTTAAAGGAGCTATTGATGATATGGACCTTGTGATACAGACTCTTGAAGAATGTGGCTTCTCTCGCAATCAGTTCTATATTCATTGTGACGGAGCCTTATCTGGCCTTATAGTTCCATTTGTCGAACAAGTGAATACTTTACACTCTATACTTGATTATGTTTCTATTATATAGCATTCACAACACAACTCAGTTAATTGTTGTCACTAATTGGCCTTGGCTTGTGAATGGGCACCGCGAATCACATTCAAAAAGCCAATTGATAGTGCAAGTGTCTCTGGCCACAAATGGCTACGTTGTCCCATGCCTTGTGGCGTTCTAATAACAAGAATAGAGCACATTAATGCTCTTTCTAGGGATGTAGAGCATATAATTTCAAGGGATGTCATAATTCCATGCAGCAGGAACAGCACACCCCCATCTTCTTGTGGTACATCTTGAGCAAAAAAGGTCACATTGGGCTCCGAAAAGATGCTCAAAAGTGCCTTCAGAATGCCAAGTACCTCAAAGATCGGCTCATAAATGCCGGAATTAGTGTAACTAAGCATCATTGTGGTGTTTGAACGACCTCCAAATGAAGAATTTATCCATCGATGGCAGTTATCTTGTCAAGGGAATATAGCTCATGTTGTCGTAATGGTCAGTGTCTCAAAAGAGAAGCTAGAAGCTTTCCTTGACGAGCTAATTGAGAAGCATCCGACTTGGTCAAATGAAGGAGCTCACCCTTGTGTTGCATTTGATATAGGGCTCGAGAACTGTGTTTGCTTACTACATAGGTGATTCCCTCGCACAAAGAGGTCAATGGATAGCTAAGCAGGGATCCAACAGTTGAAGCATATCCTCATCCTAATCCTAAAATCTTAAAAGTAGATAAGCTTTTTGACGTAGCATAAGGATATACGAATAAGGAGATATGAGAATATCTTAATATTTTCATGTGTGAAGGATTAAATATTTTATTATCTTGGTAGTTTATCTTATTATCTTGGTAGTTTATCTTTTAGAAATATCTTATCTTTCAATTATCATCTGAAGTAGAAAATAACATCTTCATAATCTTGTTTATCTTTTAATTTCATTGTTATTTAAGTTCTTTTTTCTATTTAAACTCCCTATTATGCATTAGGGAGTCAAACTTGAATGAATTGAAATATTGAGTGTTTGAAAGTTCTTGTGCGAATTTTCTCAGTGTAGAAATTGCTTTCGGAGCATCCTACATCAAATTTTATATGAGAGCTCGCGATCTTTGTCGTGCCTTTGTGTTTCTTTTCTTTTCGTCCGATTCATGTTCAAAACCTTAAAAAAAATTGACCAAGTCCAGAAACCCTAGTCGCGGCAACCAACCTTTGATTACCATCACTCCCGTCGGCTGCCACCATCACTGACCATCATTATGATGTCGCTGCCTCTACCTGACCATTACCAGCCCTCCACCATTGGTCCATTCGTCGTAAGCCTACATCCCCAATTTGCAAACCCTAGTCACGCACACCCACTCTCTCAATTGCACCACTAGGTCTGTCTCCCTCCACCACCAGCCACCACCCCTTGATCCATTGTCCCCAGTTGAACACCACCCACCCTTCACTAGTAGCTCACAATCACCAGAACCCTAAATCCTCACCCTCCAAATTGCTAACCTAATCACGATTTTGCCCAATTTTTGAGCCTAAACTCTCAAGTTTGCCCTTAATCCATCAAAGACTCCCAAAATTGGCTTCATTCCTTGATTTCCCACTGAATTTCACCTGAAAGCCTTCAATCAATTGGGTTGATTCATATTAGAATTGGTTCAATTGATTGTTCACGCACAAAACCCTATACCTGAAATTCACCCTTTATTGCTTAAAATAATCCAAAATTAATTTCATTCCTGTATTACCCACTAAATTTCGAACACAAACCCTAAATCAATTGAGGTTCACCAAATTGCAAAACCCTGAGTTACGAACTGCCTTTTTGTTTACAAATTAAAGGCTTCGGTACCTTTAGTTAGTGGCAGAGAGGGACGACGCCCTCTTTGTCCATGTTGTCCCACCATCACCACCCATCTTCTAATTGGAATTCATCCATGGTGGCTCAAGCTGCTGCCAGTGGTTGTTGTTCGCTACTTCGACTGTTAGAAGACCCTCAATCCTACTGTTGCAACTTACAACCATGGTTTGGTGTGAAAAACATCATCGAGCTTTATTTGTGATCATTCATTATAAAGAACTCCTTGTTACGACAAACATTCTATATGAAGGTTTTTCTCCTTATGTGAATGTAGACAGGATTGCTCGATTTCAAACAATGGGCGATTTTCATGCTCATGTAAATTTTTATTTTCTTAAAGATGCTATAGATGCATATGTATTGCTTCAAGGTCGTTAGATTCATGAAGAATGTTGCGAGTTAGATCTTTACTTTGCTAATAAGTTCATTAGGGTATAAGCCTTACATTCCTAGGTATAAGCTGGATTATAAGCCCTCTAGAATTCCTTTTATACCATGACAATTTCCACTCAAAATTATAGGGGAAAGGTCTCTTGAGAAGCAACCAACCTTTTATTTGAATGAGACAGATTCGATATGTTATAGTGTGCATGATAGGGACTTACCATTAAGGACCAGAAAGAAGAGAATCTTGAAGATGAGTATATGCAAGGAGATGTCCAAGTACAAGACCATTGTCAGCTTTTAGATATCCATAGGTTAAATGATTTTAACAACTTCATTGGTTCTATGAGTCAACAAGTTGAAGTCAGTGGCTGCCAATCATATGAAGAGGAAGATGAGGGAATGTTCATTGGAGATAGCAATGTCGAAACTTCTACTAGGTAAAATGAGAAGAGGACATCCATGCACTTATGCAAGTGAAAGAAGAGTCAGAGGCATTAGGAAACGACTTTTAATGTCCCCCATGAATCTTCACTAGATGTTCAAGAATCTAGCCACAAGCACAGAGAATCGAATATGGACCAAGGACTTAGCATACATCCTAAATAGGTTGAATTTTTTTATCCCTAATTAGTTTTTCGAGAAAAACAATCTACATCCATTGTTGGCATGGTGCTTAATGATGGAGAACATTCTAAGGCTAGAGTTTTAGCAAAAGTGAAAGGATTTTAGATCATTTTTTTTCATATTCTTATCTGCCTCCTTTCCATTTCAAAACTTGAGAACGATTTTGTTCAACCGGAGGAGAATGATGCAGGATAAGGATAGAGGAAAAAGGAGATGTGGGAATATCTTAATATTTCCATATGTAAAGTATTGGATATTTTATTATCTTGGTAGTTTATCTTTTAGGAATAGATTATCTTTTAGTTATTATGTTAGGCAAAAAATAATATCTTTGTGATCTTGTTTATCTTTTAATTTCCTTATTGTTTTAAGTCTCTGCACTACTTAAACTCTCTATCATGCAGTAGGGAGTCAGACTTGAATGAATTGAAATATTTTGAGTATTTGAAAGTTCTCGTATGAATTTGCTCGGTATGGGAATTGCTCTTAGAGAGTACCACATCACTCTTCGACTGTTTGAGGCAATATTGTGAATTTTCAATTGTGCTTAGCATTATGCAACTGTATATTACATTGTAGTTTTTAATTAGGTTTGTTGGTCAATTAGACTTTTTTATTTAGCTGCTTAAATGTGTGTTTGCTTCCTTTTTGGATGCAGAATTTGCTGTTTGCTTCATTTGTAGTTCTCCTTTGTGTAAGGATTAGGCACACTAATTCATATTTTGCACTTTATACACATGTGTACACGCATATACGTAAATATATACATACTTACATACATGCTTACATACTTACATACATCTATATGCATATATAGAGTATCAAATGCGAACTATATATATATATATATATATATATATATATATATATATATATATATATATATATATATATATATATATATACATACATTTTTTTTCACAAGGGTAAAAGCGAAAAAATTACAATGTTAGACGCCTCTTCTCACAAGAGTACGCCCAACTACATCATTAGCCAAAATTATCCTAGGAGCTGGTGAAAAGCATAGATCAGATGAAAATGAAGCAATAATGGAGTTCCCAAATTTAGATAGCTAATGTGCTGCCATGTTTGCCTCTCTGAAGTCTGAACACATGATTAGTAACAATTTGAAAGTTTTGATCTCTCCATATACGAATATCCTTGATAAGATTATGAATCTACCAAGGTATGTGAATCTTTCCTTCCGAAGCCTGAATGACAATCTTGTTATCGCCCTCTACAATTAATCAATTGAAAACTACTTAATTACTGAGTTTAGACTGTCATGTAGTGCCCTAGCCTCAGCCACTAAAATTGAAGTATTTCTATAGTAAGATGCTCCTGCCTTGAGTAATCTACCAGTCCAATCTCGAATGATGAAATCTTCTGCTGCTGAAGAATTGTTAAATGATCCATTAAAATTGAGTTTGACGTACCTCAGAGGGGGGGACCACCTCGCAAGATGAAGCAAGGTGGAAGGGGGAGAAGAAGCCCCCTAGGATTAGTATCAACGAACATACAAGTTTGAATTCTCCATTCAGCAGTAGCTTTTTTTGCCCGAATTAGGCAAGCAAGGGGGTTAAAGATTTCATTCTTGAAGACCGTTGCATTCCTAGATTTCTAGATGTTCTACAATAAAAATGCAAACTTTTGTTTTAACTTTGGGTTTTAAAAGGATTGAATCATACCCAAACTTTGTGACATGTTTTGGCATCCAGGTAGAGCTATACTGAGAGGAAACCACTGATGATCGTCAGTGGTTTTCCAGACTCTGTTAACTATCTGGTATTCCCTAAATAGGTGTTTTGAGGATTCAATGTCATCATGACAAAGGGGACATACTGGATTAATAATGAGGCCTCTTCTCAAAAGCGTGCCTCTAAGCGGTAAGGCTTTGTGGCATAATTGCCATAAGAAGACTTTAATTTTAGGCATCGTGTCAGTTTTCTAGATCCAATTGAATTACCATTTAGATGTTTCATGGGGTTTTATGCCATGAGCTACCCAATTGGCAGATTTTGTAGGGAACTCCCCGGAGCTATTTAAACCCCAACAAAAAGAGTCTTCTGTCTCAAAAATAGATAACGAGATGCCCTGGATCTTCTGAGTAATAGGATGGTCATTGAGGACTAATTTAAGATGGGAAATATCCCATTGTGTCTGTTACATAATATAATCACAGACTTTGACATTAGGGTATGGAATATTATCCTCATCTAATTCCATTATCTCTACTAAATTCCTATTTTCTATCCAATTATCAAACCAAAAGAAAATATGATCTCCTTTTTCTATTTTCCAAATGATACCTTTCTTCAGGAGATCTCGACTCTTTACAATACTTTTCCATACTGGCGAATCAATGTTCCTTCGTTTACAACTAAGAAGATCACAATTATGTAAGTACTTTGCTTTCATAGGCTGTACCCATAGAGTGGGTGCATCAGTGAGAATTTTCCAAGCTAATTAGCATTGGAATGCTTTATTAATGGCCTCTGTTTTGCGTAACCCCAACCCACCTTTACTTTTAGGTAAGCAAATCTTATCCCAGGCTATGAGTGGCAAACCTTTTTCGGAGTTTGATTTTTTTTCAAAAGAAATCTCTATTACATTTATCTAAACATTTGCTAGTACTTTGAGGTAGTTCAAAGCATCGCATTGTGTGTGCGGGTAAAGATTCAAGGTGTGATTGGATCAAAACTATTCTACCCACTTTAGATAAGCAATTGGATTTCTAGCCCTCTAGTTTTGTAGTCGCTTTATTAATAATCTCTTGAAAGGTAGAGCTTGAGGTCCGTCCTTGGAAAACAGGGCAACCTATATATTTACCTAATGACTCCCTTTGTGTAATGTTGAAGATAGCAGTGACTAATTGTTTGTGAACCGAGGAATCATTATGTGAAAAGGTCACAACAGACTTATGTATATTGATTAGCTGACCCGAAATCGAGCAAAATTTATCCAGTACACTTTTAAGCTTATTACAATGCATTAGCTTTGTAAAAGAGTAAGCAATCGTCTGCAAAAAGGAGACATGGAGTTGTCTCTGGGACTTATCTTAACCCCAATACCTGATTTTCGAGTACTAGCTTTTATATAGAGCATATGATTAAGGGCTCCCATACATAAGATAAAGATGTACGGGGAAAGTGGATCTCCTTGTCTGATTCCTCTAGTCGAGATGAACAAGCCGTTAGGTTCATCATTTACAATTATTAAATATGATACTGATGAGATACATTCCTTAATCCATGAGTTCCAAGTTGGGTAGAATCTCATTTCTTGAAGGCATTTAAGAATGAAGTCATGTTCTATTCTGTCATATGGTTTTTCCATATCCAGTTTGATTGCTACCTAAGCATTCTTGGTTTTCAAGTTTTTGAACTTACGCATAATTTGATGTGTTAGCAGGATATTGTCATGTATCGACCTCCCCGTAGTGAGGGCACTTTGGAATGGAAAAATTAGTCTATCAAGAAGCGGCCTTAACCTATTAACCAAGATCTTAGAGATAATTTTATAAATCGTTGAGCATAAGCTAATGAGTCTATAATGACTAGTCTGTGAAGGATTGGTCCTCTTTGGAATAAGGGCAATGAACGTGTGATTGATTTCTTTTAGGATTTTTCCATTTGTGAAAAATTAAAGAATGCAGTTAAAGAGATCCTTTTTAACAGTATGCCAATAATTCTTGAAGAACCTGCTCCAAAGCCATCAGGTCTTGGAGTTTTATTAGAATCTATGCTAAATAGTGCATCCTTTATTTCCTCCAGGTTTGGAGGTTTAGTGAGTTAGCAGTTATCAATGTCTGTGATTATTTAGGTAACCCCAGGTTTGGGATAATTCTAGCATTGTGGTGGGTAGATTTAAATCGATATGCATAGTTTGCAATGAACTTGTCAGCAAATAGCTTTTTTTATCATCAATCCAGACACCATAATCGTCTTGGATTTTCATTACTAATTTCCTCTTTCTCCTTGAATTTGCTTTATTTTGAAAGAATTTTGAATTCCTATCTCCATGAACTAACTATTCCTTCTAAGCTATCTTCCCCCAATATTTTTGATTGAATAACATCAATTTTTCACTTTCCTTTAAAAGGTGCTGCATCTAGGAATTAAGCCTGTGACTATTGGGATCGACTAAGAGCATTTCTTCTACATAATCAATTTTATCGCTATTTTTAGCAAGTTTATCATGGATGTTGCCAAAGTGCTTTTTGGCCCCATCTTTAACATCATACTTAACCAATTTCATCTTTCGCATGAGTTTAAACATGTTCGTCCCCCTTTGGTAGTTTTTCCAGTTCCATAAAACTATAGCATCAACATTTTGATACTTGCACCAGGAATTCTGGAAGCGAAATGGGAATGCTTTTGTTCTTGTTTGATGAATTTGAGTGGACATAATAATAGGACAGTGATCAGAGCATGTAAAATTACCATGTAGCTCATAGGCATTAGGGTAGATATGAGCCCAATCATTTATGACAATAGTTCTATCAAGCCTTTCGTAGATAAGGTGTATGCATCCTTTTTTTCTAGGTGAATATATTTCCCGTTGCTTGAAGGGTTTCTGCATTAATCTTAGTAAGGAAGTTATTCAACCGTTGAAATCTATTAGTATGCGGGGTAGAGCCTCCTATTTTTTCATTAGGACAAGCTATTTCGTTGAAGTCGCCCATTGAGCACCATGGGATATCTATAACATTATGTAACTGAGATGAATGATCCCAAAATTCATTTTTATCTTTATTTTGCGCAAGCGCATAAATTCCTGAAATGATAGAATTCTTAGCATTTTCTGTATCATGGACCATCATATAGATTGCCCTTTATTCTTTACGTAGAATTGAGGCATGAATATTTCCATTATTCCATAAAGCTGTTATTCCTCCAGAGTGGTTGACTGGGGATACAAAGTCATAATGTTCAAATCCCATTTGAGGAAGAATTCGATAAATATTAGTCTCATTTACCAAAGTTTCTAGCAAAAGTATCAAATCAGGTTGATGAGACCTGGTTGAGAATTTAACTTCTTGAAGTACTTGTGATTTTTTAGCACCTTGGACATTCCAACCAATAATTTTCATTTAAAAGGCTTGGTTGAAGAGTCCCTCTAAGAAAGGGAGAGTAATCTTACGTAATTTTCTTGACACAGAAGACAGGTGGATGTCTACACTACGGCCATAGAACACCATGATAGTCGCACAAAAAGCGAAAGGACAGGATAATGTCAAAAAGAGTGATCCACAGATCAGGATAATGGAATATAGGCTTTTAACAAGATCAAGCAGATAATACATTTGCAAGGAAAAAACTATTCTATGCCACTTGATAATAACTTCTACACGAAGCCAAATAACCATACAAATTTGTCTGGGCCCAAAGGCAGTCTGAAGTAAGGCCTTGGAAGTGCAAGATAGAGTAATCTCATCATACACTTCTCTCACCATGCTAGTTTCAATATCAAATAGCAAAATCATAATACTAGAATTAAATTTCAATAGGTGTACCTTTCGTTTAGTGGTGAGAGAGGTGGCCATGGAAAAGGAGATGTCAAGTTCCATCTCTCTTCGCACGCAAAGAGAGGAGGACATGTCTTCATTCCAAGCACAAAGGTACGGCAGATGATTGTAATGCTCACATAGACTGGACAAGTAAGCAAATGAAATAGAACTACTTCTGAACAAGGAGCTCATTGAGACCAAGGGGAAAAGAAAAAACCACACAACTAATGTATACATTGCTATATGGTGTAAATTAAGCTGAAAAAGATGCAGTTTCTTGTTATAGTAATGAGGATTTATTCTTTTTACTAGCTTCTCAATTAAATAAATACAGATGCGAAAATAACAGAATGAATCATAATAATTTGAAGTTACATATTGGTACTTGAATAAACTCCATCTAAGCTAGAAGTGCACTGTACTATTAAACATGGTAAGATCCGATTTGGGAAACACAGGATACAACAATAAACACCTCAGGTAATACCATGGCAAATATAATAACATATCAAAATTTTGTCTAGGCTCGAAGGCAGTCTAGAAACGGGCCTTGGAGGAGCAAGGGGGATTTCTCTCTGCTTGCTCTTCTCTTGCCTTAATCAATTCGAATAAGGTGTCAAAGAATAATTTACCGAATTGTAGATCAATCTTATTGCTTAATTGTTTGAAACCTGAAGTAAAACCCTTTTATCCCTGAGTCTTCAACGCAACTGTTTTAGTTCCACACCTAAATACTTTGAATGTGGAGAGGTCAAGACGCAAAATTCACAGCTAAAATTGACATATAACACAATAACTTCCCTTGGCATCACTAGAATTGTAATAACCAAAATTTATGTTCGACGTGACCCTGTCATCATAAACAAGAAGGTCTAAATCA
This sequence comes from Carnegiea gigantea, assembly GCA_029747015.1. Taxonomy (NCBI): domain Eukaryota; kingdom Viridiplantae; phylum Streptophyta; class Magnoliopsida; order Caryophyllales; family Cactaceae; genus Carnegiea; species Carnegiea gigantea. The sequence goes on from JAKOGI010000611.1 coordinate 88,665, forward strand.
TTCATAATGCTATAACATTTTTGGAAGAATGGATAACAAAGCTGGAGGTACATGACACATAACCTACACCACACGTGACATAGGAAAGGCAGCTGATCATAATCGGAATTAATACATAACCTCCAAGGTTTAGAAATGAACCCACATTTATCTATAATGATGAGGCAAATAATATAGGTACCTTTAGCGAGATCAGTGGAGTAGATGTGAAACCCAACACCCAAACTCAAATTAAATTGGTCATTACAAACATAGATCATCCTAATCCATTCCTTAGAACTCATGTAGTGCTTATCACAAGTAACGGATATATTGTCGAGGTTCCAATGCAAAACAGAACACCTTTTACAAGGCTATAAAATGGGTGATCTTAACTTACTGGCTAGAAGCCAATATCTTAAGATCACCGAACAAATTATCAAAAATTCAAACCGTGTGTTATGCCCAGATCCTAGCCTCCAAACACACATATCAACCTAGTATAATATCATAGAACTCAGGGTACCCGAGTTATCAGAAAAAGAACTTGGTTTGTAACATTCACCAGCATCATTTATACACCAAGACATACTACAAAATTTACTCAAGGAGGGGCCACAACAAACAGAATGAAGCTTGAAAAAGCTACATTGAACCCATATATTACAAATAGGATAGAAAATTATAGGAAATTCAATGTCTACTAAGATGCAATTATAAGCTTTGAAGAACAGTCTATGGTCACAATTATCAACACAATATACAATTTCCTTCTTGGTTCATTTTCCCAACCCCATAAAATACAACTTGATGTCATCATAACTCAAGTAAGCCGGTAAGAACTGTGGCAAGCTAGGATAGAAAAGGGAATGGTAAAGAGAGGAAGAAAGGAAGAGTAGACTTATCTGAGTTTCGTGGTGCCTTGTAGCGTCATTATCTGTAGCAGATTGGAGCTTTACTATCTGACACTCACTGGAGACTGACTCTAGAAAGACGATAATCGACCCAAGCACCCGTGCACACCAATATCTTCCAAATTTGCAGATATGAGCCTCACAGCCCTCATTAGCTACTAAAAGACGAAGTTCGTTCACAAATTTGCCTGCTAGAACTACATAGTTATATGGATGGGCTAAAAAATCGACATCTCGAAACAACCATTCATGGGGGAACTGAGAATTGGTCAAGAAAGAGCCTGGATTTGTACAAAGGGATATGGTAATTTGGGGCAAAACCAATGTACAGGGCAAATTGATGCGCTTAAGTATCAAAACATAGTTGAAGGCTGAAAACTGTGAATCAGGTTGATGAAGATGAAGGCTGGGAGACAATGCAAAAGGCAAAAAGCTAAGTAGATCCAACACCTGCAATAGAAGACAAAGAAAGACAGTGCATGGGTCTGGATCGAAGTAATTGAGCAACCGAAATATATGAGGCAGCATAGAATAATTGGACACAGTAGGATAACAATACCCTCTGAAGCTATCTGTAACACCCCCAACCCTAAGGCCAGGAGTGTTGGAGTTTTTCTTTAAATCCTGGGATGAAACGGACAGAGTTCCCCCTGAAAACTGACCGTTTCCCAGGCTTAAAGCCTTACATTGAATTCCCTGCAATTAAACGCAGTAATAAAGTCAACTCAACGGTTACCCGCCGGGGTTCACAGCTCCACGGGCCACCCACCCGGAGCATATCGACCAGCACAGTTCAATACTAAAATAAAGGTACAACTCTACGGACCACACATCCGGACTATTGGGGTTACATTCCAATTATAAACAATCTTAGCTAACCGATGATCAGCTCACATGGTCGTACGGTGCGACTCTAGATGATATGCAACACAGGCACACAAGGACTTAAATTACATAACAATAACCCATACATCACAATGCAATTTGCAGCTCTCACATATAGAACAAGTAACTTTACTCCTTGAACAGCAATGACTCCGTCTCGGCTTACGTGGGATTTCAGAGACCTGGGAAGGCAACAGTAAGAAATGGGAATGAGCAATTAGCACTCAGTGGGTAACCCCTTTTTCCTAAAACAATGCTTGAATGCAATAATAACTTACAACAACCATTTGTAATTCCTTCTCCTTGAAGAGCCCACCTATCGTAGAGTATGTTTCAATCACAATGCAGGAGAAAAAGTCTTGGCACCTCCCACTTAACCTCGACAGTAGCTATGCTTAATAAACTTACCAGGAGACCTTCATATGAACTCATAAACGCAATGAAAATAGAGGGGTTTAGCCTGCAAATACCCCTGGCTAGGATATCTGTTACAAAAGGCTCCTCTATCGCTAAAACTTCATACGTGATGCTCAATACATTAACGAAGCTGATTCAGGTCATATAATTTAAGTCGTACAGAATCATTAAGATTTTGTTAAAGATGTTGTCAGGTGGTAAGCCCAAGCTATATGAATTTAGCAATGACACTAGAACAACCACCATGTTCAATGCGAGACAATCTCTAAACTGATAACTTTACTATAGCACACTGTAGCCGGTCGTATGCAAGAATAGATTTCTATGGAAAAACATGGAACGATAACCATAAAATGAGGCATAGAATTAGGTCATGTGATTAGTAAACTATTTACTAATAATGTCGCGAAATAGCCTTTGAACTTCACATTCTTGTTTCTTAAAAGTAATACATTTTATAAACCATCATAGGAACTGAGAGTCTCCTTTGCCCTTGGGTCGCTACTAATGGACGAGGTTTTGCAACGTATGGTTTTGATTCTACTGCCTATTGGCAGAGCTATAGGATATATGGACTTTAAATTTTCTAACTATTATTAGAGTTATAAACCATTGGACTTGAGTCTCCTGTCTAACAGCAGAACTAGGAAACATTGAATTTTGAAGCTTCTGCTTAATGGCAGAGATATGAAAACATTCAGCTTTGGTACCTGCCTGTTGGCAGAGCTATGAAAATATTGAGCTTTGGTGCCTGCTTATTTGCAGAGCTATGAAAACGTTGAGCTTTGGTGCCTGCCTATTGGCAGAAAACGTTGAGCTTTGGCGACTGCCTATTGGCAGAGCTATGAAAACATTGAGACTTTAGTGGCTGCCTATTGGCAGAGCTATAAAAACATTGAGCTTTGGTGCCTGTCTGCTGGTAGGACAATGAAACTCAAGTGGGAGGCTCACATAGCACGTTAATTCAATAGATAAAGCAATTCCCACACTCACTTCGCCATTTATACGATTCTAGGATTCAATCATTTAATTCACCATTAACATCCATACCCTCATCGGTTCTCAATAGTCAATATAAACCATATATGTATACATTTGATAAGCTTCCTTTCAGTTTACTTTACAATTTCCTCTATTTGAATTATAAACATTCCTATGCATTTAAATGATAAATAACGTTAAAACATGTAATTACTACAAAACGTCTGAAGTACATATAAACATTTCTATGCAATCATATAAAGGTTTACTGAACAGCGTCATCATTTATCATTAATTTATATACAGGCGCCAAGCCCATAACGTTGTCGTTTCTATGCATCCACTATAAACAACTAATACTTATTGTCGATAAACTTTGTTCAGTATGAACCACACATATAATAAGCATCATGCAGTGTACTTGACCATGTCCTCGATTATTGATAATTAATGGACTTTCAATTCGATTATTGATAATTAATGGACTTTCAATAAAATATTCAATGATCAATATAATTTCAACAATCAGTAAACTCTCAATCAAATTAGCAGTTGTCAATATACCTTCCTTGAATGATTATTAGTTAATTCAAAGTGAACCTGAAGGAATTATAATCAATAAACTTCAACGAAATTAACGATAAATAAGAAACTTTCACCAAAATTAGCAATAATTAGGAGGAAGAGGAAATCCACCTCGAATCTAAGCTAAATGACCCGTTTTAGGGCGTGATTCGGGTTGGCTCGGTGTGGGTTCGGTCCATCCTCTGCTCTATCGTTGCCTCTGTCGCCGCCGTGTCGCTAGCGTCCGGCGAGAGTGGCCTTGCCGGTGGCGGTCGCGCGGGTCGAGGTCCCCAAAGCCACCCACCGACCTCCCTCTCCCACCATCTGTCTCTCCCTCACTGGCCTGATTCGGGGGTCGACCGGGGTGGTCGTAACCGGGGTCGGCCGCCCCTCGCCGGCAGCCCGCCGGCGCTCGTCCCCCCTCCCTCTCAATCTTTCTCTGGCGTGTGTGCGTGTGGCAGGGTCAGGGGAACCCCCCCTTCGCGACCCCTTTCCCCGAAAAGAAGGGGCTTCGGCCCCTTGTAAATTTTTATTTTTTTTTCTTTTGTTTTTGCTGCTGACTGATAATAACACCGACCCACTGTACCATAAATCCAATTTTCCGGCCTCAAGTGTTAAACTCAAACCATTAATATAATCGTAGGTCGATTATTTACCTTTTGATTATATTAAGGTTCGTTTCAATAAATTGCAGGATTATTCCCAAGGTTCGACATTCTAATCGCATTCGGGATTTCAATAAAATCAGCACTCAAGCAAGCTACATCAATACTGTTTCAATTTATCGAAATAACCAAATACGATTTTAGAACGATATCAATAGCGAAATCGGCTTAACGAAGGGGATAAAATCTCAGGTGTTACACTATCAGAACAAAGAAACCCATTATTCCATGAAAATGTGGACAGAGGAGGGGATGTGAAGGTGCTGGAGGAAGGCGATGGGCACTGCGGGACTGAATAAGAAGAAAAGTTAGCCTTGCATTGAGGCAGAGATGAGATACAATGCGGGTCAGGAGATTTTTTCATGATTTAGGGTTGAGTCATTTCTCACTAGAAAATCTCCGTCTCTCTATAGAGATTTCTTTCTCTCTAGAGATTTCTTACTTTCTTCTCAATGTATATATGTATGTAGGTATATGTACACACACACACACACATCTCTCTCTCTCTCTCTCTCTCTCTCTCTCTCTCTCTCTCTCTATATATATATATATATATATATATATGTATGTATAATATTTATAGGTATATGTGTGTGTCTGTGTGTGTGTGTGTGTGTACACTATATATATAATATATATATATATATATATATATATATATATATATATATATATATATATATATATATGTATGTATGTATGTATACACACACACACACACATACCTATAAATATATACATACATATATATATATATATAGAGAGAGAGAGAGAGAGAGAGAGAGAGAGAGAGAGATGTGTGTGTGTGTGTGTGTGTATATTAGGCACCCTAAGTGTTAAGTATGTCACATAGGGTTGAAATAATAGATGACCATTATTGACAATCCGAAGAGGAGTTGTGCAGGCAATGAGATGGCCTGGAATTATAATTATCTTTGTCAATAAGAAAATTTTCATTAACCTACATATGGAATGAAAACAAAACGTGCTCCATTTAGGGAAAAATGTTGCAATTTAATTGATAAAACGTTGCACTTGGGCAATAAAAGTATTGCACCTGTCTTTGTACAAAAGTGTCACATTTGTTAGACCATGCAACACTTAAAATAGTACTACATATGTTTAAGAAAGTATTGCATCAGGCTAACGAAGCAAGATCTAAGGCTGCATTTTAAAAAGTGTTGCATTATAATTAATGCAATATTTTATAGTGCTAAAACAACACTTCCTTTTTTTTGTGTGTGGTGATGTGTGTGCATGTGTATGTATATCTATGTATGTGTGTTTATGCACGCGCGCGGATACGCATACATACACATACACATTTGCATACGTATGTATGTATGTATGTGTGTGTGTGTGTATATATATATATATATATATATATATATATATATATATATATATATATATATATATATATATATATATATATATATATAATATATATATATATATATATATATATATATATATATATATATATATATATATTTATATATATTTGGAAAAATATATGTAAACAAATTCCATTCCAAATTAATTACAATGGCCTTTTTTTTCCAGTCTTTACGTACTAGTGACTTAATTACATACATGTATCCTTGGAAAAATATTGCAAACAACACTATAGCAGGCCGGTCCATTTGAGACCGAATCAATTCGGTCTCCAAAACAGAAAATTCGGTCTCCATTTAATTTTGGAGACCGAACAGAGACCAAAATGTGGCGGTCTCTAAACGTTTGGCAGCAATTCAAATTTGGAAACCGAGTGTGAAATAAAACGGTCTCCACTTGAGGGCAAAACAGCCCGGTCTCTAATTGAGACCAAAATGGGCTGGTCTCAATTAGAGACCAAACCATTTGGTCTCTGACTGAGACCAAAGTCTACCGGTCTCCATTTGAGACGAAACTTAGACGGTCTCTAACCAGTTTGGGCCGGTCTCCATTTGAGACCAAAATGGACCGGTCTCCAGTGGAAACCGTTATCTTCGGTCTCAATTGGAGATCGGCCATCTTTTTGGTCTCAGCTAGAGACCGAGGCGCCCTTTAAGTGAAATTGGAGACCGTTTTGTAATTTCGGTCTCAGATGGAGACCTAAGTTTCCATTTCGGTCTCTAACCTGTACATAATTTTTGCATCACTTCTACGTATTTGAACATACCACCTACATTGTACAGGTAATGCGATTTACATGTTCGGGCCATAATTGCCCGTAAGTACGATCTATTGAGGTACGTGCTATGGCATCCGAAAATACACCAAAATTTCCTTAATTTCGTATTCCAAAACTACAACAGTTCCATGTCAAACAATTTTCACAACACCGCCCAAAATGGTTATCCGCCATACATGAAGTCCCGATACCAATGTTCCATATTCAAGTGCTCAAGTAATTATAAGTACGCACCCAACTAAGTTACAGGGTACAACCACACATACCTACATCTATGAGGATGCTTGAGAGTTGTCTGCACAGGTGGGGTGGCCAAGGAGCACCGAGAAGCTATCAAACCGAGCATTAAGCTCCAGCAGTCCAATTCTTTGGTCATCCAACTACTTCCTCGTAGCTTCCAACTCCTCCCTCGTACTACTCAACTCCTCCTTAGTACTCCTCAACTCCTCTTCTGTCGAACGCAGTCGAGCTTGAGTCGTCTGCAGCTCATTCTGTATCGCTTATAATTGATCTTGGAGCTGGGTAACTATCGGGAAGGAATATGCCAACGAACTGCTACAGCTAGTACGCCTAGAGGTGGTCGGTCTCTCAAACATGGCAGGACCCTCTCTTCCAAGTCCGTAAATAGTGCCCTTCTGACTCCAGCCACCACTAGCCTTGAAGAACAGGTGATCATCTGCTGCTGAACCAACTTTTACATCAGTTCCTGGTTTTAGTTGCTCATATTTGTCCTGCATCATCAGAATGAATAGAAAGAGTCAAACAAAATGGGGGAAACTGAAGAGATTACATCAATTCATCGTTGAAGATTAACTCATCGTTGTTTTCCACATATCATCTGCCATATACATAGTCTAATGCATGCACTTTCATCTTCCCTTCTCTCCCTGTGTGTGTGGGGCGGTTTGTGTGTGTATGTATATATTTTTAATTTTTGGAAAGAAACGGACAGCGTTCCCCCTAAAAGTTGACCATATCCCAGGCTTGAAGCCATAATTTCTTCCCTAGAATAAATAAAAATATAGAATACATTTGTACGCTCAACGAGCTATACGCCCGGACTACACCAAATATACATCTCAACGGATCACACATCCGGAGTATTGGGGTTTACATCCCAAAAATTCGGAAAACAGGATCATTGTGTATGTCGCATACATGTTCGACGTATGTAAGTGATACGATATACGTTTCAGGCTTATGAAGTACCTGAATCAATTTACCTATCAACACTTATGGAACTTAAACCAAAGTTAGTATCATATACCTAAATCAATGCTAGTATACCAATGAACAGATCATGTACGTAAATCAAATGGCCCCCTATCCACATAGATATATATACCGAATGTAGTAATAGTGTAATGTTCTTTCATGTAGTACTTACATAAACACTTTCCGCGTGAGCATCGCACCAAATTCGCTGACCCTTCTTGTCAACCTTCGAATGAGTGGTCACAAACAACTCAGCAGTTGAAGGTCTTCTTCCCAGTTGTTTCGTCTATCATATACACATATAGCTGTTCATATTAGCAACCTTGAAAAGTGAAAACGACATATTCTGGTGAAGTAGTTTAGATTTTCATACCAGTCTCTTGGCCCACATTGTCGCTGATATTGACCCTTGGCTAAGCCCAATCTTACCCTTCGGCCCTTCTGTCTTGTTCTTCCTGTTCTGCTCAGACTGCTTCTTGAATTCCTCATCTGTTTCCCTCTTGTTCTGCAATGATCTGTAAAGATCATCCCTCATCTAAGGAATGATCTTCTCGGGAGGGCCTCTCCCAGCCTTATTCACTATGTCTTTCACCCTCACACGCACCTTTTGTTGCCATTCTCTTCTGACTAATGCCTCATGCTCCGGATCCCATGTGAATCGTTGCTGCATGTAAAATTTCAAAGAATGGAACAAAATTCGATTGCATTGTGTTAGTTTGCAATGAAACACAGAAGTGGTCAAAAGTGGTCATGTTCGTTTGCAACAACACTTATAATAAATGGTCATGTTTTAAACATATTAACGAAAAAACACCCAGATTATCATGTGTTATGTCAGTTCCAATACTAGTTACATATATAGATGTCTCTGTCCTAGATACACCAAGACCAAACCAAAAAGATGATAGATAAGATACTTAAATACATCGAACATAGAAGGGGTGTCTATTTCACAACCAAGTATGCAAAGCTTTTGTTGTTTAAGATCGATGTTTCAGGAATTTGACATTTGGTTATTCTCCCTATACAAGGGAGATAAGTGGTGAGGGATAACACATCTGTGGTTCAACTGCTAGCGATATGAAGGTAATGAGGGGAAGGTAGGGACAGGGGTTGTGCTGCTTGCAAGTGTGAATAAGATGTCAAAACAATAAATAAAATTGACCACATAATTTGTAGTATAATTTGAACTATTTCTGGGAAGAAACGGACAGAGTTTTGCCTTAAAATTGACCATATCCCAGGCTTAAAGCCATATATTACTTCCCTAGAACAAATAAAATTAAAGAATACATTTGCACGCTCAACGGGCCACACGCCCGGAGCACACCAAGTATACATCTCAACGGATCACACATCCAGAGCATTGGGGTTTACATCCCAGAAATTCATAAAACAAGATTATTGTTTACGTCCCATACATGTTCGATGTATTTAATTGATATGATAGACGTTCCATGCTTACGATGTACCTAAATCAATTTATCTATCACTACTTATGGAATTTAAATCAATGTTGGTATCATGTACCTAAATCAGTTAGCACTTTCCAACGAGCATACCATATTGTAAATCTGAAAAACTTTGCCTTAAAACAATTCCACCAAAATTGCTTGTGATCCTCAGGGGCGTCCCTCTAACACGTGAAGGTGTCCTTGTGGTAAGTTCGAATGGTTTCGGAAATGGCTCGTGTGACATCTCGATGACCAAACCTAACATAGAGCATTACCCACAAATGAAATGAAAATGTAGTATGCATCCGATTATTGGATTTTGAAAGTTAACGACGTTTACCACATGTCGGTGTTAGGCACAAGTCGTACCCTTGTCAATATGGTGCTGGCGCCCTCCAACGGAAACAAATACTGGATCGAAGTACATGTTGTCGAGAGGTTTCACGACATTAATCATACGCAAGGAGAGGGCAACATGAATATCACATAGGAGATTGAGGCTGGCAATAAATATCCTTGAATCCCACACAACTAGGAGCCTGAGAATTCTTCAATCTATGTAACTGTGTGCTTTTATTTCAAACATGATGAAACAAAGAGAATAGATAGGAGGATCAATTTTTTAACAAAAAATCTAAACTTGCTTAAAGTTGGACAAGTCACATGCTAGGTTTACTAGAAACCTGATCCCATTGCTTCCAACTATTAAGGCTTCAATTGCATTAAAACATCCTACTAAAATACTCATGGGCATATCAGAGTTTGAAGAATACATTCGACTAAACAAGTGAGAAGTCATAGATGCTCAAAGGGAAATGACCTGAATTTTACGAAACGACTACAAACAAATGGGTTTATATTGTTCAAAAGTTATGCATATTAACAAAGAGATCAAGCGAGTTTTCCTATTTCTTTCATCGGAACATGGTGAAGAGAAGGACCAAATATTCTAAAGAAGTTGGTTCTCTTTCATCCACTAGAGGGATTGAGTCTCTCACTAGAGAATACTATAACTTCCACAATACTTACAAATTTGTTAGACCTAAGAGTAATGAATCTGGGTGCTCAGAATCCTTCATTGATCAATTTTAAGCAAGCCAAACTGACACAAGATGTAAAATCTGGACTGTAATATCAATGACCCACACTTAAGTTGTGGTCCTCCAAGAATGGTGGGAGTAGTTGGGTATACTTTGCTAAGAGGTTATCTTTTAGGAAAAGAAAAAGGATAATTGATTTTGGGTCACAATAGGATTATGCCCAATCCAACCAGAGAGCACAACTTGGTCCTAACTCAAATAGTTTTTTTTTTTTTTAATTGTTTGGATAGAGAGCCTTGTGCAGTGCCCTGACACAGGCAAGGTTGTCAATTTACTTTCTTACCTTATTCATTTGCATAAAATTTTAAGGTTAAACAAAGTATGTACATCATGATAAAACTCCCATACAAGGGCATGCTATTAACTCTTGTTTAGTCTTCCCAACCCCCCAACAAAAGAAAAACATGAGGGGAAAAAAGGATTGTTGGTAATGCAAGCCATTGACCTATCCTACCTTTGTGCTCCGGAGTTGTTCATACTGAAATTCTAGCCTATTATCTGGTTGTTTGTAAGATTTTCATGTGATATGTATACGCAGATGGAAATTCTTGAGATTAATTATGGAGTGTATGTTAGGGTACTAGTTCACTGAAGTGGTAAAGTTTTTTAAGTTTTTCCTAACACTACACCCTTACGAAGAATGTGGAGTCAACACTTTGTGTCGTTCCTTCTTTATTAGTGGTGCAGATGCTTTCTCCATCTTATACATTTTAAGAGATATGTATATTCTCTTCCTGTCAAATTTTCTTCTTTTTTCCCCTCATCGGTTATGCAAACTACAATTAGAATGTGAATATTCCACACAAAAAATTATCAGACTGGTCTAAAATGGCTTCTCAACTCTCAAGTGCCCCTAATACATGTGACCGAATCAAACCCATGCCCTTGAGATTAGTTGAAGACTTAGAGGAATATCACTTCTAGAAATGTTTAATGTCATCACAAAGCTCAGACTTGTGGTACATTCAACTGATGCCATTTTCATGGTAACTAAGCTGGTGTTTTTGCAAATAACCTCTGCCCTATTTTCTTTGGCAGTGGTGGAGCAAGTCTACAACCAAGCAACTATACAATCCCTACACATTCAGGAATGCTATGCTTTGCAAGCAGGCATGGACAAAGCACAAAAATAGCACAGTCATACATACAGATTTCAAGCTTGCAAGATTGACACTGTGAGGCACAAACTCAGCAACCCTGACATTCAAATCCAAACAATAGAACTTTAGATCCCCTGAAATTGCTCAACTTACTAAACCTCAACCTCAATCGCGAACCTCAGTTACATCCCCTAATTGCAGAAATTCAAAACCCCTCACCCAAACCCTAAATCGTAATTACACTATGCAAATTAAACTCTAACAGGCTACCCATGAACTTACCTGGGAGGAGGAAGAGAATGCAGTAGCATTGAGGACGGAATCGGACCTGGAGTCCACACTTCGAGCTTCGATTCTACTGTGCAGAGGTTCGCACTTACAACGCCAATGTCTTCACTTAGAGCCTTCAATTGACTGAGATGATGGTCGTGGTTGACAATGGCGCCCAATTTACTCCTTCTCCACTGTCGCCCTATCGCTCTCTCTCTCTTTCTAGCTGAAGAAGCTCCGTCGAGCGCGGTCGAGTTAGGAGGTTTGAGATTAATCCATGGACATTAATTAGAGGGAAAACGGCATATTGAGACCGATATTTGAGACTAAAGATTGGAGACCGAAAAAATTTAGTCTCAAAGTTAATGGGCTACCCAATTGGTCTCCAATTTCGGTTTCTGTTTGAGTCCAACAGTGTTCGGTCTCCAAATCTGGTCTCTAATGGACACCGTGCCAGACTATGGTCTCTAAATCTGAGACCAAACATCTTTTCGGTCTCTACTGGAAACCATATTTGGACTTCGGTATTAAATTCTGAGATCGAAATTTTTGGACGGTCTCTAATTGAACCCAAAATAACTTTTGGTGTCCAAAATCTGAGACGGAAAATTAGATTGGTCTCAAGTTGAGACCGCAACTTTATTTCGGTCTCCAACTTGATCTCAATTTGATACCATTGCCCGCGGTCTCTGAATTCGATCAAATTTAATTAGAGACCAATTTTTTTTCGGTCTCTATTTTTCGGTCTCCATTTACACGGAATCTTGTAGTGCAAGTTCCACTTCAAATGAATTGCAAGGGCGTTTTTTCCATTCTTTACATACTAGCTGGTTTAATCATTTACCTGTGTGCTACATGATTACTATCACTTTTCGAGTGTTGAGTAACACTACGTTGTTGGAACTATGCTATGCTGATTTCCAAGGAGTTTACGGTTACACCACATATGTGATATTAATCATAATCTATATATCCTGAATTGGTTAACACCTACAATCCACCATTGTTCTTTGTTCTTCAACAATGGAGAAGTTCTTCAAGATGTAGAGACCACCCTTTGTCAATAATCCAACCAAACTATGCCCAAAGTGCTTTTGGTTATGGCGTGTATTGGGACCCCTACAAATCATATACAAATTAAATGGAAATATGTCCCCAAAAAAAAAAAATTGTGTAGGATACATGATATGATTTTTTGTTTTAAAAATGTACATACCTTTTCATCGATGAATTTTATATTTGTATTAATTAGCTCCCTAGAAGCCAAACTAATGACTTCTCAAAATCTTGTAATTTCAACTTTCATGATCCAATCATCTTTCTCGATGTTTAATTAATCAATAAAAGAATAAGATTCTTCCTTTTTAGGCAGGTGATGCTAGGACTTATTTCAAAGTCTTCTCCAACTAAGAATTATATGAAGTCTCTATTTATAAAAATTATAAATTAAGATGAAGTCTTAAGTATGAAAATGTGATCCTTGAAATTTAACTTCAATAATGTAATAATTAAAGGCAGCGAGGAAGTTAAGAATTTCAAGGGTAGGTGTCAAAAATAATAGTACACGATATAAAATTAAACAATCGTCATAAATTGAAATCAAGTAAGTGTTACATTACATCTAATCTAATTGGCACTAATGAACCCTTATATTTTAAAATATCTATACATGTTGATCTAAAATTGAAGTTAAACAAATTTAAAATTAAACAAATTAAACCCACAAATAAACTGTAAAATTAATCCCACAAATAAACTCACAAAATAATCAAATAAACTCACAAATAAACTCTCAAATTAAACCCGCAAATAAACTCTCAAATTAAACAAATAAACTCACAAATAAACTATCAAATTAAACCACACAAATAAACTCATACCTCCTAGTAATCAAGGATGTCATACGCAAACTCTAACAATTGAACTGAGCACCATTTGATGTATCATTTTGCCTCATGTTTCATTTATACGGAACTACAAGTTTTTTTAACTTTTGCAGCATATTAAAATTTTTTTTTTGAGAGGGATGCCGCTTGACATCACTGAACTTCATCATTAATTAAAGGTGAGCGCTGAAATGTAGTAATGATATAACTTAGCTATAAAATTAAATTAGCAAATGATCCATTATTCCGTTAAATAGGATCACATCGGAACAAAAGTTCCCATGGCAGACAACTGTCAAACTTCATATGATTGAATATAATAATTAAAGAAGGGTATTAAAATGAGATAATGAGATTAGTGAGCAATAAAATCAAATTAGAAAATGATCAGTCAAGTAGAATCATACAGAGGCGAAAGCTTCCATGGGAGCTAGCGGCCAAAATTCGTAGCTAGGATCCCCCCGCCCCCCGGGGGGGGGGGGTGGGGAAGGATAGGATCTAGAAAGCATGTAGCCAGGATTGAATACATAATAATCAAAGATGCTTATTGAATTGAAACAATGAGGTTATTTAGCAATAAGGTCAAGGAAAAAGCTTATGGATGTAGAATAGTGAACTAATGTGATTTTATGTCCTATAAAATCTAAAAAGAAAAATGAGTAATTCCAACTATCATAGATATAAATATTGGTGAGTTGTTCCTAAATTTAGAATAAATTGGATGATATTTTGATGAAAGACAAAAAGAATTGAATTAATTATAAACAAAATAAATCCAAGTAATAACGTTTAAATGGTTGGCAAATTTGAAATGAGCATAATAAAGCGGCCCATTTATAGCAAGAAAAACGTATGGATGTTCATGGAGAAGATGTGTGTGATTTTATTTGATTGATTAATTGGGAAGTTAATCAAGAAAACTATTTAGCTAATCCAAAATTTGAATTTCAAATTTTGAGAAATCAATATTGATTTGTCATGATTTTGTCCTCACATGATAAATATGCTTCTAAACCATGATACTTACCATGTAAAAATGATATGATATGATTTGAGTCAAATTAAGCAACATTATCCCTTAATTCTAGAATGAATATCTGTAATATTTTGCAATACCAAGGAAAAGATATTATGCAGCTTCATATTAACACAAATCGTGGCAAAGATTGCAAGAAAATCAAATCAGAATATGCTAACCAGATTTTAAGGGTCTAAAATACAATTTTAAGATATTCTGTGCAGAATTTTCTTTCTTGGCAGAATTAGTGCACGACCACTAAAACATATAAATAAGGGTCAAATGAAGAAGAGCAAGCATCGAAGCAAGTGAGAAAAAACATTGAGAATATACATTGAGTTATTGTACTAAGCTTTCTTTTGAGAACAAAGAATTGAGGTGAAAAGAATTAATAAAGAATGAACTTGGAGTTTGTGAGGTCAACTCCATCGACATTTAAACGAAGATGTTGGTTTAAGTGATTAGGATTTCTACAGTGAAATAGCTTCAAGAGATTGTAAGAGTTCATTTTAATAAGAGAAGTAGAGTATTGAATCATAAAGTTGGATAACTATAGGTAGGGACCTAAGCCTGATTGAGGTTCAACCTCATTAAAATATCATTATGCATTGTCTCTATTTAATTTCTGTATTTGATTTCAATTTTAATTTTATTTTTGCGATCACCTTATTCACCCCTCTAGGGTGATTTGAATCTTCCTATATGTATGCTAATATTGGAAAGCCTATTTGAAATTTTAAAAATTACGATCAATTTCAGTGGGTAACATATGTAGGCATTAAGTGATACATGAAAAGTATATGATTATAATTATTTTAAAAGATATGATTTTTTTGGATAATATAAATAATAACAATAATCATACATCACATATAACATAAAACTAAATGAGTTGAATGGGTAAATGGTGTTTTGACAAGTGGTGAATTCTTATTGGTTATCTTACATTTATATCAATATTATGTGATTATTCTTTATTCAATTAATTTAACCGTCATTGATTTTACTATCCATATTCGAGTATCAATATTAAATAATTATTTTTTATTCAATTGTTAATGCGAATTTAAAATAAATAAAGATTATAAATATAAAATGTAATTTTAAGTACGATAATGGATACACCTATAATAAATTGATTGGTTTGATATTCCAATAATCATCATTCATTATTCAAAATTGAAGAGACATCT
Organism: Carnegiea gigantea; assembly: GCA_029747015.1. NCBI lineage: Eukaryota > Viridiplantae > Streptophyta > Magnoliopsida > Caryophyllales > Cactaceae > Carnegiea > Carnegiea gigantea. The sequence continues at coordinate 104,482 of JAKOGI010000611.1, forward strand.
CTCCACCCCCTAGGTTAACTGACATAAACATACGCCAAAATAGAAAAATATGTATCTCATGCTAAGATGAAGTATAAAAAGGCAATGAACAAATTTTATATTGGATGTTTTCTTTAAAAAAGTGGAAAAAAAAGGTGAAAAGATTAGCATCAAATAGTATACTTATATAATAATTGCATACTTAACTTTAAAATATGCAAATGCATTTATCATACATGATTTGATTTTTTCATATCTTCTATTTTTCTTTTTTCAGTACAACAATCTTTGAATAATAATGTTGATCTTAGAAATATGATAGAATCATTGGATACTAATACTTAATCGTGAGATTTATTTTACAATTATATCCTTAAGAGGGTGCCACGTGGATTGAAAGGCAAAGTCTATCGCATGGTAGTTAGACCGGCCGTTCTTTATGGATCGGAATGTTGGCCTTTCAAAAAGACGCAAGTCCGAAGACTGACGGTAGCAGAGATGAGGATGTTAAGGTGGATGTGTGGTTACTCGAGGATAGACAGAATTAGGAATGGAGTTATCAGGGACTTAGTTGAAGTAGCTCCCATCGACGATAAGTTGAGAGAATCACGACTCTGATGGTTTGGTCATGTGAAGAGGAGGAGCGTGGACGCTCCATTGAGGAGATGTGAGAGGATCAACATCTTCGAAGGCAGAAGAGGGAGGGGAAGACCCAAGAAGAGTCTGGACGAGGTGATTAGAGAGGACTTAAAAGTTGCTGGTTTGACGGAGGACATGGATCAGGATAGGAAGTTGTGGCGGGATAGGACTAAGACCGTAGATAGTGGAGTCTCGAACCCGTAGTTTTCCTTTAGGTTGCGTTGGCTGCGGTTTTTTTTCGTATGTGGTGTTTGTATGCAGGTTGCACTGTCTTCCGAGAAGGGTTCTCGTCTGATTACCTTGGGTGATCAGGTATATGGCCTTCCTCCATTATATTGTCCTTTTATTTTATAGTTTCAGCAAATGATATTGTATTTATCTTCTATTTATCTCGGGCATCCTTGCTATAGAATCTTTCTTCCATAAAATGTTTTCATATTGAATGTTTTCGCAAAAGCTTTCGTATATAAAATATTTTCACAAAACTCTTTTCGTGGCTCTCTTGGAATCGGCCTCTGTACGGGTAGAAATGCCAGTAGAGGTAAGGTTGCCTACAACTGGATCTCCCCAGACCCCACAAAAGCGGGACCCACACTAGGAGTTGTTGTTGTTGTTGTTGTTGTTGTATCCTTAAGGACCCCTAACTACATCGTAGCATTTAGGAATTGAGACGTAAGTTTGCATTATCTCGAAAATTATCCTTTTTTGGAGCGGAAGAGGAGCTAAGCTCCAAAAAATGATTTTATTCGTTAAGTTCAACTTTAGGCCAAACGACTCCAATACAATGAGCAACTAAAGATTCATAGACCTCTTTGGGATGGGACTCAAATATTGTTACTCCTAAATTCATATGGACCCCTAAATTAGTTAACTTGTCCGCTGCTTAGTTAGCTTCCCGATAACAGTGCGATATCTTGACTTCCCATCCACTCCATAGGATCAACTCCTTGCATTGGCGAATAATACTTTCATGTTCAGGGTACCATCTCATGCCCCCGCAAAGAATTCCCACAACTACTATTGAGTCAAATTGCACCCGTAATTGCATTATACCTATGTTTTTGGCTATGTTTAGGCCTGTAGAACTGCTTGTAGCTCCGCTTTTCATGGAGGAGTGTGAACTAGCGATTCTCCTTTGTTGCCCCTGATGACTCCACCCCCAGCGGCAAGTCCTGCGTTACCTATAGCAGCTCCGTCTATGTTCAATGTAGACGCCACCTCTTTGATCAATTTTTCCATGACAGTGGGCCTCCGCGTTTTTCCTCATGTTCCAAGCTCAAAGCTTTTGCCACCTCTTTATACTTGGCAAGTAAGAAATAGCCCTTTTCACTTGGAATTCTCTCTGTGGACTCGAAGCATCATTCACACCGCCATTTCCAAATGTGCCATGAAGTCAAGAGAAATTTCATGGACCTATCCTCGTCTTCTTGGTTGTCCCTTGCATTGGACATGAACCAATACTGGAAGTCATCTTCAGTTAGGGAAAAATTGACTCCCTTATTTCTCAAAAAGGCCAACACCGCCATGGCTTCTGGGCATCGTCTGAGGATGTGGTTCATGTCTTCAAACTCTGCTGGGCATGCTTGGCAACTTGCATCAATGCTGAAGTGCCTCTTTACTTGGTTTGCACTGGTAAGAAGCTTGTCCTGAATGACAAGCCAGGTGAAATACATACGTGTTCTGCGATGCGTAATGTCTATATCCATTTCCAATCTGATCGAGGGGGGTTTCGAGAGGAGCTGGGCAAACTTATGCCATTCCCATCCATGTTGGTAATCCCAATATTCACACACAAATTTGTGGTGTTGATCCTCCGGGAGCACCTCATTTGCTAATGCTATAAGTTGTTGTCCATCCACCCACTAGTGCACCCAGAACTTTGTCTGCCTTCTGTCACCTATTGCATGACCCACTCCACGATTCAGGAGATCTAGGGTTTCCTTAATCCCTCGCCAAGCATTGGAGCTATTATGAATGAGTGTTGGTTGCGGCTTTTGGTCCCTTTTAAGGTATTTCTTATGTAATAACCTAGCCCATAATGATGTGGCATCGTTAAGAAGCTAGCTGCTAGCCCAACTTCATCATGTAGGCTAAGTTTAGTTGCTGCATGGATTTGAGCCCAAGTCCCCCATTCGCTTTTTCCCTTTTAAAGCTACTAGCGAGTCTTCCCTTTTGAGTTTGAGCCTCCCCACAAGAATTTTTGAACCTTTCTATCTATCTCATCACATACCAATCTCGATAGTCGAGTCGTTTGCATTGTATATGTCAGAATTGCTATTATACTCGAGTGTCTAAGTGTTGTCCTCCATGCAAGTGAGAGGCACTTTACCTTCCAACCTGCTAGTTTTGCATTGACCCTCTTGATGACTCCTTCGAAAGTGTCTTTGGAGACTCGTTTATGGAGGGTGGGCCCCCCCAAATATTTTCCAAAATCGTTGGTGCTGGGCATGCCCAGTACTTTGCAGATTTCCATCCTATCACACTCACGAGTGTTAGCCGAAGATAGCACATTCGATTTTTGTGCACTGATTTTCTGACTCGAAGCTTCACAAAACTGTGCCAAGCAAGTTTTGATCAGTGTTGCTTGCTTGTTTCATGCTTCAGCGAAAAGTACCACATCATCCGCAAAATTGAGGCTTGCGGTTAGCAGGCCTCCTCTACTGGCTTGGATGGGTTTCTAATGCCCAGCCCAAAACTTCCAACTCAATGAGTTGAGCTAGTCGTTTTAGGCATACTACGAATAAGTATGTTGAAAGTGGGTGACCTTGTCGAATTCCACGTGATGGTTGAAAGCTTTCTATGTATTCCCCATTCCCTAACACATTATCTAAACATGAGGAGATACAGTTCATGATGACCCCGATCATGGTTGAAGGTAGTCCCATATCAACCAATGTATCTTTAATAAAGTTCCACCATAATCGGTCATAAGCTTTCTGAAGATTGAGTTTAATGGCCATCCAATCTTTGCCACCCGTTGATTGGAGAGGTGTAATCAACGCTAGAAGGATGCATTTCATTCATTTACCAAGTATTTAGTAACTATTTTGTACACCACATTACATAGCCATGTGGGCCGAAATTGTGTCACTTTCTCCAGGCTTGGGAACTTGGGTATTAACGACATCAGTGTATCATTCAGGCCTAGGGGCAGCTCTCCTCCATCCAAAACTTGCTTTACCAATTTATATGTGGCTTGGCCTACAAGCGCCCAATACTGTTGGGAAAACATTACGTGAAAACCATCCGGCCTCAGCGCCTTCAACGGTTTCATCCCTTTCAAAGCTTGATAAACCTCCTCCTACGTATAGGGTGCTTCTAGAACTTCACGATGCACTGCTGTGAGTGGGGGAAAGCATCCCCTTTAGAAGGTTATCTTTAGCCACTCCCTCCCCAATTTAGTGAATATAAAGTTTTGAAGTGTTCAACAACTAACCTTGCTCAAGCTCATGTATCCTGTCACCATTGGAGTCCTTCAAAGCCTCAATTCGATTGAAACACCTTCTGATGATGGTGGAAGTGTGATAATAACTTGTGTTGCGATCCCCATCTCTAATGAAATCCATTCTCGCTTTTTGGCTCCAAAGCATTTTAATTTGTCCTAAAGTAACATCCAATTCACCTCGTAAACTTTTTGTCAAGCTTGAGTAGGTGTCTAGGTCCTCCATCTGCGAGTCTTCATTGTATTCCCTCAATGTGAGACCAAAGTTAACGTTTCCACTTGAACAGATTTCCAAAAACTTCTCTCTTCCATTGTTCAAGATCCGAGGCCAAGCTTTGTAATTTCATGGTGAGGATGCCAAGGTTTGGCCACTATTTGTGCAAGAAAGGTTCAAACTCTTTATGTGTTGTCCAAGCCTTCTGGAAACGAAATGGTTTTCCTCGTGTGTTCAGTTATGGCGTTCTGGACGTCAAAATTAAAAGGGGCAGTGATCAGAGTGGGCTCGAATCAAATGGCATACCCCACCATCCGGGAACCAAGTTCTACAAGCCATGTTGTAAAGTGCTCTATCAAGTCAAGCTTGTTTAATGGTTTCCCTACTTCTGCCTCTTAACCAAGTGAATTTCATTCCCGTAAATCCAAGGTCTAATAAGGTCTTGCTGGCAGTGTAACCTAGCTTTGGGAATATTTTTCGTATCTCCCAAGATTCCTACCTCTTCAAGATAGGGGTGTTCACCGGTCCAAACCCGGACTGGACAGGAGCAGACCCGGTTGGACCAAGGATCGAATAAGAGGGAAGTTATGAGCCGTGGACCGAATTGAATAAGTTAAGGAAGGGACCGAGACCAGGCCGGAAAAATCGGGCCGGATCGAATTGTCAAGTTGGCAAATTTTTTACGATATGAACATCTTATATTTATTTCAATATGAACAACTTTAACATATTTTTACCATGAAAAACAAATCAATATTCTTGAACATTTGAGAAATTATAAGTTGCAAAAGAAAATTAAAATTGAATAAGTAAAAAATCGGTTTTCAATTTTTTTTATTCGGTCCTCGGTCCGGACCGGTGGACCGGATCGGACCGGACCAAAGACCGAATAAAAAAATTTGTGGACCGTGGATCGGACCGAATTTATTTAGTTTGCTCCGGTCCAATCTGGTCTACGCTGGTTTTCGGTCCGATCCGGTTTAGATTTGGACCGAATAATGAACATCACTACCTCTAGATCATCTTCCATAATCATGTTTGCTTCTTCTATGTCTTCCACCAATCTAGGGAGATCTTCTTGTGAGAGACTTTCATGGACATTATCAAGGTAATTATCATCTGTTGCCATATTTTTAGCCTCTGTGTTTAAGTCAAATTCTCCACATGCCCTGAATCATGATCCAAGATTTGAACCCAATTTTTTGGGCCCCATCTACTATGTGCTACGCTGTCATTGGCACTCCTTCGAATAAAGCGCTACCTTGGTTCGGACCCGATTCATCAACGGTCTGGTTTGCAGCACTGTCACCTATGTCATGGCCAACTGATTGGGCTACCTGCCTACTACTTCGTTGCCTTGTTGCCTTCTTTACTACCATCCAGCTGCCATAGGTGGCTTCTCCTTGTGGATGCTTATCATGGGTGCTTGGATGGGGCAATGCACTAGTCGTGTCTATCTGATTCTGCTATGAGTTCCTCCCCATCGGACATGCTTGCTTCTTGTGGCCTTCTTTGCCACATTTAAAGCATATCATCTTGAGACCTTTATAATGGATGCCCCAAACCTTGCCATTAAGTGTAAACTTTGATAGCAATGGTTTTGTCAAATCAACCTCAACGCACAAACAGGTGTATTGGCCTCTCTCAGTATTCGCAATAGTGCTATCAACCTTGAAAACATGCCCAATCTTCTACCCTATCTTGTAAAGCAGGAAATTCCTGTTGAAGTACCCAATACTGAGTCTGGGAAATACGGACCCACGCTGTGAGTTTGATGATCACGTCTTCTTCTAGGACAAAGTTAGGTACCCATTCTCTGATCACCAAGTAATTGTCTCCGATCATCCAAGGACCATCCATCATGACGTGCTCATAATCCTCCATATTTGTAAACCGAGTGACATAATAGTCCCAACAGATGTCAATCAGGGAAAAATCACCTTTCAACGCCCATTTTGTTTTCCATTTTCTAAAAAGTGAAGGGAACCTATGCCCTTGTCGAACATATGTGTAATCAAAGCGTTCCTCCAGGGTTCCCTCAGAATCCTCTTTTTTGCCGCTGTTAGTAAGATGGATCATCTTCAACGGGGGCTCATCATCTTCCGAGATATATTCCATGCAATTTGACGCCTATACCGGGTTTTCCCCCTAGTGTCAAAGGTTAGATTTGGATTGTTCCTTTGGAGCGTGTCCCTGTATGAGACTTGACCTTCCTTGACAGCGTTGTTTGGGACCTCTTGAGCGGCGTCCTCTACCCTCAGGGAACCCAGTTCCATCTCGCCTTCCGCCATGAATTCAGCCCTTTCGTCCTCCATGCTTCTAGAGGTCCCTCCTCGCTTCATCTTTTTGGTTGATGTAGCTAGCTGGTCGCTTTCTTGCTGAGAGCATTCTTGGTTCACCATGAGACCCTTTAGGTGACTACTTAAACTATTCTATCTCAAAAATTATCCTACATCTTTATAACAACTAACTACAAATTGGTACATTATTACGTATATTAAATTACGTGCAATCTTTCAACGACAAAGCCTTCAATTTAGAATTGCCTATTCATGATAAATGCATTTACATACTTCAAAGCTATATATACATATATATATATATATATATATATATATATAATATATATATATATATATATATATATATATATATGTAAATTATCATATGTTTGTACTGTTTGACACTAACCTCTTCATCCTTTTTTCTCCTTCTTTTTGTTCCTTTTTTAATTTAAAAAACGTTCAATATAAGAATTATTCTTTTTATCATGCTACTAATTGTTTTCAATTAAAACCATAGTTGTCAATCCAAATAAAATGTCAAAAATAAAATACTTCACATTAATATTTTTTAGTATCAATTAGTTAAACATATTAGTGCATCTAATTAAAATAAATGATAAGACCACAAACTCTTTAAAGAAAATAATAATATCATAAAATTTCAGCAAATGCTTATGCAAAACACGGGATGCACACTAGTACGATTAAAAAAATAAATTAATCTAAGCATATAGTGTTCCATTTTGCATTTGGATTCTTATTTATAAAGTGTTGGTCATGGTATTGAAATTTGGATTTGAAAATTCAAATATCAATAATGTAAAGTCAGTTACTTTATTGTTGCCCAACCATAGAAACAATTTAATTTTATCTATTTTCGAAATTTTATCTATTTTTGAACTAGAGCTGCTAAACCCAGCAAATTTTAAAAGGGGGGGGGGGGGGGGGGTTAAATTATTCAATAAATTGAAGACATATAATGGGTAATTTTAAAAAAGGAAATATCTTGGAAGGAATGGATAGTTTTAAAAAAAGGAAATATTCTAGGGAGAAACAATGTCAAATAACTAGTTGTACTTCAAAAAGGAATTTAAAAAAACTTTCTTTTAACTCTTTCATAACTTATTCTACTATTGTTTCCTTCTATGTACATGTAACTCAGTTTAAATATTTTTCTATTCAAAATTTACTTATTTATTAATGCAATTATATCATAAATTTAAAGAACTACTGTCATGATAAAAAATAAATTCAATTAAAATACATAGCTTAATCATATTATTACTAATGATCAAAGTGCTTTCTTTTATATATATATATATATATATATATATATATTATATATATAGTATATAATATATATATATATGTATATATATATATATATATATTATATATATATATATATATATATAATATATCATACATATATAGATATATATATATAGATATATATAGATATACCTATATATAATATAATATATATATATATACACACACACACATACGTACGTACATACATACATACATATATATATGTGCATGTGTGTGTGTGTGTCTATATATACATATATATATATATATATGTGTGTGTGTGTGTGTGTGTGTGTGTGTATGTGTGTGTGTGTGTGCGCGCGCGCGCGTGTGTGTGTATGTATATATATGTATATATGTATAAGTGAGTGCGAATACTGTGGTAGCAATATGTGCCACACTAATAATTAATACCTTAATTAATATTTTATTTTTATTAAAAATATAATTTATGATTTAACATCACAATAAAAAATGCATTTAATGTTGCATTTAAGAAGTGAAGAATTGAATACCTCTGATATGTTCATATTATCTCTACACTTAACAAATCCTAACCATTAAATTAATTGTAAAATTAAACACATAATAAAAATTATGTTCAAATAAATATATATAAAGGGAGAAGCAAATTAAACAATTTTAATATGTAGTACACAAGTAGACATTTTGAATCACTAAACATTAATAAACAGTAATTATTAAATTCATTATAAAATGTGAAAAATAAACCATAATTGAACTAAAATTCTAAAATAATCCGTACAATGGACGGGCTTAAAACCTCATAATATATATTACACTAATTATGCTATTGTTTGGGATAGACATGTACAATTCAATTAAAAAAATTAATGATAATTGTGATCATATGATTATATTACTCAATTTATTTCTCTTACAATGGATTATATTATTCTATAGGAAGGCCGAGCATCATATCAATGACATCAATTGCTAATCATATTAGTTATTTCATTCCACAAAACATGCTTGATTTTAAAATTTACAATTAATTGTAATGAGTAACTCATGTAAGCATTAATGTCATTTTAATTCTTAAATTATTTGATGAGTTAAACTGCTTGTTTTTTTTGGTTACCTACCAAACTCAAAATGTGGTCAATGTATTTAGGTCCTGTTCGCTAAAATTAGCTGTTTGAGTAGCGAATAGTTATTCAAATAGCAGATAGCTATTTGAGTAGCATATAGTTATTAAGTTTTAGCGATAGCTATTTTACTATCTGTTAAAAAGAAGGTGTTTGGTAAAATTAGTCGTGGAATTAGCTGATTAACATAAAATGATGAAAAAAGACATTACTAATATTTGTTGTTATGTTCATTATTATTATTGCTACTACTACTATTACTACTATTATTACTACTACAATAACCACAACTACAACAATAATAACAACTACAACTACTACTACAATTTGATGTAATGTATATCATACACCTAGGAGTGTGCACTCCCTCTTACCATGTATATATATTTTTTCAAAGTGTATTTGTCACATAGATAATTTTTAATATGTGGCACTAATGTGGCTTGTAGGAGTTTATACTCCTATGAATACGATATATATAGGCTTTGCAATTTGATGGTACAAAATTTGCAACATTAATTTATTATTGAATTGTTGCTCATGGAATTAATGTTTTAATTTTTTTTACAATAAAGGATCAACAAATCAAACCCAAAGGATTGTGCAATTCAAAAATAAAGTCATAATAAAAAAGACAATAACCATACTAATTTTGTCATTTGGCAAGCCACAAAGATTGTCAACTATTCGATCATGAACATCTTTCATTTCAAATAATGAACTCACACCTTTGTCTTGAGACTTTTTAACATATTGATTTTCCTATAGTATCAAAGATCAATGTCAATGAACTAAAATAAAGTAAATATACATAAGATATCTAAGCTATCCTATATCTATGGACTATAATTAAGCGGTTTTTTTAATTTTTAAAAAAAAAAAACTAACCTTACTTTTGTTGTCCCACCACTCAGCTGAAACCTCAATTTTTCCTGAGATAAGATCCCAACCTAGTCCCGTTTCTGTAGTTCTCAACTGCTTCCAAGCATGCCAGTCCTTTCTCATTGTGTCATATTTATGCTTACAACAATTAGTTGCACATTGACGTCCGATCCTCTGAGTAACTTTTTTTTCAATTTCACGTCATTGAATGGACTGTGCACGTCCATTCTTCAAAATATATTGAATAATAATATCATATAAGACAAGTGTCGCATCATAGCATCACTTAAACAACTCTTTTGTCGCTCCACCCTTTTTAGATTCATTATTTTCCAGTGTCATATAACTCAGAGACCAAACCTATACACTATAAAACTAAACATTAAGAATCAATACCCTCTTTCCTTAGTTGTCTTATCAAAAGCTAATAATAAAAAGTGAACCCAGTCAACTATATGCTAGAAATTCTAAAGTAGAGGCATGTACAATGTAAATTTTTGTTAGATATTATAATATACCTTCAAAGCTAATCATAGAAAGCGGGAATTAAAACATGTGAGTATATAAATAATGGGGCAAAAGAGATTGAATAATTAAGGATAATAATAATAAAGAAGATTATGTGACGGACAAGACGAACTGTGTACTATTTTTTTCCATTCTCAAAATATGATTAAGGAAAATGTTTCTCTCCATTGTTTTATATCGCCTTTAGTCATTCGATCATTCCCATACTTAAGGAGTAGCTGCATATATGACTCTCACCAGGAGAGATGTGCAATTCGTCACAAGATGAGTCTCACCAAAATGAAGCACCATTACCAGATTTCCATGCTACCTAAATCGTAAATTAGTTAGAGTTGAGACATACCTAGGCGATTGAAGGATGGAAGATGGTATATTGCAACTGCACAAGAGGCAATGAACCTTAATTGCAATAGGAGTATACACTTTACAAATCTCCAACCCACCATTTCCACAATTTTCTACACAAATTGCATTCCTTTTCCTTTGGAAACGATCATTTAACAGTCCAGGCAACTTTTGATGACATTGTTAATAGCAAAATGGATGTCATCATGAGCAACCTCTAAGATCAATGTCACATATTACAACATATTAGTCCTCCAACTCACTAATAGACTGACTACTTCACATAAGGAAAACAATATCATAACTTGTTATTTGGTACCACTAATCAGTAGCTTCTCAGAGTTGCTCCTGACCCATTAGCACCTAACTATCTTTCACAATAAGCTCACTACCCTGTTGCCCACATTCCATGAGGATCTGAATCACATCTAGCTCACAAATGGAACTCAAATACAAACAATAAAGTGCATAATAAATGGGAAAGTGCTGAAATCATACAGCCAAACAAAATCCATAAATAGCATCAATTTACAAATTCAGAATCACTAGCAGATCCTGGATATATGTAGTTGTACTAAAAAAGCTTCATGCCTCCCAAACCAGTACCATTTACAAATAGTGGAACTACAACCAATGGTGAAAATCTATCAATTGGGGTTCCAGAGCAACTACAATCAACGGTGAAAATCTATCAAGTTGCAAGACTCATGCACAAGATCCTGAATAATATGGCAACAATAATAGCAGCAGATGCAGGAGCAACATGGAGGTACCAAACAAGAAATTGCCTCCCAATTCCAGAAAAAAGTCATCAGATTTAACATCAAATAAAATAAAAAAACAATATGCTCACTTTACAATTACTACTGCTTTGTGATTTTGAATTACTGCAATGGTTTAAACCAAAGAAGGCAGAGAATAGGTGGGTGGGGGCCCGAACAATGAGGGTTTTGCAAAGAAGGTGAGGCTTTTATATCAGAGGCAAGGAATGTAAAATCTAGAAAGACATCAAGGGTATAATTAGAACAAAAAATGAGATGTTGTAGCATATTGCAAAACGTTGAGAGACCTAACGTTTGTAAAATGCTCCCTCAACCGCTAAAAGCTAATTTGATATGTGACTTTACTAAATACTAAAATTTGAGAAAGTAGAGTTTTGACCCATTTAAAACTCTAAACGCTACTTAAAATGCTGTTATTGAACACAACCTTAACCTTCCAATTGTATTATTATGTACTTTTGATGTTCCATTTAAATGTGCAAATTGTATTTTTGTTTATTTTAATGAAAATTGAATTGTATCTTGATCTTACATTTGAAACTTTTTTCCCCACATAATAATGTGTGGAATAACTTTTTAAAGCTATAACTTTCAAGAAAGTAAAAAATAAGGTCAGAAACTAGAAATAATTATATATATATATACCTATTAGAATTGTTGAAGGGGAGCCTTGCAGCAATAGTAAGGTTGTCTCCGTGTGAGCAGAAGGTCACGGGTTCGAGCCGTGGAATCAACCACTGACAAAGTCAGGTTAGGTTGTCTACAATTCACCCCTTAGGGTGCGGCCGTTCCTCGGACCCTGCATGAACGCGGGATGCTTGTGCACTGGGTTGCCCTTTTTATCTATTAGAATTGTTAAAATATTCAATTAAATTTATCATTACTGAAAACAGTAGTAAGATGTTTAAAAAACTACGCTAGGTAGTGTTTTGATCTTGCATTTAAATTCTTATTTGTAAAGCGTTTGTCGCAATATTGAAATTTGAAATTAAGATTTGAACGTCAATATGCTTGTTTTTGGATTCTTTGTGTTGTTACTTTCAAGAAAATAATAAATTAGTGAGGAAACTTAATGTAATTGCAGATATATGTATTAAAATTAGTAAAATATTCATTTAAATTTATCATTACTGTAAACAATAATAAGTTTAGGGAAAAAAAAAACCCTAAGCTAGATAGTGTTTTGAGCTTGCATTTGATTCTTTTTCTATTAGGTGTTTCTTATCATATAAAATCTAAAACTAAGGTTTGTATGTCGATAATGTTTGGTCAATCATAGAAAGGGAAACTAAAGCCTTGTTTGAGAAAGTTTAACGAAGCTGCTGCTAGGAGGAAACTTGAGCGTGTGAAGTTCATAATTTTTTAAAAGACGTTTCAATACAGTTGTTTGTTGGATTCTTTAATTGTTATATATTAGTCCTCTTTTTGAATCAAAGTTTTTTGATCTAACAAGGATATTTATTGGATTCTTTGTCATATATCTGAACCTTCACCATGATTGATTAACAAATTAAGTAGCACTAATTTCAAACAAGTAGCTTTGGCGAGTAGGGTAAGGTTTTTCTATAGGAAAGTATGTCTAAATCAATGGTAGGGAAATGAGAAGAAGAATTATGCCGTGAGAGTACCACTGCCTTAAAAGCGATTTATCTGGATGCATATCGAAACAGCCATTTGTTCTCCAAGGTTTACATAACTAGCTGCTGAACTCGTGCACTCGCAGCTAGAAACTTGGAACACACATAATTGCAATTGCCTAGAATAGTAGAGAGTGGAGAAGCAAAGAAGCGGAGAGGAGAGGAAAGGAAAAGAAATGCTTGGTGTAAGTTGTAGGACAGGAGAATAGGGTATTTATACTGCAGAAAGGAGCTATTGGGGGTGAGAAAAACCTGGTAGCTGCTATGATTTCATGGCTGAAAATCAGGGCCACTAGCCATTACTGAAGGAAAAAAGGGAGAGAAATCAACAGGTGAACAATAACCGTTATGCGACTTATGGATAAAAAATTAAAAGAATTTGCTGCCAAAAAATCCGCAGATAAGGCCCACAGCCCATGCACCACATACCACAATAGCACCATGCCCGGATCGGATCAGCAGGGGCACGCATGTGGTGTTCACCCTCACCCCACAACACTACTAAACGTAAGCCCAAAAGAATTCAACAAGTCTAAGAAAGAGGCAGTAATAAAAACCCTACAAGAGGCTTCTAATCCTCCTATGTGGGACAAGGAGTAGGAATAAAAAGGAGCTATTTTTGCCTTTACTTCCAATAATCCCCCACTAATGGCATGCAGACTAGCGAAGAATCGATCTAAGCAAAGGAGTTAGATACCTAAGTATCAATATCTTTCGATTGAATTGATACATAGTAAAGTATGGCAATAATCGAGTCTATCGAGGGAACGAATCTTGAACTTGATAAATCCTGGTTGAGACCGCCACAACACATATCACTCCTTATGGTCACTGTGTCTTCTGTGATAACTCGCTTGCGCTTTTTAAGGTCATACGCACACCTCAGGTCTCATAAGTCCTCTACAGAGACAGCCGAGAGTCTCCCATAGAAGGCAGCCACACCTTCACACTTAAATAGGTAATTCCATTAAATCCATCTCAACATGGACTACCATAATCATGGATATGGAATTACTAAAAATAAGATTTTGCTCAGCCTCACACATATCAATCGGTGAATCCATCAAGTGCATCTCAATAGCACCGCCCAATGGGCTACAGATCCATTAAGAGCATAAGAGCTCAACCTCTTTAAAGCACTATTGTACGCTATAGGGATGGATAGGCAGTGCATATTAAGACCAATATGCTTCGTTTGACCACAAGTGAGTATTCATCATATTACCTCAATTCATGGACTTCAGTCCTATCCCCCTCGATATCTCGAGAACTATTTGCCTAGTCAACTATAAGATGTGGTTATTTGAGACAATTAATTGAGAACAATTGTAATACCATAAGCCTCCAGGGTCAGGAGCGTTACGTTTTTCTTACTTCCTACTTAATTTTCCGGGTGAAACGGACGGAGTTTTCCCTAAAACCTAACCATTTCGAGCCTAGCCTTACAACAATTCCCTGCGAGTAACGGAAGCGTAAAGAATTCTAAAATAAGCTTAACGGCTGGAAGTTGGAGTTCATAACTCAACGAGTAATCCTGCTCGGAGTACATCAACAATATAGTCCATTAATAAAGAAGGAAATTAAATATACAACTGGACGGTCTACACAATCAGAATACTGGGGTTTACATCCCAAAACACAATTAATTTCAACTAAAGACATCTAACTAATCAGATGGTTGGCTCACACGGCCATACAGAGCGACTCATAAACAATATGCATTATATGAGCGAGAAAACTTAGTTTACAACAATTACAAACTAGGAATACGTTATATTACGTAGTTAAACTCATGAACCTACTTCTATATGGCACATATAACTCTTTTTCAACTAGGGATAAACCTCAACCCCACATAAGTGGCTTGACTTTTACCTGTCATAACAAAAGTATGGGGAAAAAGGGGAAAGAGTAATGGGGTGAGCAACCACACACTCAGTGAGAATTTCCCTACTCCTTAAAACCAAAACAATTGCAGGTGATAATACTAATAATAGTCACATATCATGTATTTATACTTTACTATCATATTAGGCAATCATAGTCCCCAAGGAAAGATTACCCTCCTTAAACTTCATTCCAACCACTCAACTGAATTCTAGGCCCTTAATGACCAAAACTTCCCTACTAGTAGGCATTCAGGCACCTAAACAAGTAGGCAACAAGGATTGAATATAAACACTTTCACACTCACTTTTGAAAACCTAGTGACGTTCGATACATACCAAGGATAGTTTATAAATCGTGCTAACTTCTTTAAAACTTATAATTCTTTCCAAAAGTTCTCGAAACATCTAAACTGGTAAGAAAGACTTGGGAAGAAACATGCTTTCATAAAATATGCCCATTGAAAAGCTTGAACGTACAATACAACATTTGAAACTTTAGTTGACTATACTTGGAAATTCTTTCATAAAAGGTGAGCAGGAGGTGCACATTTGAAAGTTTTCTTTCTTTTGTCAAAAACACTTTACTCAGCCTCTTGAGGCTCGTATTCTTTAAAAGAACTTCTTTCGTAATGGTCCTCTAATGACCTTCATAAACTTTTCAAATCTTATTTAATATGGCCTCGTAATGGCCCTTATAAATATTTCTTTTTTGAAATACTTAAAATGGCGAAAGGCCAACCTCTTTTCTTACTTCTTAGAAACTTATTCATTGCATAAAAACATCTTATTATGTTGGCTAGGGAAGGTTTACACTGCCCCTAAATGAGATCGTCACTCACAACTCACGTTATCCTCGGGGTATACGTACATAACTTTTGGCCAAAACGCGTCTCGGCAGAGTAACTCTAGCCTCAATATTGTCCTCTGTGGGGCAATAGCTCACATCAAGATAATTCATATCTTGAGTCCAGTCCCTAATAGGGAAAAACAGCTCACGGCATCTTTATGTCGAGTTTTCAGGAACAGCTCACACCAAGATAATTCATATTTTGAGTACAGTTCCTAACATGTCTTTACGGGAAAACAGCTCATGCCATCTTTCCGTCTAGTTCCCACCCTGGCTAATTGCCTAGCACTTCTTAGCCTTTAAAATCGTATTTCATTTCTCTTCTTCAGTTGTTTAGTTTGCTGAAAACTTACTTTTTAACAAAACGACCATAATCTTTCTAAATGCTTATAGTCCACTTCGCTTTTAACTTAAAAATTTCTTATAAATGTAATACATTTATTAGCTCATAAATCGACTTCACTTTTAACTACGACAACTTCTCGTAAACATAATAGGTTTTGTAAATTGTAAAACGACTTCGTTTTCAACTTAAAAGCTTCTTATAAATGTAATAAGTCTCCTAAATCGTAGGACCACTTCGTGTTTAACTTAAAAGCTTCTTACAAGCGTAATACATTTGCTAATTCGTAAAACGATTTCGTTTCTAACTTAAAAGCTTCTTACAAACGTAGTAAGTAGCTAACTTGTAAATCGAAACTCTTTTGAAACATAAAGTGCTTAGTTAGCAATAAGTGCAAACTAGATTTGTAATTGAAGCTCATAGTAATTTAAGGTAGTAAACTTATTCCATTGTCTAATCTGAGATCGTTTGAAATTTCGTTTTAAACTCGAAGAGTGGTGCTTAAGCAAATCAAAACCTTTGATCGCGTCCAAGCTTATTACTATTCAAAACTTAAGGTATTTAGCTTAGTTTTAATTCAACCAAGGTTTCTTTATATATTTTCAACATAAATGCTTGTCTAAAACATAATAGACGTACTAACCCTTAAATCGAAACTCAATGGAGACTTAAGTAAGCAAATAGTATACAAATCAGTTAAACTTTGTAATTAGCATCTTAAGATGCTCTTTTCAAGGTTGTTTAAATTCTTCTAAACAAGAGGTGAAGTCATACAAATGCCCATGTCTTAAAACATTTTTGAACTCACTTTTAGTTTGTTTTTGAACTTCCTAAACCTATCAACTATTCAGTCGAGTTACTAACTGAGTAGCTCAACGATTTAGGACCTTTTTACACTTTAGACATGCTACCAAGCTAATAGACACTGGTAAAACTTGAAAGCATTTTCAAACATGAAAAACAAGCTTTCTAAACGACCTTTCTTTTTAAAGACGTCTAAAATTTCAAGAATTGACCACATAGTGTCATGTAGCACATCGAGAGAAAAAAGGATTCACACATAGCACATCCATATACTTCATATCACAACTTGGCAGAATCTACCCATTAAGCCATACACGGCCTCGCAATCCACATGATTGCGGCAATTCACAACCCAAACTCTCTCCTCACACAACACCGACCACAAGAACCTTAAACTACTCAATAGTTCTACCTCAATCCATCCAACTACCAAGCTCAGTTCAATATTGGCATGTGCAAACCAATAATGGACAGAACGATCATAAATTAGTATAACATTCATGCTTAATAACCAATATAGTGTTTAAGTGTACCAATTGATGCAATCGAAACTTTAAAAGCGACATTTTGCTTTTTAGTTCACAAGCCGATATCCATAAGCATAATATTTCATTTAAATTAGCACAAATAGACTATTAACATGCCCAAACCGATTTAGTATAGCCCTTAGACATAATTCATTTATTTCCATAATTACTTCAACTGCTTAACTAGCATCACTAAGCGTCAAGCAGAATTCAAGTACGACAAACTCATGCTATGACAGTCTGATAACAATATTCTGCTTAATTTACAATCCTTGATTAACTGGTACATTCAGCCGTACATCAAATTATCATGCAATTAACCCAAATTCAGTACCATGTTCGTAATTTCTCAACTTTGACTCTAATTTCACCCAAACTGATTTCTAATCTCAAAATTAACATACACTAACTTACTTCAGCTAAATTCATTGAAAATAATAATAATTTAGAAGCAAAGAAATCCCGAACTCAATTCCAAGCTAGATGATTATTCGAAGCTGCTGGGCTCGGCTCTAAGTGTTCAAACAACACCAACCCCTTGGTTCTTGGTCACCACGCATGAACAGAGCCCAAAACTGTGCCCAATCGTGCCATTCGAACCCTAATTCGACCCAAATTTCACCCACCGACTTGGTGCCTTTTGCTGAGGCTTGTGCTGTGAATTTAGCCCCGATTTGTAGAGGGATTGTAGTGGCTAGGGACTGAAATGCATGGCCGAGCATGAGTACACATTTGACGCCCCAAATCATCACCCAAACCCACCAAAATCATGGCGAAATCCTTCTAATTTTGCCTAGATTTCACGGCTAAGGGTTTGTTTGGTGGTGGGGAAGGTTGAATGAGGGCCAGAGCAAGGTAGGTGTGGCGAAATTTTGGTGGATTTGTGAAGCTTGAGGCATGTTCATGGAGGAGATGAGCTAAGGAAGAAGAAGAAGAGTAGAGAGAGAGAGAGGAATGGGGGTCGAGGCTCGCGATTGGGAAAGAGGAGAAAAGGGGTCGTGCTATTTCACAAAATTACCCCTCACTTGCTATCTTTGTTTCAAGCTGTTCATTATTCAACATCCTTAGTCTAATTCATATCTCAAGTTCTAAGCCCAATCGCTAAAACGACATTTCATCGATTGCTCGCTCCTGAATATATCTGGGTTAGATTTAATAACCAATGAAACGAATTCTAAGGTTGACAACCTAATTGTATTCGGGTTCCTCGTTAATAATCTATATTAATGCTTACTAAAATCATCGAAGGATTTTCAAAACAAATAATAATAATAATAATAAGAATAATATTAATGGCGACAGAACATTCTTTTTAATAAAATTATCGCTTACATAAGCACATCAATAATAGTTTAATTCGTGCAGTTAATAAAAATACGAATTTCATAACGTAGGAAAGCAATACAATAAGCTTAACGTAAAATAACGAACGCAGGCATAACATTCCCCCCCTTAAAAGAATTTCGTCCCTGAAATTCCCAAACTATGTGCAGTTGTGCCTAAAATGTGCACACACTTGACACGATCTACACAAATCATACTAAAATCCAAATCTCGGTTACAAACAATTTAAACCGAAAAAAAGGGCACACGGTATCTAGTCTCCTCCTGGCCAATCCTCTTCGAGCATCTACTCACTCTATTTAGGCGCCGAGGGCGAATCACATCGAAGAGGGGCAAATGAGGTGGCGTGAAAAACCGTATTAAATTTGCACAGTAAACGACCACTCCATGGATAGTAAACGACAACTCTATGCATATGCATCGTTATGAATTGAATCTAAACATAGGATAATTAGGCAACGACATCTTAAGGTCACATACAAGTAGTCTCATTCTAAAACATGGATTCAAGTCACTTTTGGGATCATAATGATTGACATGGAGATTCCTATAGCATACTAGAGTAATAAGACTATCACATAGCACCACGTAGCATCACTTAAGCACAACAGCATCGCACAGTATCAGCAATTCAGCATTTTCGAACCTAAGGATTGTGAGTAATATGAAACCGTCCAATATGCATATAGCAAGCAATTCACAAAGACAGGAATATACTAGTGACATTCTTGGGACCTGTGAGTTATGGGCCTACCCGCCTTCGCTGCGCTTCTTTGGTCAAACATATAAGGGCAAGAATATGTGTATGTAGGTTTTTAGGGTAGCCTCACCATGCTTCAAACGTGTGCGCATGCAGTTATTCAGCCATATCCTGAAATCAAGTAGTTCATAGAATGTAAATAACAACTCAGGTGTCATACTATGTCGTGCATTGCATACGTTAAACAATTTGGCTAATTCAGTCACACGCCTAACTCAACTCAAGTCGAGTGAATACTGGGGAGTCCAACAACTCATTCATGGAACATATAACTTGTCATAAATAAAGAATTTAAATACCATATAAGCTGCTATGGATTCTAGACTGCATACAATACTATGGCTATGTTTTAAAGCATTCAGGCTCCTAGTAGCATTTCATGAAAAAAACTTATAGGCGAGTATGCATGAATGCAACCCTCATCCAAAGCCCAGGTCGAGGTTATGCCTCGGGGTTTGTCCTAACTGTTTGGAGTTAGCCAACAATCAGCTAATAGAGGGTACGAATAACGGCATTATTGGTCTTACGGATCTGCATTGAGGTTTTGCAACACGTTTTCCTCAAAGGGGTAATTGCGGAGGTCCGACAAACTCTTAATATGATGGGGGACCCTATCTTCTACTATGGGGAATTCTTGCTTGTGTACTTGGTGGTAATGCTTAAGAAGACATTGGCAAAGTATGGGTCGTTTCCCAGGAGGTAACAGGGTGATAGAGATGGTACAACAATTTCAAAATCTGTCAAGTTCTTTCTACCTTGTTCTTTCTGGATGTATTGGGGTTTGATATAGCCAGGACACTACCCATTCACATAGGACATCAAGAACATTGTACATGTGACAACAAGCATCGCACTGGACAGAGAAACGCACTACTATTGCTTAATTTCTTATCCAAGCATATCAAAATCGCATTTAATTTCTTACAATTCAAAATTCACGTATGGGAGATATCACCTAGTGAGATTTTCAGTCATAGAAAGCTGCCTCCAATCACCTGCAACAAATCATCATTAACACACCTGATAATGCATACACCCTAGGCATGTGAACACTCAAGATCTTTTGATTACACACAGAGAGTTAAGCTCGTGGAGCTAACCCAAGTATTATTGCAAAGCACATGCAAGTCTACGGTTGCAACATTAAGACCCAACCAAACAATTAGAAAGGTTTCTAATGGGAAATCACAACCCGAACTTACTAATCAGAAGACCTTGACTTTCAAGGTCTTTAGGTTTTCAAAAGAAAATAGTTTAACTGCTTCTAGCTCTCTCTCTCTACCAACCTTGGAGTATGTCTGCTCACTCCACTCTGGGGCTCGAGGAGCAAATCGTGCTTTAGGGTCAAAGGTGGGCTTAGAATTAAGACTTTTCCAATCATTTGAATTCAAATCATATGTTCTTTAAACTTTCGATTACAATCAACAAGGCATATAAGCGAAACAACTTTGATTGCGCTAACACTTATCTCATTCATGAGAATAGAAGCTATTCAGCTTATACTCTTAGCAATTTGTTCATTCACTCGGTTAAGGAATTCACTCAAGCCGCACCTAACTAGCTAAACGTGCTAACATCCAAATAAAACTCACATTTGCACATACAAGTGGCATATGTCACATAGTTACAAAGTGTTCCTAGACGACTATATGAAATGCAAGACTCAGGTACATCTGATCTGCGACGGATATTCCGACGGAAAAAGGTCGTTATTTCGATGGAGAAATGGATTTCCAACGGAAAATACGACGCCAAACGTCTCGTTGGGATTCAGCTCGTCGTAGAAAATATTTCGACGGAATCCGACGGAGTCTGACGGAATCACCGACAGAAAACACCCGTCGGTAACCCCGTCGGACAGTTCTCTACGCAGACTGAGGGGCAGAGATTTTTTGGAAACTCCGACGGAATTTCCGACGGGATAATTCCCAAAAAAATAAAATTTTCTTTTTTAAAAATTTGGTTCTGAAACCCCAAAAAAATTTAAATATATTACGGAATTTCCGACGGGAATTTCCCATCGGAAATTCCGTCGGAATTATTGAAAAATTAATTTTTTTTTTCAAATTTTTGTTCTGAAAACCCCAAAAAAAATTTAAATATATTACGATATATATTACGATTTCTAATAAGTAATAAGTAATAATAAGTAATAATTACCAAAATATAATTAATATAAAGTTTTATATCTACCAAAAGAAGGTGCTAAATTAAATAGTAATTACGACATAAACATTGTTTTGGATCTACGCGCAGATCACATAAACTACACGTAAATCATATAAACTAATCAGAGTCAGATAAATTTATGAGATCATCGTCATTGTCATTTTGGAAGTCCTCTTCATCATCAGGGTTGAAGTTGATGTGGCTGGAAGAACCTGCACTTTGACCTTTAAAAAATCTGAAAACTTTTTTCAGCATGCACTCTGTCTTTTCCTATTTCTTGACTATTTAAGTTATAGCCTCTGCTTGCTTGGCTATGCTCTCATTGAGGAATTGTGCTTGCTCTCTTGAATCAAAATGCTCTGCTGATGAGTGGCGTGCAGCTGCAATAGTTGCTGATTTTTTCAACTTGACCCCTCCGTGCCAAAGTCGTATACACGGCCTTTCTTGTCCAGATTTTCTTTAATCCAAAACTCTTCTTGGCTCATAGGTGATAGTTGAGAGCCCCCTTGAGTTGCAGCTTGAGAGTACTCCTGCTATTTGTTGTGATGATCCTCCTGAAAATTGTCAAAAATAAAACTATTTCATACTAAACCTACAATTATAACATATGAATCATCTCTGAATAAAATGTGCCAAACTTACATATTTTTTTGCAGATTTTTTATCCACAAAAGTTTTGTCTTTCACCTTGTAGTGAGTGTCCTTAAACAATTCCTCACATGTGGGTTTCCTACCTAATGCTTTGGCCTACAGGAAAAAAAAATAACCAGCAATTAAATATAAACAAGGACGAGAACCTCAATCCATACCATACATTATATATAAGAAATACGCTTATTAATAATCACATTCCTTACCAGACGCCTTTTCCTTTCACTAATCGGAATTGAGCCACATGTATGTAACGAAGGACCAAAACCTTCAGCATCACTCAATCTATTCTTTTTATTTTGTTGACTCAATTTCTTGAACTTGTCATCCTCACTCCAATGTTTAAGCATCTCATTCCAAACACTAGGTGGTAACCACTTCGACTTTTTGTACTACTTCCTGGCATATCCAAGAATGTCCCTAAGTCGAGTTACCCCTCTGTACTCAAAGTTACGCCGTATCTGAGATTCATTGTCTGGATGCCAGTAGTAGTGTTTCTGTGCCAAAGTTGAAGTATATTAGCAATTAAACATCTCAAACAATCCAATGATGACTTTCAAATTCATTGTACAGAAAATTAACCTTGAACTCATTAAACCATATGTCTCTCTGAGATTGTGGAACTTCCCCCTATGTGGTCCAAGGACGTGGGTACTTACCTGCAAAACTTTCAATAATTTTCTGAACTACGCCTTGATATGGAACAAAACTAATAACAAAAAAAAAGAATTTGTTAAAAGTAATTACGGTAGGCATTAAAAGAATATGATTACTGAAGAAGTTACAAAGTTTGTAATGAACTTACGTGTCACCATCGGGTTGTAAATATATCTTATTATTGGTGCTTGCAGTTTTACTATCAGGTGCAGGGCTATGTCTATCTTTTCCCACTCCTTCATTTTAGACCCCTTCGTTGTGCACTGAGTGGCTTAGCATTCTAGGTTACCCCATCATCTGATTACCGTTGAAATGTAGACTAATAGTGCCAAACTGTTGATAAAGTAATGGAGTAGCTGAAGTACCACCCATGTAAGGAATATTGGGTTGGATTGGTGCCTGCATACCCGTACCAAAAAAAGGTGATTGGATATGGGGTTGCTCATTCATACTACCAAAATAATTTCCGAATGGTTGAGTTGGATCAAGAAAACCTCTAAACATTCCACTAAAGGTGTTTGTTTCATAATTTTGATCAGCAGGATCATACTGTGGGGTTGGTTGTAGTGTTTCTCTACCTGCATCATTCCTAATCGTTTGACCACGACCACGTCCACCGTTGAGTCCAAACATCTAACAAATGAGAACAAAATAAAAAAATACAACCGCACCAATATTCATAGTATTGTCAGTGACAAATTTACAGTACATATGTACAATTGTTTTTCTAGGTTTGCAATTAAGAAAAACTACATACACATGCATAAATATCCATACAATGAAAAGAATAAATCAATCATTGTGGGACACATCGTCATCGTCATCATCGCCACTTTGCAATGCCATATTTTCATCATCATCATCATCATCAGTGTCTTCAACTTCATCCTCCCATTCACCTTCTTCATCCTCTTCATCACTATCATCATGTTCACCATTCCCATCATGATCATCACCCCAATCATGTCCATCAATATCATCAGCTTATGCAGTTTTATCGACTAATATTGGGCTATTACATTATCCACATTCATGGTTGTCATTCCAAACTGTTGATAGGTAAGTTCTAAATTATCCTTATCTTTAGAAGGACCGTCAGGTTTGTTGGTATAGCTACCCACCAATTCGCTTTTCCTGATATCCCCTCAGGGTACTTAAGATATACCACTTGGGTTGCAGTATCAGCAAGTATGAATGGGTCAAACTTTCTGTAATGTCTGGTATGATTAACCTCGAGATATGGGGTAAATTTAGGATAACGTAGCCCCCGAGGAACATCCAGGTCAAACCACTCACAATTAAAAAGTACACATTTTTTTATTGACTCACCCGTAAATTCAACACGAATAATTTCGTGAAGTATGCCATAATAATCCCCTGGTACTTCATCACCTTCGCCAACTCCTTTGACACACACGCCATAATTGTATGTTGCTTCACCTTCATTTCTAGCCTTGGTATGAAACCGGTAATCATTAACTTTATACCCAGAAAAACATTCCACTACCTTAATCGGTCTATGAGATAAGTTCACCAAAAAATCTTGCCTCTCATTATTAAACACTCGATAAGAATTGACCTATGAAAAAAATAAAGGTGATCCTCTTTAGAGTTACAAAAATATTTTTTAGGAGTTGAAGGTTACTTAAGAAAAATTACTTACATTACACTCAAACCATTGTGCAAAATTTGCCTCAATAAACAAGTCAACTTCCACATCACTCGCGTTTGGATTATGGCCGCGAAATTGATGTTTGAACCAACTGTAATGTTTAACGAATGAAATTAATTAATTATTGTTCAACAATTACTAAGTATTCAAATAAAACTTTCAGTAACTGATATACTTATTCCAAATATGGTTGCACTTCATCACAATTCAGTAAAATGTGAAGGCGAGTGGCACGATACTCCGGCTTAGTAAGATATCTTTTTCCTCGATTTCCAAATAGAGTACCCTTACGGTTGAACACCGAAAGAGTTTGCATTTGTGGTTCGGGTTGTTGCAGATCCTCATTACGCCCAATACTTGGGCAATGCAAGCTTGACTGAAAATAATACTCAACAAAATATTTGATCTCAAATGCTAAGTATGCATTCACCATAGATGCCTCTACACGAGCTTTATTCTTTACCGTAGGTTTCAACCAACCAAAGTACCTCTCAAAAGGATACATCCATTGATATTGTACAGGACCACCCAACAAAGCTTCTTTGGCTAAATGAATGGGCAAATGTTTTATGAAATTCCAAAAACCAGGAGGGAAAACTATCTCCAACTTACAAAGAATGATAGCAATGTTCTCGTTCATCTATTCCAGCATGCTAACATGTAACTCACTGAAGTATAGGTTTTTGAAAAATTCACTCAATTCGACCAAGGGTCCCAACACATCTTCCCGAAAAGCGGCAAAAGCTACTGGAAGAAGATTCTCCAAAAAACACATGATGATCATGACTTTTCATATTTTGCAACTTTGCGTTAGATGAATCTACCCAATTTTTCACATTAGAACAATAACCATCGGGCACATGAACCTCCCGCAACCATTGACAGACAGCCCTTTTTTGAGGTAATGATAGTGCAAACTTGGCTTTTGGCTTACACAATCTATCAGTTGATCCTCTTGTAGCCAAATTCAACTCTTGGCTACTACACAGAATATACATATCCATCCTTGCTTTGATATCGTCCTTTGTTTTTTCGGGAACATCCATCACTGTGTTTATAATATTTTCACTGAAGTTTTTCTCAATATGCATAACATCAAGGTTATGCCTTAGAAGTTGATGCTTCTAATACGGCAACTCCCAAAAGATACTTTGTTTTGTCCAATCATGTTCATTTTTCTCAAATCCCAGAATTTGAAAATGGATATCTGCAGTCACTTTAGGCAATGTCGATACTATATCAGACAATATTTCATCAGAAATCCTTTGAGAAGGGCCAATGTGTATGCTCTTCCCTTTACGAAAAGCAACTTTATTAGTTCTAAAATAATGATTTTGAGGCAAGAACCGACGATGGCAATCGAACCAAGATGGCTTTCGGCCATGCTGTAACTGGAATGCACAATTTTTGTGCATACAAACGGGACATGCTAACAACCCATGAGTACTCCAACCGGATAACATACTATATGCGGGAAAATCATTAATTGTCCACATCAACGCGGCATGCAATTTAAAAGTTTCTCCGCACATCAAATGTATCAACCCAACATCCCACAGCATTTTCAACTCATCAATTAAGGGTTGCAAGTACACATCAATCATGTTCTTAGGATTTATTGGACCCGGAATAATACAACTTAAAAATATGTATGGAGTTGTCATACACAAATCTGGCGGCAAGTTATAAGGTGTAATAACAATTGGCCACACAGAATACGATCTTCCAGCCATGGAAAATGGTGTGAAACCATCAGCACAAAGAGCTAACCTTACATTTCGAGGCTCCGCTGCGAAATTTGGATACTTTTGGTCGAAATGCTTCTAAGCTAATCCATCCGATGGATGCCGGAAAACATCCGATTCTTGGCGGTGCTCATGATGCCATCTCCCATGGACGACAGTCCTTTTTGAGGCATACAGTCGTTGCAATCTTGGGATTAAAGGCAGGTAGTGCATTTTTGCATATGAAACATTCTTATGACCTCGTTGGTTGGATTTCTTTGGTAATTGTCTTGCATGTCCACAAAACTTGCATGCGGATAAACCCTCATCCTATTTATAAAAAAGCATGCAACAATTTGGACAATAATCAATTTTCTGAACATCCATACCTAAATCTCTCACTTTTCTGAGCTACTGATGATAATTTTTTGGAATGCCACTTTCAGAAGGGCATATATTTTTCATCAGGTCAACAACTTCGTTGAAACAACGTTGAGACATGTTGTGCCCTAATTTAATACTAAGTAGCCTCACAGATGTTTCAAGTTCAGTTATGTTACACTCTTCATACAACGGTCTTTGGGCTGATTCAAGCATAGTGTAAAATGCTTCAGAATTTACGTCATGATGGCTACTTATGTTCATTTCATTAGCTTGAAAAGGCAGCATGAAGCATGTTCTCCATATGATTATGATCATTGTGATCATAATCAAAATTCATAGAATGTGAACTACTTGCACCCCCTACTTCCGAATTATCTTCTTCCCCATGACTTGTCCAATACCAATAATTCTTCACAAACCCCTTTCTATACAAATGAGACTCTACAACGTCAGGTGCAAAATATTGCATATTCTTACACTTCACACATGGACATCTATAAACTCCATTAATTCTATACTCCTCCTGATTTCGTGCAAATTCATCAAACATATTAACTCCCATCAACCACTCATCTCTGAGTCCATGTCCATTAGGATTTCTTCTCCTATACATCTATTGACGATGTAACGGCCCATCCATTTGTTGCTAATATGATTGCTTTAATTGTTATGTAAACTACAATTAATTACAATAAAAATCTTTTAGAAATCTATTTGACCAGTTCAACATATATATATGTATGTATTACATAAAAATATATTTAATAGAACTATTAAATATATCATAACACACCCAATTAAGCATCAAAGATAAATAACATAATTTATTTCACACTTTATTAAAATAAACAAACCAAAAAAAAAAAAAACAGAATACTGTTACCCAAAAGATAAAATAAAAATACTTAACAAATAAAACAAAAAATTAACCATACCTCAAACAAGAATATTATTTACATACTTCCCAATGATTAATATACACAACAAATCAAACAAAAAATAAAGATACTTAACATTCTAAAACAACTCAACCAAAATTTCACATCACTATATTATTTGCGAAAATAAATGTAATGAAGCATCAAACACAAATGAAATTATTACTTTCGTACTTCATACAAATAAATAAATCCAAACAAAATTAATAAGATATAATACAATTAACATAATGAGCAAACTTCAATTAATATATACTTAACACACCTCAATATATACTTAACATACTTCAAAAACACATACACTTCACACACTTACAAAACATTAATATATATATCACAAATCAAACAAAATACAAACATACTTACAAAATTTAAAGTATTCATTTAAACAAAACACATTACACATGTCTAACATATTTCAACATTTCATAATAATTATATAAATATTATAAATGTACATACTCATCATATTTTACTCCACTTATTCAAATAAATACACTTCACAAATAAAATTAAAGTTTAATAAAATTCACATCCATATTTTACGGAAAAAATAAATTAGATATTAAATCAACCAAATCATACGAAAAATTAACCATATCTCACAAAAAGAATATTATTCACATACTTACCAAAAATTAATATACAAAACAAATCGAACATAAAACAAGCATGCTTAACATTCTTAAACCATTTACCAAAACAAAACATATATTACACATGCTTACATACTCACAACTATTTCAATTATTCAAATCAACACATATTACATATTAAATTAGAGTTACATTATACTTTTTCCCTATCAAAATAAATTCTCACAAAACTTAAAATACAACATATTAAATTGAACATAACAATATTATTTATCCACGTAAGCCTCAATAAGCATCAACCACAAATTAAACAACTTATTTCACACTTCATATAATTAAACAAACCCAAACAAAAATAACAAAATACTATTAACATACTTAGCAAACTTAAATTAATATATACTTAACACACCTAAATCTTGCAAAAATATAACAAAAATTCTTAACATATGAAACAAATCATAAAAAATTAAACATACCTCAAAAAACATACATACCTAACATATTTAACATTTTATAATAAACAAACTTATTTTACTTAAATTATTCACTTTAATAAAACATATTATACATGCTTAACATATTTAACATTTTAAAATAATTAGATAATTATTTTAGATGTACATACTCAACATGTTTTACTCCACTTATTCTAATGACACACATAACTTTTTTTCAACTAGAGGTAAACTTCAACTCCGCATAAGTGGCTTGACTTTCACCTGTCATAACAAAAGCCTGGGGAAAAAGGGGAAAGAGTAATGGGGTGAGCAACCACACGCTCAGTGAGAATTCCCCTACTCCTTAAAACTCAAACAATTGTAGGCAATAATACTAATATTAGTCACATATCACGTATTTATACTTTACTATCATATTAGGCAATTATAGTCCCTAAGCAAAGATTACCCTCCTTAAACTTCATTCCAACCACTCAACTTAATTCTAGGCCCTTAATGACCAAAACTTCCCTACTAGTAGGCATTCAGGCACCTAAACAAGTAGGCAACAGGGATTGAATATAAATGCTTTCACACTCACTTTTGAAAACCTAGTGACTTTCGATATATACCAAGGATAGTTTATAAATCGTGCTAACTTCTTTAAAACTTATAATTCTTTCTAAAAGTTCTCGAAACATCTAAATGGGCAAGAAAGACTTGGCAAGAAACATGCTTTCATAGAACATGCACATTGAAAAGCTTGAACGTACAATGCAGCATTTGAAACTGCAGTTGACTATACTTGGAAATTCTTTCATAAAAGGTGAGCGGGAGGTGCACATTTGAAAGCTTTCTTTCTTTTCTCAAAAACACTTTACTAAGCCTCTTAAGGCTCGGATTCTTTAAAGGAACTTCTTTCGTAGTGGTCCTCTAATGACCTTCATAAACTTTTCAAATCTTATTCAATATGGCCTCGTAATGGCCCTTATAAATCTTTCTATTCTGAAATACTTAAAATGACGAAAGGCCAACTTCTTTTCTTACTTATTAGAAACTTACTCATAGCATAAAAACATCTTATTGTGCTGACTAGGGGAGTTTTACACTGCCCCTAAGTGAGATCGTCACTCACAACTCATGTTATCTCCGCGGTATACGTATATAAATTTTGGCCAAAATAAGTCTCAGCAGAGTAAATCTGACCTCGATATTGTTCTCTGTGGGGCAATAGCTCACACCAAGATAATTCATATCATGAGTCCAGTTCCTAACATTTCTTTAGGAGGAAACAGCTCACGTCATCTTTGCGTCGAGTTTCCAGGAACAACTCATACCAAGATAATTCATATCTTGACTCCAGTTTCTTTAGGGGGAAATAGCTCACGCCATCTTTACGTCCAATTCCCACCCTGGCCAATTACCTAGCACTTCTTAGCCTTTAAAATCGTATGTCATTTCTCTTCTTCAGTTGCTTACTTTGCTGAAGACGTACTTTTTAACAAAACGACCATAATCTTTCTGAGTGCTTATAGTCCACTCCGCTTTCAACTTAAAAACTTCTTATAGATGTAATACATTTATTAGCTCATAAATCGACTTCACTTTTAACTTTGAAAGCTTCTCGTAAACATAATAGGTTTTGTAAATTGTAAAACGACTTTGTTTTCAACTGAAAACCTTCTTATAAATATAATAAGTTTGCTAAATTGTAAGACCACTTCGTGTTTAACTTAAAAGCTTCTCATAAACGTAATACGTTTGCTAATTTGTAAAACGATTTCGTTTCTAACTTAAAAGCTTCTTACAAACGTAATAAGTTGCTAACTCATAAATCGAAACTCGTTTGAAATATAAAGTGCTTAGTTAGCAATATGTGCAAACTAGATTTGTAATCGAAGCTCATAGTAATTTAAGGTAGTAAACTTATTCCATTGTCTAATCTGAGTTCATTTGAAATTCCATTTTAAATTCGAAGAGTGGTGCTCAAGCAAATCAAAACATTTGATCGCCTCCAAGCTTATTACTATTCAAAACTTAAGGTATTTAGCTTACTATTAATTCAACCAAGGTTTCTTTATATATTTTTAACATAAATGCTTCTTTAAAACATAATGGACCTACTAGCCCTTAAATCGAAACTTAATGGAGACTTAAAAAAGCAAATAGCATATGTTGAATGTAAGATTTTGATAGATTGAGAGTTGTCAAAATTAACTCTCGTAAAATCGATGTAATCCTAACCAAAAAAAAGAAAGAATTTTTTTTATTATGGGCTAAATTTAAAATATGGGCTGCAAAAATTAGAGCCCGTAAATCTAGTCGAGGAAGTTATCAATCAAAATAATAAATAATAATAATAAGCAACATCAAATTAAGAAAATGAAAATAGAAATCAAAGTTAAAAAAATAATAAGATAAAAAAATGGGGCGTGGATCATATGGGCCGCATGAAACTAATCATCCCAAAAAAAATATACACCATTGCTTGTAATCAGGGCGCTGAATTGCAAGGGAAGCACCAAATTGAAAAAACAAATGTGATTTTCACAACGGCAGTTGACGCAGATAGCCCCTCCCGGCTTCTCCACTTTCTCACGTTCTAAAGCACGAAAAGTAACTGCTACCTTTGCTATGCTTGCTATAAATTAAAGAAACAAAGGCCAAAAAAAGGGGCTCAGCAAGGAGGGAAAAAAAAAAGAACAGCACAAAAAAGAGAAGCAGAGTAAGAAAGCAAATGGCGAGAGCAACACAGTCTAGGAGAAGCAATCAAAAAGGCAGCAGAAGAAAGCAAAGGAGCAGAAGAACAGAGTTCTGAGCAAGAAGAAGGAGAAGAACAAGGTAGGTGATATTTGATCTAAAAGTACGGGTAATCTCACCATCTGAAATTTTGGATTTAAAAGGTTCCCGATTTGCAACGTGTGGAGTTTGTAAAGACTCATGAGTTATTGGTTCTGTATATGAATCATAATTGATATCGTAATGGAAGAACAAGGGGTTCTTCATCCGGGACCCCCCGAAAAAAAAAAAAAAAAAGAGCCACAACCTGGAAAACAGAGTGTTGGAGTTGGGCGAATCATCAAACAACAAGCTCCGAGAGGCCCTTTCAACTCTTTTACATCTCAATCTCTTTGCTCAAAACGCAAAAAAAAAAAAAAAAAAAAAAAAAAAAAGAACAGAGCAACAACTGAAAAAAAAAATAGAGTTGGACTTGGGCGAATCGTCAGGAAGCAAACTCCAGGAAGCCCACTTCAACTCTTCTTCATTAGTTGACATGCTTGATAGATATGAGGACTCTAGCAAGAAGGCTGATCAATCGGACCATCAGAATTAAATGGGGTCCTCCAAACAATTGAAGAATAATTCAATAACTGAGAGAGAAAGGGTATCCAAACGATGAAATAAAACGATATGAGAACAATTTATTTCCGAAAACGACATGGTTTTCTATAGTAAATTGGATTCTTACTCTCAGTTTTACTTAAGGCTTTTGGATATTCTCTCTCCAAAAAAAAAATGACAAAAGCAAATGTTATGGATCAGTTATTTAAGCATCGTCCAATCATACGATATGAGGTCAAGTTACTATCAGAATCAGGAAATTTAAAAAACAAAGAAAACTAAAAAAAAAACTTAGCATCTCTTAAGTGAATTTGTTGGAGGTTGGTCACCGTTTTAGGACTGTGTAAAACCGATAGTATTTATTCGCTAATCGCCTCTTCAACTCTCAACCCCTATTTGTATCCGTAAGGATCAATAATGGGTTAGTAATCAAACCAAGTGGGTACCCTGTTATGAATTCATGAAGACGAAAATCGGATACCCGTAAATTTTAGATTCAAAAGGACTGCTAAATTTGGATCCGCAAGGATCCCGGCTTCATGAACACTCACAATTTTAGATCCGAAAGGATGCCGAGGTCGCAAGAACTTATAAATTTGGTCTCGAGTTCAAAAGGACTCTCAAATTAAATGCGACTAAAATCATAAATCAAAGAGTCAAATTATTTGTTTTTTTATGTTGAAAACTGTGGTCTATCCTTTCATCAATATAATCATGTTGATGAAAGGCATGAAGGTGATGGATACCTCAATCTTTAGCGCAACTTCCTGATTTACTGACATAAGTTTGATCGTACTATACATCAAGCTTTTGCCCCTTTCAAAATGTAAAGTCTACGGTAAAACCAACATAATATGTCATAGTGATATCAAAGGTCTCCTAGTCCATTCGTTGAATTATGGATACTTTTTCGATGAAATATTATACCCAAAGGTTTCTCTGGCATATTCATGAGAAGATAATTTTGAAGGCATAAGGAGCAGTCATCAATGTAGGAATTTAATCGGCCATAAACCATGCCGTCTTCGGCTCCTAGGACAGCAAGGAATTTAATCAGGAATGGTTTGCCGAAATTAAAGCGTGCCGGCATAAAGTCATGAGATTAAAACAAACAAAAAAGAAAAATTCTTGTTTTACGACCTGCTCGTCTCCAACCCTTATGACTTTGTAGGATGTCGATCCTTGCAGATCTCGAGTCCTTTCAAACTCATAGAGTGTGGATCCTTGCGGATCTTAATACGTCTTTATGACTCAATCCCGAAAAAATAAACAAAAAAAGGGGGACTTTGAATCTTCTTAAACCTTACAAAGAAATCGCTATGAACAAGCCTTTAGCGAAAAGATGAAGAAATTAGGCTCCGTAATGTTCCAGTCGAATCAAACAGACGTGTTATAGCAAAGTCGCTATGGTGGGAGTCTAATTGGTTTTAAGAGTTGAAAGGCGGAGAATGAATCCACCGCTTTTATTGCCCCTTTAGAAGTTGACTTTAATTAGGTTACCAAACCTATAAAAATATATATATAATAATAAATAAAAAAGGGAGGGTCTCCAACGGATGTTGGAGTCTCCTTCAAATTCATCATCCTTCTTCTCTCTTATCTAGTAAGTTAAAAAAAAAAGGGATGCAAAGGATGATGAATAACTATAAAAAAAATATAATAATAAAAAAAGAGCTAAAAAGCCCCCAAAAAAAAGGGGGCATGATGATGCTGATGGGCACGGGGCAGCAATGGCCAAAGCAAATACCTCAAGATTGTCCAAGTCAAAAAAAAAAAAAGGAAAGAAACTAACATTTCGAAAAAAAAATAGAAAGGATAAATTAAATCAAATAAAATACAAGAACTACGTCGATTTGATCCCACTAAGGGTATGTAGGAAACGCGTAAATAAAATTCGGTTGCAATCGCAAGTTAAATAAAATAAAGGACCGACCTCAAAAAGAGGTAAGTCGGAAAATAAAAATAATAAAAAAAAATTTTTCCATTGCGAAACGGCTAAAAAATAACTTAGCCATTAAAAGTTAAAAAAAAAAGATAAAATCAAATCAAGATTGCGGATAATAAATTAATCTACACATATAAAGTCCAAAACTAAAACTCGAGTTAAATTATGGTTATTAACGTAACCAAAATAAAATACAAATTAAGCCAAATAAAATTAAAGAACTACGGCCGGTTTGATCCTCTATAAAAGAGGTACGTAGGCAACTCACGATAAATACGTAAGTACAACCCAAATTCCAAATCAAATAAAATTGCCCGTGCCATCACCAGCATATGAAGAATGTGTACATGTAGTACCCTTCATAGAAGGTGCCTATACGGCCACTATCTGATGCAATTAAATTTTGGATAACGGGTAACTCGGCATACAATATACATGTCGACCCAAATTGTATGAAGTCTTATTAATACAAAATAAAACGAACAAAGAAAGAAAATAATAAAATAGAATGAATCGGAATCAAAAGGTGGTCTCCGAGACAGGAGACGTAATTAAGGAGGTTTATCCTCTTGAATAAGGTCGTACTCAAAATAAACCGATGTATATTTTTTTTATACGTCGGAAAATTGTGTTGTGCATATTATTTATTTTTATGAAATTTTTGCTCAACAGCATACAAATCAGCTAAACTTTGTAATTAGCATCTTTTTCAGGTCATTCAAATTCTTCTAAACACGAGGCGAAGTCATACACATACCCATGTCTTAAAACGTTTTTGAACTCACTTTTAGTTCGCTTTTGAACTTCTCAAACCCATCGACTATTCAATCGAGTCACTAACTGAGTAGTTCGACAATTTAGGACCTTTTTATACTTTAGACGTCCCACCAAGCTAATAGACACTGGTAAAACTTGAAAGCGTTTTCAAACATGAAAAACAAGCTTTCTAAATGACCATTTCTTTTTAAAGACGTCTAAAATTTCAAGAATTGACCACACAGTGTCATGTAGCACTTCGAGGGGAAAAAGGATTCACACATAGCACATTCATATACTTCATATCACAACTTGGCAGAATCTGCCCATTAAGCCACACACGGCCTCACAATCCACATAATTGCGGCAATTCACAACCCAAACTCCCTCCTCACACAACATCGACCACAAAAACCTCAAACTACTCAATAGTTCCACCTCAAGCCATCCAACTACCAAGCTCAGTTCAATATTGGCGCGCACAAACCAATAATACATAGAACGATCATAAATTTATATAACATTCATACTTAATAACCAACATAGTGTTTAAGTACACCAATTGATGCAATCGAGACTTTAAAGTGACATTTTGCTTTTTAGTTCGCAAATCGATATCCATAAGCATAATATTTCATTTAAATTACTGCGAATTGACTATTAACATGTCCAAACTAATTTAGCCATAGCCCTTAAACATAATTCAGTTATTTCCATAATTACTTCAGCTGCTCAACTAGCATCACTGAGCGTCAAGCAGAATTCAAGTGCAACAAACTCATGCTACGACAGTTCGATAACAACATTTTGCTTACTTTACAATCCTTGATTAACTGGTACATTCAGCCATACATCGAATTATCATGCAATTAACCCAAATTCAGTACCATGTTTGCAATTTCTCAACTTTGATTCCATTTTCACCCAAACTGATTTCTAATCATAGAATTAACATGCACTAACGAACTTCAGCTAAATTCATTGAAAATAATAATAATTTAGGAGCAGAGAAATCCCCATCTCAATTCCAAGCTAGATGATTGTTCGAAGCTGCTGGGCTCGGCTCTAGGTGCTCGAACAACACCAACCCCTCGGTTCTTGCTCACCACGCACGAACAGAGCCCAAAACCATGCCCAGTTGCGCCATTTGAACCCTAACTCGACCCAAATTTCACCCACCAACTCGGTGCCTTTTGCTGAGGCTTGTGCTGCGAATTTAGCCCCGATTTGTACAGGGATTAAAGCGACTAAGGACTGAAATGCATGGTCGAGCATGGGTACACATTCGACGCCCTAAATCGTCACTCAAACCCACCAAAATCGTGGCGAAATCCTTCCAATTTTGCCTAGATTTCACGACTGAGGGTTCGTTTGGTGGTGGGGAAGGTTGAATCAGGGCCAGAGCAAGGTGGGTGTGGCGAAATTTTGATGGATTTGTGAAGATTAAGGTGCGTCCATGGAGGAGATGAGCTGAGGAAGAAGAAGAAGAGCAGAGAGAGAGGGGAATGGGGGTCGGGGCTCGCGATTGGGAAGGAGGAGAAAAAGGGGTTGTGCTATTTTACGAAATTACCCCTCCCTTGCTATCTTTGTTTCAAGCTGCTCATTATTAAGCATCCTTAGTCTAATTCGTATCCCGAGTTCTAAACCCAGTCGCTAAAACGACCTTTCATTGATTACCCGCTCCTGAATATATCTAGGTCCGATTTATTAACCAACGAAACGAATTCTAAGGTTGACAACCTAATCGTATTCGGATTACTATTCGATTTAATGCTCGTTAATAATCTATATTAATGCTTACTAAAATCATCGAAGGATTTTCAAAACTAATAATAATAAGAATAATATTAATGGCGACAAAACATTCTTTTTAATTAAATTATCGCTCACATAAGTACATCAATAATAGTTTAACTCGCGTAGTTAATAAAAATACGAATTTCATAATGTAGGAAAGCAATACAATAAGCTTAACGTAAAATAACGAACGCGGGCATAACATTCTCCCCCCTTAAAAGAATTTCGTCCCTGAAATTCCCAAACTATGCTCAGTTGTGCCTAAAACGTGCACACACTTGATACGATCTACACAAATCATACTAAAACTCAAATCTCGATTACAAACAATTTAAACTGGAAAAAAAGGGCACACGGTATCCAGTCTCCTCCTGGCCAATCCTCTTCGAGCGTCTACTCACTCTATTTAGACGCCGAGGGCGAATCGCACCGAAGAGGGGCAAATGAGGTGGCGTGAAAAACCGTATTAAATTTGCATAGTAAACGACCACTCCATGCATAGGAAACGACAATTCTATGCATATGCATCGTTATGAATTGAATCTAAACGTAGTGTAATTAGGCAACGACATCTTAAGGTCATATACAAGTAGTCGCATTCTAAAACCTGGATTCAAGTCACTTTTGAGATCGTGATGATTGACATGTGTTGAACGGTAAATTTACCCATTTTACGCGCCTCTTTCTCCTACTTTTTGCTCGTATAATAACTTTATTTTATAGGAATTTTACCTTATTTTATTTATATTTTGTAGGAAATAACTCCAAATCAAGCAAACGTCGCAAAAAGGGACGAAGATGGGACAACACAGCGAAAACCGGCGGAAACGGACAAAACCGGGGAGACGGCCCACCGTGCTAGCAATGTGGCACGGTGGGGCCGTGCCACGTGGCGCGGCCTGACCGTGCCACATGGCACGGTCATGCCATCCTCCCAGTTTTGCGACCGTGCCACATGGCACGGTCGTGCTATCCTCCCAATTTTGCCCGGTCTCGGTTTATTTAAGGCTTCGTTCGGGCGTCTATTTGGGGGGTCGTCGAGAGGTCGCACGGGAGCTTGCTTGGGCGTCTCTCTGGCAATTTCTAGAGTAGTTTAGGTTAGATTTTAGTTAAGAAGGGAGATTAGTTTAGGATTGAAGATTGTAACATTGGATTCAACCTTTGGATTTCAAGTTCTTCATCAATTCAAGACTAAGTTTCCTTCTCCTTTATCTCTCTAGTTTTTTATGTTCTTGTTAATTATGTTTTGTTGATTTTGATTCTTGTATTGGTTTTGGTCGATTTATGTGTTTAAATTTCATTGTTAATGTATGTTGTTTAGTTGTTTAGATTCGTTTTATTTCATTCCCTTCGTTTTGTTCTTCAAGTTTATGTTCTTGTTGGTTAGTTTAGGTTTTCATGCGTTTTTCATGTTTTGTTGATAGATTGTGTTGGCTTGGATTGTGATTAGCCTCTTGATGGCTAATTGATCTTGTACTAGGCCTAACCATACCCAATCTATGCCTAAAACTTAGAGTTTTCCTTCACGCCCGCCAAGTGTTCGATGAAATGCCTGAGAGGGTTTTTCATCCATATTTTTGGGCGATTGACTTATACTGAGAGGTGAGGTCAATTAGCTAGTGTGGGAGAGGGAATAGCCGAGTTCGGGACATGAAAATAGTATCCGAATCGAGTTAGGTCCGGGGTTGCTAGTTTTGCGGTCTAATTCGCCTAACCCCACGAAAGTAGGTGGTTACACGAGTTAGACTAGCTCATGACCCTTGAGAGAGGGCTTGGGTTGTCTTTGATGGTGCAACCGACCATCTCTTGTTCATAGTGTGGTTCGGGTAGGTTAGGACTCGTCTTGGTTAGTTGGTTCATTCATTGGTAAAATCACAACTCCAAGTCGCTTGTTTCTGTGTTTGTAGCGTAGTTTAGTCTTTTCTCTTTCACCCTTTGATCTCGCCTAGATTGAGACGCTCTAGTAAAATTTGGTAGTTGGAAACACAATTCCCTGCGGACGACACCCCAAGTACTCAACGATACACCTTGCACTTGGGGTTTATAAATATTAAAACTTTTTCTGCAATAAGTTTTTGGCGCCGTTGCCGGGGAATTGTCGTTTTTTAATATTGGGGTTTACTTTAGCATTCGAGGCTAGGCCTTTAGAAAATCCAAAAAATTTAAAAAATCAAAAATTTGAAAAAAAAATAATTCAGGATGGCTATTTTCCATTTCCCTCAATTTGGGCACGAACCTTTTTGGCAATATTTATCTCGGTCTAATGATTATTGTGCTCAATATGTGCATTTCACGTATGAGAAATGGGAAGTATGCGATGCTGTGCTTGAGGGGGTACACTCGAGCGATCCTTGAGTCCATGTGTTATGGTGGTTTGTGTTCCTTAAATGCCGATGACATGTGGGATTTGTTTGAGTCTCTAGCTTGGCATCAATGGTAATCTAATGATGTTAGAGACCAATGTCATCACTATTCTGCTTACCCTCAAGTGTTGTGCTCTTTTTGCCAATCTTTTGACCATGATGTGAATTCTTGTTCCCATCGTGATGTTTCCAATGAATGCTATGCTAGACTTGATGCCATGATAGGGGCAATGAATGAGCAAAACGAACGCTTTGCTAGTAGGATAAGGGAGTGGAGTTTATCGCATGAGACCAACTCTAGTTTACCTTACCCTAGACTTGAGGCTCGTCTCTATGATGATTGTGAGTCTTCCCTTCCCCTAGGGTCGAATGTTATTGATGATGCACCTTTGACCGATCCAGGAGAAGTGTTTGACCTTCCCTCGACTCCATTGGCGTTCGTCGCTCCATCCTTTTCTAGTACACCTATGGGCACTAGCGTTAGTGCTCTGACCTTACATGCTTCTTCCTTCCCTTTAACTCAGTGCACGGGGTTAGAGATCGGCGAGACTTTTCAGGGTGATGCTAGCTTTGTAGAGGATGTTTTACTTTCTTGGTCAGGAGAACTTACATTGGTTGAGCCATATCTTGAG
This sequence comes from Carnegiea gigantea, assembly GCA_029747015.1. Taxonomy (NCBI): domain Eukaryota; kingdom Viridiplantae; phylum Streptophyta; class Magnoliopsida; order Caryophyllales; family Cactaceae; genus Carnegiea; species Carnegiea gigantea. Next base: position 144,218 of record JAKOGI010000611.1, read on the forward strand.
GAGGCTCCTTCCGAGGAGTTGTGTGATGACAGTTCGGTGGTTGGTGCCACACCTAGTATTGACCACATCAGCCCAATTTGCACCAACCCACTTGACTTCACCCCCACTTCATCTCCTCTCCTTTCCACCACGCACTCCCACTTGCATGCACTCCATGAGTCACTAGGTGACATTCGGGGGTATAATCCCTCCTTGGACCCTTTTTGTGCATACCTAGAGGACATGCCTAGAAAACCTGAGTGGACCACTTTCTTTCATCATTATTTCAATTTTTCTATGGCATTTGATAAGTCTAAGAGGACACTCACTTTGTTTGCTCAATTCTTACTAGTGTTCTCTTATTCGCACCATTCGGAGATGCATGCACAGGCACACGATAAGCTTCTGAGAGCTTTGACTGCATCCGAGCTGCCGACTCGCATCTTGAGCGGCAAGGAGTGGCTGATGCTCCTTAAGCCGTCATGGCATAGTTCGGGTACATTCAGTACCCGACCTGGTATACTCGTTCTCATTCTTCCCCCCTTCTTTCTATTTTTCTTTTCTTTCTTTTTATTTTTGTTTAGTTGAGGATATTTAGGATTGTGTTTTGGTTGGTGATCATCTTGTGGTGAAATGTGGATGCTGCCGAGCCGTTGTTGGCTATGATCACCATTTTCGTGTTTTTGTGGATTTTTATTGTGTTGTGATTGGTGGTGTTGTTAGATTGGTCCATATTTGTTTTTGGTGGTGTCAATTTGTATATATGTGTGATCGTGTTGTTGTTTTGGGTGAGATTGTGTTTTTGGGAGAGTGTGTTAGCTTGTGTATATTTTTGTCGTCTTTTGTTTTTCTTGTGTTTGATTTTGTTTTCTTTATTTTTGTGTGTTGGTGATGACTCACGGCTCCCAATGAGGACATTGTGAGATTTAGGTGTGGGGGTGGGGTCATCTCCCATTTTTCTTCTTATTTTTGTGAAAATTTTTCATTTTTGTGTAAATTTTTCTTTTCTTTTTGCATTTAAGGGAGTTTTGTACTATTTTGATCAGCCTTGATCCCTGATACCTTGACTATTAGCTCGTATATAAGTATAATGTGCATGATAGATGTTCATCCCCAGTCTGTCGTTTTAGACCTCAGTTCTAACCCCAACAGTCCATCGTAATTTTGCAATCCAGTCCTGAATTCATGTATTGTCATCATCCTGAATTCTTAGTCTTCCACGATCGACTCTCCCATTGTCCACTGCACAGTTCCCTTTATATGTGCTGGCACCCCCTTTTTCCAAAACAAAAGCAAAAACAAACAAATTCAAGCGCTACTGGGTGCATCCCTTTGAGGCGTGACATGAGTTTGTAATGAAAAAAAATAATAATGGAAAGAAAAAAAGTGGGGAAGAAAAGAGTTGGAAATGACAAGTACCCCTTTGAGGCATGCGCTACTGGGTGTTACCCTTTGAGACAATACTGCTACTGGGGAAACCTGCTTTCCATGCTAGCCAATCAAAAAGGTAGCTTGTGTCAATTGCGTGGGATTGAGTTTGTTTTTGGTAGGCTTAGTGTTAGGGTGATGATACACTTGCACACCAGGCACCAGGATGGATTCATTATTTTCATGTGTCGTGGGGTGAAAAGCTGATGTATGGATGCCATTCTTTGGGATGATTTGTCCTGAAATACATATAATGCTTGTGTACAGACTGATACTTGAGCTACTAGGTGGTTTTGGTTGATCCGAACGTGTACAGTTCACCCTGTTGTATATATTGTGTTTTGCCCTTTTTATTTTTCGATTTTTGTTTCTCTTTTCTTTGTTTTTCCTTTTTGAGATTTTGTGGGTATATCTTCTGCAAACCCTCACGAGACCTTACTCGTCCACTTGGGGTAACCAAGGGGTTTAAAGGGCTTGTTGCATATGCTAAATGCAACCGTGATTCCTACGAAAGTGAGTTAGTTGTTTACTTTAGTTTTTCTTTTATTTTGCTCGAGGACGAGCAAAAGATAGGTGTGGGGGTGTGTTGAACAGTAAATTTACCCATTTTACGCGCCTCTTTCTCCTACTTTTTGCTCGTATAATAACTTTATTTTATAGGATTTTACCTTGTTTTATTTATGTTTTGTAGGAAATAACTCCAAATCAAGCAAACGTCGCAAAAAGGGACGAAGACGGGACAACACAGTGAAAACCGACGGAAACGGACAAAACCGGGCAAAACCGGGGAGACGGCCCACCGTACCAGCAATGTGACACGGTGGGGCCGTGCTACATGGCACGGCCGTGCCACGTGGCACGGTCGTGCCATCCTCCCAGTTTTGCCCGGTCTCGGTTTATTTAAGGCTTCGTTCGGGCGTCTGTTTGGGGGGTCATCGAGAGGTCGCACGGGAGCTTGCTTGGGCGTCTCTCTGGCGATTTCTAGAGTAGTTTAGGTTAGATTTTAGTTAAGAAGGGAGATTAGTTTAGGATTGAAGATTGTAACATTGGATTCAACCTTTGGATTTCAAGTTCTTCATCAATTCAAGACTAAGTTTTCTTCTCTTTTATCTCTCTAGTTTTTATGTTCTTGTTAATTATGTTTTGTTGATTTTGATTCTTGTATTGGTTTTGGTTGATTTATATGTTTAATTTCATTGTTAATTTATGTTGTTTACTTGTTTAAATTCGCTTTATTTCATTCCCTTCGTTTTGTTCTTCAAGTTTATGTTCTTGTTGGTTAGTTTTAGGTTTTCATGCGTTTTTCATGTTTTGTTGGTAGATTTTGTTGGCTTGGATTGTGATTAGCCTCTTGATGGCTAATTGATCTTGTACTAGGCCTAACCATACCCAATCTATGCCTAGAACTTAGAGTTTTCCTTCACGCCCGCCAAGTGTTCGATGAAATGCCTGAGAGGGTTTTCATCCATATTTTTGGGCAATTGACTTATGCTGAGAGGTGAGGTCAATTTGCTAGTGTGGGAGAGGGAATAGCCGAGTTTGGGATACGAAAGTAGTATCCGAATCGAGCTAGGTCCGGGGTTACTAGTTTTGTGGTCTAATTCGCCTAACCCCACGAAAGTAGGTGGTTACACGAGTTAGACTAGCTCATGACCCTTGAGAGAGGGCTTGGGTGGTCTTTGATGGTGCAACCGACCATCTCTTGTTCATAGTGTGGTTCGGGTATGTTAGGACTCGTCTTGGTTAGTTGGTTCATTCATTGGTAAAATCACAACTCCAAGTCGCTTGTTTCGGTGTTTGTAGCGTAGTTTAGTCTTTTCTTTTTCACCCTTTGATCTCGCCTAGATTGATACGCTCTAGTGAACTCTGGTAGTTGAAAACACAATTCCCTGCGGACGACACCCCAAGTACTTAATGATACACCTTGCACTTGGGGTTTATAAATATTAAAACTTTTTCTGCAACAACATGGAGATTCCTATAGCACATTAGAGTAATAGAAATATCACATAGCACCACGTAGCATCACTTAAGCACAACAGCATCGCATAGTATCGGCAATTCAGCATTCTCGAACCTAAGGATTGTGAGTAACATAAAGCCGTCTAATACGCATATAGCAAGCAATTCACAAAGACAGGAATATGCTAGTGACATTCTTGGGATCTGTGTGTTATGGGCCTACACGCCTCCGCTGCGCTTCTCTGGTCAAACATATAAGGGTAAGAATATGTGGATGCAGATTTCTAGGGTAGCCTCACCATGCTTCAAATATGTCCGTATGCAGTTATTCAGCTAATCAAGGAGTTCACGGAATGCAAATAACAACTTAAGTGTCATACCATGTCGTGCATTGCATATGTTAAACCATTTAGCTAATTTAGTCAGATGCCTAACTCAACTCAAGTTAAGTGAATACTAGGGAGTACAACAACTCATTTATGGAACACATAACTTGTCATGAATAAAGAATTTAAACAACCATATAAGTTGCTATGGAGTCTAGACTGCATGCAATACTATGGCTATGTTTTAAAGCATTCAAGCTCCTAATAGCGTTTCCTGAAAAGACATATAGGCAAGTATGCATGAACGCAACCCTCATCCAAAGCCCAGGTCGAGGTTATGCCTCAGGATTTGTCCTAACTGTTTGGAGTTAGCCAACAATTAGCTAACATGGGGTACGAATAACGGCATTATTGGTCTTACAGATCTACATAAAGGTTTTGCAACATGTTTCCTCAAAGGGGTAATTGTGAAGATCTGAGGAACTCTTCATATGATGGGGGACCTTATCTTCTACTATGGGGAATTCTGGCTTGTGTACTTGGTAGTAATGCTTAAGAAGACGTTGCCAAAGTATAGGTCGTTTTCCAGGAGGTAACAAGGTGATAGAGATGGTACAACAATTCCAAAGTCTGTCAGATTCTTTCTACCTTATTCTTTCTGGGTGTATTGGGATTTGATATAGCCAGGACACTACCAAATTCACATAGGACATCAAGAACATTGTACATGTAACAACAAGCATCGCACTAGACAATGAGGATAATTTTCATGCAATGGTCAGGAGAAATGCACTACTATTGCTTAATTTCTTATCAAAGCATATCGAAATCTCATTTAATTTCTTACAATTCCAAATTCACATATGGGGAGTATCACCTAGTGAGATTTTCATTCATAGAAAGCTGCCTCCAATCACTTGCAACAAATCATCAATAACATATCCGAGAATGCATACACCCTGGGCATGTGAACACTCAAGATCTTTTGATTACACACAGAGAGTTAAGCTCATAGGGCTAACCCAAGCATTATTGCAAAGCACATGCACGTCTACGGTTGCAACATTAAGACCCAACCAAACAATTAGAAAGGTTTCTAATGGGAAAGCACAACCCTGACTCACTAATCGGAAGACCTTGACTTCCAAGGTCGTTAGGTTTTCAAACGGAAATAGTTTAACTACTTCTAGCTCTCTCTCTACTAACCTTGGAGTACGTCTGCTCACTCTACTATGGGGTTCAAGGAGCAAATCGTACTTTAGGGGTAAAGATGGGCTTAGAGTTAAGACTTTTCCAATCATTTGAATTCAAATTATATGTTCTTTAAACTTTTGATTAAAATCACCTAGGCATATAAGCGAAACAACTTTGATTGCGCTAACACTTATCTCATTCATGAGAATAGAAGCTATTCAGCTTATACTCTTAGCAATTCGTTCATTCACTTGGTTAAGGAGCTCACTCAAGCCGCACCTAACTAGCTAAACACGCTAACATTCACATAAAACTGACATTTGCACATGCAACAGGCATATGTCACATAGTCACAAAGTGTTCCTAGGCAACTATATGAAATGTAAGACTCAGGTCGCGGCCCATGGTCGCAGGACCTTTGCTCTGATACCATCAATTTAACACCCCCAGCCTCTAGGGTCAGGAGCGTTACATTTTTCTTGCTTCCTATTTAATTTACGGGGCAAAATGGACGGAGTTTCCCCTACAAGCTGACCACTTCCAGGCTAAAAGTCCTACAATAATTCCCTGCGATTAACGAAAGCATAAAGAATTCTAAGATAAGCTCGACGGCTACAAGCCGGAGTTCATAACTCAACGAGCAATCTGGCTTGGAGTACATCAACAATACAGTCCATTAATAAAGAAGGAAATCAAATATACATCTCGATAGTCTACACAACCAGAGTACTGGGGTTTACATCCCAAAACACAGCTAATTTCAGTTAAAGACATCTAACTAATCAGATGGTTAGCCCACACAGCCATACAGAGCGACTCATAAATAATATGCATTATATGAGCTAGAAAACTTAGTTTTCAACAATTACAAACTAGGAATATGTTATATTACATCATTAAACTCATGAATCTACTTCTATATGGCACATATAACTCTTTTTCAACCAGGGGTAAACTTCAACTGCGCATAAGTGGCTTGACTTTCACCTGTCATAACAAAATCCTGGGGGAAAAGGGGAAAGAGTAATGGGGTGAGCAACCACACGCTCAATAAAAATTCTCCTACTCCTTAAAACCAAAACAATTACAGGCAATAATACTAATAATAGTCACATATCACATATTTATACTTTACTATCATATTAGGCAATCACAGTCCCCAAGGAAAGATTACCCTCCTTAAACGTCATTCCAACCACTCAACTCAATTCTAGGCCCTTAATGACCAAAACTTCCCTACTAGCAGGCATTCAGGCACCTAAACAAGTAGGCAACAAGGATTGAATATAAACGCTTTCACACTTACTTTTGAAAACCTAGTGACTTTCAATATATAACAAGGATAGTTTATAAATCGTGCTAACTTCTTTAAGACTTACGATTCTTTCTAAAAGTTCTCGAAACATCTAAATTAGTAAGAAAGACTTGGCAAGAAATATGCTTTCATAGAATATGCACATTGAAAAGTTTGAACGTACAATGCAACATTTGAAACTTCAGTTGACTATACTTAGAAATTCTTTCATAAAAGGTGAGCAGGATGTGCCCATTTGAAAGCTTTCTTTCTTTTCTTAAAAACACTTTACTCAGCCTCTTGAGGCTCGTATTCTTTAAACGAACTTCTTTCGTAATGGTCCTCTAATGACTTTCATAAACTTTTCAAATCTTATTCAATATGGCCTCGTAATGGCCCTTATAAATCTTTCTTTTTTGAAATACTTAAAATGGCGAAAGGTCAATTTCTTTTCTTACTTATTAGGAACTTACTCATAGTGTAAAAATATCTTATTGTGCTGGCTAGGGGAGGTTTACACTGCCCCTAAGTGAGATCATCACTCACAACTCACGTTATCCCCGGGGCATACGTACATAACTTTTGACCAAAACACGTCTCAACAGAGTAACTCTAACCTCGATATTGTCCTACGTGGGGCAATAGCTCACACTAAGATAATTCATATCTTCAGTTTCTAACATTTCTTTAGGGGAAAACAGCTCATGCCATCTTTGCGTCCAGTTTTCAGAAACAGCTCACACCAAGATAATTCATATCTTGAGTTTAGTTCCTAACATTTCTTTAGGGAAAAATAGCTCATGCCATCTTTGTGTCTAGTTCCCACCCTGGCCAATTGCCTAGCACTTCTTAACCTTTAAAATCATATTTCATTTCTCTTCTTCAGTTGCTTGCATTGCTGAAAACTTACTTTTTAACAAAATGACCATAATCTTTCTAAATGCTTATAGTCCACTTCGCTTTGAACTTAAAAACTTCTTATAAATGTAATACATTTATTAGCTCGTAAATCGACTTCACTTTTAACTTTAAAAGCTTCTCGCAAACATAATAGGTTTTGTAAATCGTAAAACGGCTTCGTTTTTAACTTAAAAGCTTCTTATAAATGTAATAAGTATGCTAAATCGTAGGACCACTTCGTGTTTAACCTAAAAGTTTCTTATAAACATAACACATTTGCTAATTCGTAAAACGATTTCATTTCTAACGTAAAAGCTTCTTATAAACGTAATAAGTTGCTAGCTCGTAAATCGAAACTCGTTTGAAACATAAAGTGCTTAGTTAGCAATAAGTGCAAACTAGATTTGTAATCAAAGCTCATACTAATTTAAGGTAGTAAACTTATTCCAGTGTCGAATCTAAGTTCGTTTGAAATTCCCTTTTAAACTGAAGAGTGGTGCTTAAGTAAACAAAACCTTTGGTCGCTTCAAAGCTTATTACTATTCAAAACTTAAGGCATTTAGCTTACTTTTAATTCAACCAAGGTTTTTTTTATATATTTTCAACATAAATGCTTCTTTAAAACATAATGGACCAACTAGCCCGTAAATCGAAACTCAATGGAGACTTCAGTAGGCAATTAGCATACAAATCAGCTAAACTTCATGATTAGCATCTTAAGATACTCTTTTTCAGGTCATTCAAATTCTTCTAAACACGAGGCGAAGTCATACACATACCTATGTCTTAAAACGTTTTTGAACTCACTTTTAGTTCGCTTTTGAATTTCCTAAACCTATCGACTATTTAATCGAGTCACTAACTGAGTAGTTCGACGATTTAGGACCTTTTTACACTTTAGACATCCTACCATGCTAATAGACACTGGTAAAACTTGAAAGCATTTTCAAGCATAAACAACAAGCTTTCTAAACAACTCTTTCTTTTTAAAGACGTTTAAAATTTCAAGAATTGACCACATAGGGTCACGTAGCACATCGAGGGAAAAAAGAGTGGCGAAATAAGAAATTCTAGATACAGGTGTCGGAATTAATAATACGCAATATAAAATTCAATAATAGTCATAAACTGAAATTAAATAACTGCTACATTATATCTAATCTAACTATTCTCGACGAAGCCTCACATTTTGAATATGACATAAGATATCATCAGCAATACACTTTCAAGTAAATCATCCTCAAAGTAAGTAATAAAAGTATCATTCAAAAACTACACAAACATACATACATATATATATATATATATATATATATATATCATAGATATAATATATATATATATATATATATATATATATATATATATATATATATATATATATCTGTGTGTGTGTGTGTGTGTGTGTGTGTGTGTGTGTGTGTGTGCATGTATGTATGTACATAATAAAAGCAAATTAATTTACAAATTGAAGAATTAACTGAGAATTAAAATTAAACCTACAAATTAAATAGATTTGAAATTGATATTGGCAAACAACCTCAAAAATCAAACAATAAAAATAAATTAACCTACAAAGTGAAGACTTAACCTAGAATTGAAACTAAACCTATAAACTAAACAAATTTGAAATTGAAATTGACAAATAAACTCACAAATCAAACAATAAAAATAAATTAATCTATATATTGAAGGATTAAGGGACAAATTCAAGTCAATTAAAACATTTAAATTGAGCAGTCATGTTCGGGGCCCTAGAGGGTTGTCGGGTTGGCGTTTGCGATTTTGGTGGATTGAATGGTTGTGTTCGTAGAGGTTTGGAGTTTTGAAACAGAATGTGTGTGAGTGTGTCGAAGGTCAAACGGGAAGGGGGGGGCTAGTAGTTCTAAGGTAGAAAATTAAAGAAACAATAAAGTAAAATTACTTGCAAAGGATTCTAACTTGAGCCTTAGGAACCAAGCAAAGCAAATTAAGTAAGACTTTTACCACTAAGCCAACGACAATTCACTGTGAATGTTTAGCTTATTTTATATTTATATAAAGCTTGTAATGTTTTCAATTTCTACCATATGTTATTTTGGGGGGGGGAGATGAGTGTCGAATGACATCACTGAAACCTTTTTTCAACCTAGAAGATGGAAACACGAGATGGAATTAGTTCCCAGCGTACTTGCAATGATGGTCCAATCGTTTAAAACACAATTGGGAGCCTACTATCCGCATATCATCCTATAATCCAACTTTTTCTTTCTTATTTCCATCACCTCCACACAGCGGCATCGTCAAAATTCTAACTAACAGGTCATCGAGATTAGTGCTAGCAGGTGGTTCATTATTAGATGGTGATTAAGTACTTTTTTTGCCGCTTCCTTGAGTCAATAGTGAGTTTTATGATACTGAGCTTGAATCAATGGATCGCTAGCTATCCTATTGAAACATCTTCTCATTTCAAATTGAAAAGTAATTCATATCTAATTTAGGTTTCTGGTTCTTATTATCCATATAAACAAATAGAGCAAATATTTCCTTTTAGAAATCCAAAGTATATGAATTCAAAATTAATTATCTAACCAATTTCTTAGCTTTCTTCTAGAAATCAAAAGTGTGACAATTTAAAATTAATTAACTAACCGATTTCCTCCAAAAATCGGCAATCAACCTAACTAAATTGGCTCAAGTCCCCAACCAAAATCCTTAACTTTTAAATACATGAGAGTAAATCACTATTAAACTCACCAATTATTTAAGACGAGTTTAACGAAAATCAGTCAATTGAGCATAACTGTTTACCAAGTAACATAATTGTAAATTTAAATTAAGAATTCAATTCCAAATGTGGCTTTAATTCGATTTCGCTAATTGTTACACTTAAAGTGATGGGTTAAGGGTTTTATATTCTATTTTTTAAGGAACCTTATCCGTTACAGATAATTTTGTTGTTAAATCTTGTCCAATCAAAAATAATATTTACTAATTTCTAAAGTACCTAGTTAAACCCATCTAGTACGGTAACCTAATTAGATTCAAAATCTATTGTTGCCTAACATTAAGAGTTGCCTAGTCATTATCCCACTCTCCTCCCATCCATGCCAGTAGCGGGTGCCTAGTGAACTCCAAGATTGATTCGGTGGCCACCGGTAGTCAGTGCTCATCTGAATCCGGTTGAGTGTCTCTCTCTCCTGGCCCCCTCTATTCTTCCCAACCAAGTAGGGGCCAGTTGACGCTATCCCCACTGCATTCGAAGTCAGTGAGGTCGCTTTGCTACGGCGGCTCATGGCCAATCCGAGCTCCACTGTCTAATGCTAATTAAGTGTTTATTTTGATACATACTGTGAGAGTATTCAAGGCTCTGATCCAATTAGACAGTTAAGTACTGTATTGATAATAACTAGAGAAATACAAAAATTACATATTTGTCCTCTATACAGTATTAGCCCCCTCAATCTGTTAGGGGTACATACTAAAAGATTGTTCCCAAAAAAATTAAACTTAAAAAACAACCCTTTTGTAAAAATATCAGCTGAGTAAAACTTGGTAGGAATATAGCGAAAAACAAGATCTCAATGAGCAATACATTCACGAACAAAATGATAGTCAACTGCTATATGTTTGCTATGATCGTGCTAAAATTCACCGCCATGTAAGATGCACTGATGTTGTCACAATAAAGTTTGGTAGGACAGGGAAAATAAATGACATGTTCAACACGCAACTTACGAATCCAAATAGTTTCAGCAACAGTGTAGGCAACATCGCGATATTCAGCTTCAGTAGAAAACTTGGAGATAGTAGGTTGCTTCTTTGAACATCAGGATATAAGATTGGTCCAAAGAACATTGCATAGCCCGTAGTAGAACAACAAGAATCTTTGCAACCAGCCTAGTCAGCATCAAAATAGGCGACTATAATAGACGGAGAAGATGTAGGACGCAATTGCAAGCCAAAAGTCAAAGTACCATGCATGTATCTGAAAATACACTTGACAGCGTGCATATGAGTAGTGTAGAAAGTATGCATAAACTAGGAAACCACATGAAATGCATAGGCAATATTAGGTCTCATCATAGTCAAATATTACAATGCACCTGCCATACTTCTGTACCCAGTAGGATCTGCAAGTAAGTCTCCATCTATAAGGGTCAAAGAGGTTTTGGAGAGAGATAGAGTACAAACAGGTTTAGCAATGTGCATAGAAAATTCACGAATGAGATCAATAACATATTTCTGCTGGGACAGAAAAACAGCATGAGAATTTTGTAGCACCCTAATACCCCCAAAATAACGTAAATCACCTAAGTCCTTCAAAACAAACTGATTGGAAAAAACTGAATGAAATTATGAAGGACAGAAGAGGAACTACAAGTGAGAATAATATAATCAACATAAAGAAGCAATATCATGGTAGTAGAACCATGGTGATAAACAAACATAGATGTGTCACATGAGCTACAAATAAAGCCATGAGACAAAAGAAAATTATTGAATTTATGAGACTAGCCTGTTTGAGTACATAAATGGCTTTCTTGAGCTTACAAACATGGTGAGAGAGATTAGGATAAACAAACACAGGAGATTGTTTCATGTAAACTTCCTTAGTAAGAATGCTATTAAGAAGTGCATTCTTGACGTCCAGTTATTGAATAGACCATCCATAGGTAAGGGAAAGAGAGCGAACAAGATGAATAGTGGAAGGTTTGACAACTGGACTAAACATCTCATGGTAATCGATGCATGGTTGTTGGTGATTGCCAAAAGCAACCATCCGTGACTTGTACCATTCCACAGCCCCAACAGAATTAAATTTAACCGGATAAACTCATTTACAACCTACAAGATTTTGTTCTGATTGGAATGGAAACAACTCCCGGTTCTCATTTATAATTAAAGCGTTGTATTCCTTAGACATAGCCTCATGGCACTTGGGATCTTTCAAAGGCTGTTTAAAAGAGGTTGGCTCAAGACCAATAATGCGTGTCTGTGGAGAAAAGCACTCGTGGTTTGTGTACGCATGCCACTCTCGGCTCAGGTTTGCATGGGAGGCTGATTTATAAGAAGAACAATGGGCTGGGATAAGGACACACTCGAGGCAAACAGCTTGGCTGGAGGAACAAGGATGAGGACAATGGGATAATTTTGGGCTTGAGGAAACTGGGTCCATAACAGATGAGGAAATGGGCATGGGAGAACCGAGGGGAAGGAGGGAGGTGGGCCTATGCGGTTGTGGGCTAAGGAACGAGATCAGGTTGGCTTGACATGAAGCAACCATAGAGCACGCCTGTAGGCCTGAGGGACGCGTTACTGGCTGGGTGAGGAGTTTGGGCTGGGCCCAGAGATGTGGGTGGGATCTAGTTCAAGCAGCAACCAGGTAGGGACTGGATGAACTCGAGACTTAGTCAGGGTAGGCTGAGAGATGGTAGAAGTCAGTGGTGGCCTAATAGTAGGTGCACGCTGAGAGAGCTCAACAAGACACTCAGGGGAAGGAGATGTAGAGCGAAACACTGTGGAGTGAGGATTATTGAAAAATACCAAATAGGTAAATTCACGTTCAGAAAATTTACATGATGACTCACATAAAACCGACTCGTGAGCGGGTCAAAATATTTGTATCCTTTGTAATGGGGGGCATAGCCAAGAAAAATACACTAAGCCAATCTTGCTGCTACTTTATTTGCAAAGATTGCAGAAAAATTTGGATATTAGGTACAACCAAAAGTTTACAGAAAAATAAAAAAAAATTGTAATAAGTAGTTTTATGAAAAAAAATTTCAAAAGCAGATTGACCCTAAAGATTAGGCGTTGGAAGCTTATTGATAGTAAAAACTATAGTTTAAATGGCATCAATCCAAAATGAAGCAGGCATCTGAGCCTCACTAAGAAAAGCGCAAGCTATCTCATTTATATGTTGATGCTTGCGTTCAGTGACCCCGTTTTCTGCCTGGGTGTCAGGATACGATTTTCTAAAATAGATGTCATGTTGTAGAAATTGAGCAGCAAGAGAAGTATTATCAAATTCACGTCCACCATCACTTTGGAACATTTTAATTTTGGTGTTAAAGAGTTGTCTACTAATTTCTGAAAAACACGGGCAACGGAAAAAACCTCATATTTTTGCTTTAATGGATAAACCCAAGTATAACGAGAATAATCGTCCATAAAGTGAATATAACATCGATAACCCATATTAGAAAGAGCGTGAGATTGCCACAAATCCAAATGAATCAGTTCCAAAGCTTGTTGACAATGACGTTCCACTAATTGAAATGGTAATTTATGTGATTTTGCATGATGACATGAATTACAAAAATCATGAAACCTATTCGGAAGAGAAACTAAGTTCCTAGTACGAAGTAAAGATAAAATCCTAGCTCCACAGTGTCTAAGACAACGATGCCAAGAGGTTGTCAAGTCAAGAACTAGCAAGAGCCGAAGGGGTAGAGACCGACACAGCTAAGGGATAGACATTGCCAGTGGATGAAGCATGCATCAAAACATTGCTCGAGGTTTTGTCCTTGACACAAATAGAAGAGTCGTCAAACACAACAATGTAATTTTTATCTCAACAAAGTTGCTTGACAGATAGTAAATTATGTTTTAAAGAATGCACATGCACAGCATTGTTCAGGACAAGAGGCTTATTAGCTGTATGAATTTTAAGAGACCGAACATGTTTTATCAGGAGAAGAGAACCATTTCCGACCCGAACTTTATTTGTGCCATTGTAAGTAGATTTAGAGAGTAAATTGCCTTCATGAGGAGTCATTTGAGGAGCGGCTACTGAATCAGGATACCAGACTACTTCATTAGCATAAACAACGTCGAACATGGCAAAAGCAGGAACAAACTGGGACTGAGAGGGACTGTAACACTGAGGGCAACCTACAACTGTATGCCCAGGGGCAAAACAAATCTAGTAAACAGTATTAGGGTGTGAACCTAAGATCCCTTCATATGAATTTTTACCTGCAGGATAAGAATTAGTACTAGAAGAAGATGAACACTGAATACTAGACCATGAAAAACAATATTATCATAAACAGTTCCTGTAGGACACTCTGAGTTATAGAAGGTTGCTTATTCTAATTTGAATTACGGGTTCCACCTCCTTGATGCTTGCCATCTTTACAATTATTGCTCCTCCCTCTTCGTTTATTACCACCACCATACCCATTTCCTTTAGGGGATTGCGATGCCTAGGACGATTCGTAAGGTGTCATAGAAGTTGCCAAAGCTTGTTGCTGAATAGCGAACAGATCTTTGGACTTCATGAACTTCAAACGTTGTTCATAATGAATCAACTTGGAGAGAAGATCATCGAAAGTGAGCAAAGTGGTACCATAGGCCAAGGTGGTAACCAATGTGTGATAGTCCTCATCTAGACTGTTCAAGGTGAGTCGAACTAAGTCAATATCAGGAATAGGAGTTCGAATGGATGCAAGAAAATCGGCAATGCACTTAATATTCCATAAATAATCCTCCATACTTTGTTCGGAATCATTAGACAAATTAGACAAGGTCCTCCTGAGATCCATAATATGGGCAAGACTGGCAGTATTGAGCCTATGAGCTAGACGTTTCCAAATTTGCTTAGAGTGAACTATATCATGGACTTCAATTAAAAGTTCAAGAGAAATAGTAGCAAATGGCCAAGAACATATAAGTTGATCCAAATGCAAGCAACCAAAGTAGGAGGGATTAGGATGTTGTACTCCATGATGGTCAAGAATAACGGATGACGGGACATCAGTTGAACCATCAAAAAATCCACTCAATCGTTGAGTGACAAGAAATGCAACCAATTGAGTGCGCCAAGAGTGAAAATACTCTACTTTAGTTAATTGTAACAAAATTCTTGACATTTAGGGAGAAAATACCCGGATGTATGGGAGAAAGGAAAGAACCAATTGGCAGCTACAGTGGAGCATCCGATTGCAGGGCTGTCGGGGAGGTAAAGAATACTCCAGGAAGAGTGGTGGACGACGGGAAAGCAACTGCCGGTAGAGAACGCACGGCCGGCGAAGGAAGAAGGAGAAGCGGAATAGAGAGACGACGACCATAGATACGAGAAACCACCAAGATTGGGAATAGAGGAGATGTTCGAGATGGGGTGGCCAGAGAAGCTGAGCGGCGGACGAGGCGATGGAGGTGGGAAGATCGATGAAGAAGCAACAAAACTCACGATAATCGGGTCACTGCACGGCGTTGATTCAAGTGGGGCAGCGACAACCAAGACCGGCGGCGGTGTAGTAGGTGTACTCACATCGGAGGGGGGTGTACTAAGAGTGGAGGTCATGGTGGCACGGCTTCAGTGTGGGGGTGAAGATGACACTAGGTTTTGGGAGGTGAAAAGGAGGCGTTAACCCTAGATAGCGTAGGGAAGAAGAAAGGAAAAAAGAATTTAGGTTTCAGAACTCTAACTTTGTTACCATGTGAGAGTAATTCAAGGCTCTGATTTAATTAGAGAGCTTGGCACTGTATATATAAGGGTAGTGATACATGTCTTGCCACAAGACACTCTTAAGTGTCTTGACTCATCATAGTTTAACATATTTTATAATTTAAAATCATAAATTTTTTAATGATTATACTTAATTATGAATTGCTAAACCTTAAATATTCGTCGGTTACATCGATAAATTATTAAATGATACCCTAATCGTGTTAACCCTATCCGTGAGTACATATGATACGCATATTTTAGAAATGTGATAAATTATAGATAAAAAGATGATTTTATATAATTTATAAGTTGTAATATACTTCTGTTATTTAATCTAACTTTTTTTTCAATTTAGAAACATAATAATATAATTTTTAAGTTAAAACAAGACACTTATGAAGTGTCTTGTAGCAAGACACTTATCATTTTGCTATATATAATAATCATGACAATACAAAAATTACATATTTATTCTCTGTGTACTATTACTTATTGCTCTACATCTTCTCTCTCTTCTAGCCGTTTTTTACATCTGTTTTTGAATTGATTATGTAAATGAGCTTTCAATTAATGCGTTTGCACGATTTCTAATTAATGCATTCTCTGCATGAGGAAAAAGCGAAAATTTTGAAGAGAAATACACCGAGAAAGAAAAGAATGTAATGGCAAACATAAAACAAGAGCTAGATCTTAAGCACAACCCCAAATTACCTGCAACTTGAAATTAAAACACACAACCCTAATCTAAAAATCTAGCAGAAAAAGAATCCAGATAAATCTGCCTAGTAGCAACGTAGACAGGAGATGTAAACGAAAATGGTGGAAAGTCGAACCTTTAGGATATCCTTCACTTAGTAGAAAATAAATTTTGAAATTGAAATAAAACCTGGCCTGGATCCAGGTTAGAAATGAATTTCTCAATTAGTATCTAAATTGAAACCATATTGAGTGTCGGTTTCCAAAATTGAACACAAGTCACTTAATCGGTTTCGAATTTACAACCTACAAGAATAGCATTTGGTTGCAAAATACCTATTTTGAATTTGAAATGAGCTCGGTTTCAAAATTTGTTTCTAAATTAATGTGAGTTTGTTCGTAGTGTTGAAGAATATTGTTAGACTATAAAAAATATTCGTGGATCTTCAACCATCAGTTTAAACTTTTGGTTAATATAGTTCATAAACATAGTATCAGAGTCTTTTTAAATAAGAGGTCTTAGGCTCAAATACCAGCACCCTCCATATTGATTTATTGCGCAAGGTAGAGCGGGCCACTGAAGCATTCACGATTCAATCTCAAAGCATATTCGCGTAAGATGACGTGTTAGAGTATAAAATCTATTCATGAACTTTCAATTATCAGTTTAATTTTTTGGCTGATGTGATCCTAGACAAACATAGCGGTACCATATAGCAAAAAGATCCACAAGAGGCAGTATTAATGAACCGAAAGGACTCCCTGGCAAGTGGCAAGTACTATTAATTAACCTCAAGGAAGCTGTGCAACAATCAACAACTGCCTTGAGAGCTTACATATCGAGTACGCACGACATCTTCTTCTTTTTTTGGAGCAAATATCAGCGGTCCTTACTTAATGAGGTTCAAATCATTCTGCAAGAATATAACTTCAAGCCCTTCTTCTTGAAGGGGGGGGGGGCTACAATATTACATCAGGGCCGTACTTTGCTTGATATTCATATCTTGCTTAAATTTTTTGTGGTGCATGGTGGTTCTTTTGCAAGCATGTGTGGCAAAGAGACAACACTCTTAAACTCCTCATCAGATTCAAGAGCCCTCATGAAATCACTAGGTAGATATACCTCTAGGTCCGTACTTCCACCCCCCTCGTGTCCTGGTAAGATGTTCAGGTTGCCAGAATACTTATTAGAAAACCCAGATCGAACTGTCAATGGTTTCCCAAACCCAAATCGAACCCCATAGAAATCAAACCTTGGTGAATGTGTGATCAACGCACTAAAAGATGATGCCATCATCCCCAGGTTGTAGAAAACAGGCGACTTGTGCCACCCTTTTAGTGAATCACAGATAGCCTCGTTGTTGTGGTTGGCCACAGCCTGGTGCACCAGTAATGCTGCCCGCCCCAAACTGTGCTCCAGCAGTTCTCCAACCACAGTGGTTGCTTTAATAACACTTATAGAGTTACGAAAGTAGTTCTTAGGCAAAGGTGGATCTATTCTGTGCCTATTATTAATCGCTAACCCAATATTAGTTGCCTGGTCATAGGATAGGCGTCTTGCTCGAACGATGGACCTCCACATCAATGCGGTGAGGGCTTGAAAGGAGGAGATTTTGTGGGTGTTGTTGGTCTCTCTATTAGCCTGTTCTTTTAGTCTCTTTATGGACTCAGCTGAGAATGAAAGATTCTCTCTTTGAGTTGAGGTACTTGAGATCTTATTATAAGTTCATCTGGGCGGGTGATTGGCAACGGCACTTCATGGCCAATTCCACATGGAAATAGGAAGTTGTGGATAGGTGGTGTTGATCTTATTGGGAAATTGTTGACCCTATCCTTATGTAATGTAAGATTTTGATAATAACAAACAAAAATGTAATATATGCTTGAGTGTGTTGTTCAAACAGATTCCAAATGTTATTTGAAATACTTTGAAATTGCTTGGTTAACTATGCTTAAGAACAGGTCTTAAGAACAGGTCCTCAAAATCAGTTGATTCAGGAATCCAGAACAGCCTGGGAATCAGTTCTGCACGGTGTTTGGAGCAGCAAGTTATTTTTCTACAAGATGTCCGGTTGATTCAACAAGAGTCTTGGTTTGTTATAGGTTTTATTTTCTTAGATTCTTGTTAATATGCCAATTAGAAAGTCTTGATTTAACACTTATTTGAAATGGTTTTGCTTTTTGAAAATATTTCAGAACACTATCTCAGAACAGTTCTGGGAACAAGGTGTTCAGGATGTTCTCAAGCCAAACTGCAAAAACATTTTTCACGAATTCTTCTCTGATTTTTTGGCTAACGTCTCTGGATATTTGAGCAAGATTTTCTGCTGATTATTTAGTCCAAAGAGACTATTTTTGGCTATGAGAAACTTGGGGAGAATTGCAAGTCTATTTTTAGAGTGCTTTATTCTCAAAGTAACAAAATCTCTATTTTTAGAAAATGGCTGAATTTGTGGAGAAAATCATGGGATGATTTACTGAGTTTTTGTGGCTGAAAATAACCGTGTAGCTCAAGTAGTTAGTGGGAATTTTCAGTTCACACTTTCCACTCCTTGTGGCCCAAACTTTTTCTTTTTAGAAAATATTTGAGATTATTCCACTTGGTTTTCTATTTAAGCAAGACTCCACACTCATTTTCTTTATCGGTTTTCACAGCAATATTCCAGAGTTTAAGAGCCATATTTTTCAGAAAGAAAAACCAACCCAAGTGTGTGCAAGATTGAGCTTTCAAAGTTGGCATACTAGGCGCATATTTGTACCTTACACTAGCTTATTTGAGAAGCACAAAAGTAAGGTGTCCATCTTGTTTTCTCTCTTTCAAAAGTGAGTTGAGTGTGTCCAAATCAAGGGGATTTTGGACGTGGGATAACCGGTTTTAGGGAAGACGGTTACGTGTGTGTTACAAGTTGTAATGGTGTGAGTTACATTGTAACGTGTTTAGCCCGAATAGTGAAGTGGTTGAAAATCGTATAGAGGTAGGTCGTGGTTTTTCACCTCAGTTGGGCTAGAGGTGTTTCCACGTAAAAATCCTATGTTCATCTTCTCTTCTACTTATTTCCGCTGCATTTCCGTTTTCTGGGCGTGTTACAAACAGTCTGTCCGAACAGGGCCTAAGACTATTTCCAGAAAACTACGAAAAATTTGGCAACACAATTCACCCCTCTCTTGTGTTTGTGTACTCTCATTTCTATCAAATGGTATCAGAGCAGGTTCTCATTAGAAAGATTAACATCTTGAGAGATCCTAAACATGAGTACACCACATGGCATGCTTGAGGGGCAATCCATAACTCGACCACTATACTGTAATGGTCAACATTATAGTTGGTGGAAGAATAGAATGAAAAACTACATTCAATCTGAGGACTACGAGTTATGGATGCTTATCAAGAGTGGACCACTCATTCCCACAAAAGTGATCGAAGATGGAAGCAAAGTTCACAAAAAGCCTGAAGAGTTCAATTCTGAAGACTTCAAGATGATGGAGAAAAACGCCAAAGCCAAAAAACTCTTGTATTTTGGTCTTGGACCGGATGAGTACACTCGAATTTCTGAGTGCGAGTCAGCCAAGGACATATGGGACGCCCTTCAAGTAGCTCATGAAGGCACAAATCAAGCGAAGCAATCACGCATTGAGCTACTTATGAGAAAATACGAATTGTTTGAAATGGATGATCGTGAAATGGTGATGGATATGTATACCCGTTTCACCGATATAACAAATGAGTTAAAGTCATTAGGAAAGTCCTTCACCACTGAAGAGTTCGTGAGAAAGATCCTAAGGTTTTTATCTCATTCTTGGGAAGCCAAAGTCACGGCTATTCAAGAGGCCAAGGACTTGAAAAAGATTACCTTGAACGAGCTTATTGGCAATCTCCAAAGCTATGAGCTTAGGAGGAATTCTCAACAAAAAGAGGAGACCAAGAAGGACCGAGGAATTGCTCTAAAAGTCATGGAGGAGGATAGCTAGGATCTTGATGATAAAGAAATGGCTATGATCACCTGAAAATTCAAGAAGTTTTTCAAGAAGGCCAAGGAAAATGCTAAGAAGAAAAACTTCAGCAAGTCGAAGAACAATGATAGGGAATAGTTTTCAGGTTGTTTCAAATGTGGTAAGCTTGATCACATTGTGAAAAACTACCCTTTGCTGCAAGAGGAACAAGAGCCCGAACAGTCCAGGAAACAGGGTAGAAAACAGGTTGGAAACAGTTCAGCCAGGCGTTTCTCAAGGGCAATGCTTGCGGCTTGGGGTGATTCTACCGAGGACGAGGAAGGGACTTAAGAAGAAGATGTTGCTGTAGCTCTTATGGCCAGAAGTGACTCTGACTCAGATGATGAGCCTCTGGACAGCTTAGCTCAACTTAAGGATAAGGTACGTGATCTAAATAAAGCAAAACTTGAAGAGTTATTATTCACTTTGATGGATGAGTGTGATGCTATTAATTCTGAAAATTGCATGTTAAAGGATGCATGTTCTCAGTTAAAAAGGGATATTAGAGAATTAGAGCATGAAAACAAAATCCTTAAAAGTGAAAAAATTGAAATTGATATGAAGAACATTGTTTTGCATGAAGACCCTAATAAGTCCAAAGAGACCTTAAGTATGAAAGAAGAAGCTTTTGCTACTGACTTCACTAAGCTTGAAAATGAGTCCCTTGAACTGAAACAGAAGGTTGAATCCCTGCTTATTGAGAACAGTAAATTTCTTGAAAAATTAAAACAAGTAGAATCAGACCTTGCTGCAAACAGGTGCTGGAACAGGTTCTCACAGGCGCTGAATTGGCTGAACACTCACTTTAACCGAGGCAAAAGAGGATTAGGCTTGGTGACTAAGCACACCATTTACCCTGTTAATAGAAAATATGTGGGATTACCTGAAAATATTGTTTGTTTTCATTGTGGTAAAACGGGGCATTATCGGTATGCTTGTCCTATAAGAAGGTATTCCATGGAAAGCAACTTGATTTATGTGAAGTAAATTTGGGTTAGAAAAGATGAGCTTCGCATGTGTAAGGGAATTGGACCCAAGTGGATCTGGGTTCCTAAAACTAACCCCTAATTTGCTTTGCAGGCTAAAGTGAGAGGGAACAATCCGGCAAACAACCCAGCGATCAGCCTAGGAAACAACCCAGGGAACAGCCAGCTCTGGTATGTTGATAGCGGATGTTCAAGGCATATGACTGGTGAGAAATCCAACTTCCTTTCACTTACAGCCTCAGAAGGAGGGAGTGTGGCATTTGGTAACGGCAAGTTCGGGACAATTGTCAGAATAGGTAAGATAAGTGAGTCACTCTCCCATTCTATTGATAATGTATATCTTGTAGATGGTTTGAAACATAATTTACTTAGTGTGTCCCAACTGTGTGATAAAGACAACCTAGTAGTGTTTTCTACAACACGTTGCTTGGTTGTTAATATGAACACAGGAGATGTCGTGTTGAGGGAGAAGCGACACAAAAATGTATATAAAGTGTGTATTTCTTCCCTTCCCCAAAATAATCTGACTTGTTTAAGTGCCTTGAATGATGATGTAATGCTTTGGCATAAGAGATTAGGTCATTCAAGTCTCTCACTTTTAAACAAATTAGTTTCTAAGGACCTAGTAGTCGGCTTGCCTTCCATCAAATACAATGATGGCAAGGTATGTGACGCTTGTGCTAGGGGGAAACAAGTCAGAAATTCTTTTAAATTGAAAAATTATGTTAGCACTACTCGACCTCTCGAAATGTTACATGTCGATTTGTGTGGTCCTATGAGGATCATGAGTAGAGGTGGGAAGAGGTATGTGCTTGTTGTAGTGGATGACTACTCTCGTTTCACTTGGACCCTGTTTTTGGCTTCTAAAGATGAAACTTTTGAAAAATTTCTTGCATTCATTAAAAAGACTAAAAAGAGAGTAGGACACTCATTGGTGTGCCTAAGGTTTGATCATGGTACAAAATTTGAAAATTCGAGCTTTATTGACTATTGTAATGAGCATGGTGTTGATCATAATTTTTCAGCTCCAAGAACACCCCAGCAGAACGGGGTGGTAGAGCGTAAAAATCGAACTCTAGAAGACATGACTAGAACAATACTTATTGCTAGTGGTCTTGCTAGAAACTTTTGGGCTGAAGCTTTGAACACATCATGTTACATTATCAATAGATGCATGATTAGACCTATTCTTAACAAAACACCTTATGAACTTTTCAAGGGTAGAAAACCCAATATTATGCATTTGAGAGTATTTGGCTGTAAATGTTATGTGCATAATAATGGGAAGGATGCCTTGGGGAAGTTTGATCCAAGGAGTGATGAGGTAATCTTTCTTGGGTACTCCTCACACAGTAAGGCTTACAAAGTGTTCAATAAGTGAACCTTGTGTGTTGAGGAGAGTGCGCATGTGCTTTTTGATGAAACTAACTCTCTAGTTGAGATTGATGCACAGGATGATGCTTTCGAACTGGGCCTTGCTAAGAAAAATTTGTTGCTCACACATAAAGAAGGTAAGTATCCCGAAGATAGATCAGGGTCTGGAGCTGTTTCCTTGAAAGATGGGCAAGGTCTGAACCAAACAGGGGGAAGTATTGCTGAACCCAGTTTGGAACAAAACTAGCCTAACACTCTAGAAACAGGCTCCATAACAGGCTCGGGAATAGGCTTCAGATCAGCCTCAGAAACAGGCTCCGAAAAAGTTTCTGAACCTGTTTCACCAAGTATCCAAGCAAGAGTAGAAAGCGTGTCTGTGGATCCGCTTACTCCACGACCATGGAAGCACCAAAGTTCGCACCCTCTTAATCAAATTTTGTCTGACCTTAATACAGGAGTGCAAACTAGATCCAAACTCAAAAATTTCTGTGCTTTCTATGCTTTTCTCTCTAACATTGAGCCTAAAAATGTTAATGAAGCTCTTGCAGATTCAGATTGGATTGCAGCAATGCAAGAGGAGCTTTATCAGTTTGAAAGAACAAGGTGTAGCATCTTATACCTCAGCTGGAAGACAGATCAATTATTGGCACCAAGTGGGTGTTCCAAAACAAGCTTGATGAGTTCGGAACAGTCACTACGAATAAGGCCCGGCTGGTGGTTCAAGGCTACAACCAAGAAGAAGGCATTGATTATGAAGAAACCTTTGCACCTGTTGCAAGGATTGAGGCCATTCGAATCTTGATAGTTTTTGCAGCCCACATGGAGATCAAGCTATATCAGATGGATGTCAAAAGTGCATTCCTCAACGGATACCTTAAAGAGAAGGTGTATGTAATGCAACCCCCTGGTTTTGAAAGTAAGGAATTTCCTAATCATGTTTTTAAACTTGACAAAGCACTTTATGGTTTAAAACAAGCTCCTAGAGCTTGGTATGAACGTTTGTCAAACTTGTTATTGGAAAATGGTTTTAGACCAGGCAAGGTTGATAATACCTTGTTTCTAAAATCTAAGGGGGAACATTTGTTGATTGTCCAAGTATATGTCGATGACATTATATTTGGTGCAACACACAATGATTTATGTGAAGAGTTTTCAAAAATGATGAGGAGTGAGTTTGAAATGAGCGTGATGGGTGAGCTTAATTTTTTCTTAGGTTGCAAATCAAGCAAACTTCAAACGGCACCATGATACATCAACAAAAATATGTCAAGGAATTACTTAAGCGATTTGGAATGGAATCGGCCAAGCCCATTGATACGCCCATCTCTCCTTCAACCAGGTTGACAATGGATGATGGGAGTCCATCAGTCGAGGAGAAATGTTATAGGGGCATGATAGGGTCGCTTCTTTACCTAACTGCTAGTAGACCTGACATTGTTTTCAGTGTTGGTTTGTGTGCCCGTTTTCGGTCTAAGCCTAAAGAATCACATTTGAAAGCTGTTAAACGGATTCTTAGATATTTGAAACACACACCTGATTTAGCTTTATGGTATCCTAGAGGATGCAACTTTAAACTTGTTGGGTATGCTGATACTGACTATGCAGGCTTTTTGGTTTATAGAAAAAGTACCTCAGGTATGGCTCATTTTCTTGGACCCTGTTTGGTATCTTAGGCAACCAAGAAACAACACTCAGTTGCCATGTTCACAGCAGAAACTGAATATGTTGCAGCTGCCTCTTGTTGTGCTCAACTGTTGTGGATAAGGCAATAACTCAAAGACTTTTGTGTTGACACGGGATGCATTCCTATTTTTTGTGATAATACAAGTGCAATTAATATTTTCAAAAATCCATGTCAACATAAAAGGACTAAACATATTGATATTTGTCACCATTTTTTGAGAGATAATGTTGAAAAGGGTTTGATTTCAATCAGTTTTTGTGCCACTGATAAACAAATTACTGATATTTTCACCAAGGTACTGAATAGAGAACAGTTTGAGAAGAACAGACTAGAATTGGGTCTAATTAAAACGACTTGAGCATGCGTAATTAACCCCTAATGCTTGTCTAGTTAAAGGGCTTTTCAGGTCAAACATCTTGATTCATTGGAATCAATCAACTTCTGTGTTAGAATTAGCACATGTGTGGATTATAAACTGCTGGCAATCGTTGAGGTCTGATGATATTGCCCTTATTGTCTTATGTTACTGAACAACTGACAGCGAGAACAAGCACCAAAAATAGGTATGGCCACTGTTTGTCACTTTGTACGCATCAGGTAGTTAATTCAGTTGTTGAGAATTTTTTTTCTTTTCCTTTCCTGAAGCGTGCGCGGCTGGGAGACTTAATGCTCCTTGTTTTATTTAGGAGTACTTACCCACAAGAGGGGGGTGAATTGTGGTGTTCGATTTTCGCGTACTTACTGGCAAACACCTTCTTGATTGCAGAGGTTGTTCTCGAATTACAAACAACCTTCTGACTTGTTTGCACCAGATGTTTTCAATTTGCTCAAGGGCGAAAATCAACAAGATAAATGCGGAAATAAAGCACACACAATTTTTCCGTGGAAAACACCTCTAGCCCAACTGAGGTGTGAAAAACCACGACCTACCTCGTATAGGATTTAACCACTTTCACTAACGGGCTGAACACGTTACAAAAGTAACACACCTTGTTACAACTTGCAACCACGTAACCTTCTTTTCTAAGAAAGATTACACCACGTCCAAATCTCACCAGATTGGACACGTCCAAAGTCCACACGACGGAGGACCACTCACTCACTCTTCTGATCCAAGATCAGGGTTACAAAACACCTTACGGGGGTGCTTCTGATTTAAGCAGATGTAAGGTACAATGAGGTCCTAGTATGCCAATATCTTGAAAGCTCAGCTTAAACACAACTTGTCTCGGTTTTTCTTTTCTCAAGAGTAGCTCGAAAAATTCTTCTCACTAGAAAAACCACTTTTGCACTTCTCCCTTTTTGCGTATGTTGTGTATGTTTCTCGTTTTTTCTCCTCTTCTGAATGGGAGTGAAATGTTGAGTTTTTAAACACAAAATCCAACGGTCAAAAACAAGGAGAAGTGATAAAAATCAGCTATGTTTAGCAAAGAAAGATTTTTACTTAGCACAAAGAATTCCAACGGCTAAAAGATCAATGAGGATAGAGTTTTTCCAATATTGTAGGGATTTGATTTTTGGAAGATAAAAGTCTATCTTTTCCCCTTTAAAAATAGCCGTGAGATACATAGGGAAAGAATCTCAGCTTTGAATTTTGAATTAATCACTTCCCAAAGGATAAGAAAGAAATATTTTCGGTTTTGGTAAATATTTTCCAAAATCAGTTTTGCAAATCTCCCAAGGGATTTTCATATCAAAAAGATTTTCTATAGCTTAAATTGCTGTCTTGGAATTTTATCAAAATATATTAGAGGTTTTGGCCAACCAAAATAAGTTTTCCAAAGTAACCGGGTTTGACTGTTGCAGTTCAAAAACACCCTAGGTACCCTGTTTACAGGGTTGTTCAACTTGGTGTTCTGAAGCAAATAGCGCAACCGATTCAAGAGTGGTTAGTTAGAGACTTTTCAAGATTGGCATATTAACAAGAGTCTAAAAAATAAAACCTAAATTACCCAAGACATCTTGTT
The DNA here is from genome assembly GCA_029747015.1 of Carnegiea gigantea. NCBI lineage: Eukaryota > Viridiplantae > Streptophyta > Magnoliopsida > Caryophyllales > Cactaceae > Carnegiea > Carnegiea gigantea. The sequence continues at coordinate 170,435 of JAKOGI010000611.1, forward strand.
GTAGATCCAGTCATCTTGTTCAAGATGAATACGCTGCCCCAACCACCTAGACCAACCTGTTTGCCAGGTTGTTCTTGTATCGCTTGAGTTCAGAAAGGCCTGTTTGCTGGATTGTCCTTGAAACACCTAGCCTGTTTGCCAGGTTGTTCTTGTATTGCTTGAGTTCAGAAACTGATCTTAACACACAATCAACTCATCGAGGTGGTGTTCTTGACTTGAGCGTGAGTCGTCAAGGTATGAGACCTGTTCTTAAGACTTGTTCTCAACATTCAGCAAATAAGTTAAGACGCATATTGAAAATAACAGTGTATGCCTGTTTGGAGAACTTTGTTTGGAGCAACATTACTTAAGAGCATTTTACACTTGGGTTTGTTGTCATCAAAACTGAATATACTAATTCAACAATTTCCCCCTTTTTGATGATGACAAACCAAGTGTCCATATTGACAAAAAAAAATTTAATGCTGATAGGGATCCACGTAGGTACAAGGAGTTAGTCAGGGTCAGGTTCATTCGTCACACTTTGTCAATAGGTTACACTATTCTTCCCCCTTTTGGCATCATTAAAAAAAACAAGAACAACAGGACGGTTGCAAGAAAAGCATATAAAGCATTGCAAATAGATATTTCATTGCAAAAAAAAAACAGTACAATGCCAAACCAACAAAAAATAGATATTGACAATCAGGGAGCAGGGGGTGGTTTCGTTTGCAGAGGAGGAATGCTGGGGGCAAGGGTGGAGAGAAGGGCAAGCAAATCTTCATGGCGTTTGGCGGAGAGGGCTTGTTCCACAGCAAGAGCAGCCTTGACGGCTGAGAGCTCATCTTTGAGGCGAGCATTGTCCTCAAGAACAGCCTCAACCTTGATGGAAGGTTGCCCAGAAATAGGTGGTCGAGGTGGTCGACGACCCTGTTTGGAGATTGACCCTTCGCCAATCTCATAGCCACACCCTAGCAGGGTGTTAATCCCAATCTCATCAATAATTTGGGCCGCCACTCTCCGTGTGAGCAACATCCCAAAGTGCTCAAACACCCTTGTCAGCAGAAACCCATAGCCAAGATCATGTGCCCAGGTGGTGTTCGCAATTCGCCCTATGTGGCGAATCATAATTGCAGGGAGGTTGATTGGTTCCTCCCGATCCAGTAGGTCCACCAGACATTGATCGAGGGCATCTGCTGAGTTTCGCCCTTGACCTCGCGGAATTATGTTCTTGATGGTGAACATAAACAGTAGTTGGTGCAGGGAGGTCATTTCACCCTTCTTAACCGAGAGGGGTGTTCTCAGGCCCTGTTTCTGACTGAGGCGTTGGGACACCTCAAGGAGCCTAGATGTTGCCAGGGCAGTTTTGTCTTCCCTCACATACACAGCAAAGCCTTGTGAGGGCACACCCAATATTTTCCCAAGTATGGGCGCATCAACCTTAATGCCTTGCCCATTTACCAAACTTGTCACCACCCCTTTGGTGACACTGCAGTTGGTGTAAAACTCAGCCAACTCAGGCACAGAACACCCCAACTGGGTGTTTGCAAACAAGTCGAGCCAGCCTTGGGCTCGCAACTTGCTCAGGAACACCCCCAGACCATGTTCCTCAAAAAAACGTATATTCACTACCTTCCCCCTGACGACATTGCGCTTAAGCAATTGTGCATGTTTGTCAGACATAGGAGAGGGAGTGGACTTCTTTGGGCGTTTGGGAGGAGGAACAGAGGTGGTAGCGTCTGGTAGGGGAGCTGTTCTGGGCTTTCTTTTGAGGGGTGAGGTTGCAGGAGAGGGCTTCATAGCAGGTTTAGAGGTGGATTTTGGAGGAGCTTGATCTTCAGAGGACTCGGAGAACACCGGTGTTCCCTGTTTGAAAGAGGTGTTCTCAGAGTCAGAACTCGAGAACTCCTCGGTAGAAGAAGAGGAAATCTCCTCGATAATTGGAGCAGAGGGTTTGGAGATACGGGGAGCGGATTGAAAAGCAATTCTGGTAGATTTGCGAGAAGGCTTGGAGGATTTGGGAGAAGAGGGAGTTTGAGAGGGCTGAGACCTTGGTTGTGGCCTTGTTCTTGGCGTTCTACTGCGCCTGGCCACTATTTTTACCCTTTTCCTTTTCTCTCCGGTTTGAGCAACCGGAGTAGTGAGTGCAGCCTCAGGGAGAGAATCCTTCTCCTGACTCTCCTCTGATGTCTCATTTGAATTCACTCGGAAATCGACATTCAAATCCTCCACACACACGGCACCAAAAGAGTCTTTCCCTGTTTCTGACACTGTTTCAGGAAACAACCCAAAAGAACAGGGTTCGAAATTATCACTAAACCCTTCAGGGGTTTCCAAGATTTTGGCTTGAGGTCTCGATGGTGCACCCTCCGACTCTACTTTAAGGGGACATGCAATTGACCCCACAAAAAACACCAATTCCCTTCCACAATTGAAGGGAATATCGTCCATCCCTATCCCTACTATTTTTAGGGACAAGCTTTTCAGAAATCTGAAAGGCTTGTACAGGATTGGGCGCGGGGGAGCAGGGATTGAGGATGCACAAACCAGGGCTTTTGAGTTGGAGGTGTGGTTGGAAGCCATTGTTGCTATAGGAGAGAGATTAGGGCTTTAGGCTATTTGCGGGGTTTGTTTCTGAAAAGAAGAACTGAGAACAGGGCATTTAAAGCGAGAGAGAGGGCACCCCAAAATCTTTTAAAGATCTCTTGATTTGCAACGGGTGAGAACATTAAAAGCGTGTGCGTTGGGAAGGAGGGAGGTTTAAAGAGAACACATTCCCATACGCATTGAACAACCAAGGGACGTACCTGTTCTTTCCGCTCGATCAAGATACCTGCTTGTCCTTTGCCGTTTGATTTTGACTCATTTGAACTGGGGGTGGCAGAGTTGCTCCAGTGACCCTTAGTACATCCCCTTATGCTGCACTCTTTTAAAAAACACGCAATTCGAGTGTATGCACTCATTGTACATAAATCACATCAGTTGCTAATGAGATTTGCAAACAAGGGGAGAGAACAAGGTGTAGAGGTTGTTTTTACCAAACCTAGTTCATGTCTTGGAAACAAGTATCTCAGGGTGTTCTTACCAACCCTAGTTCCAGTCTATTTCTCTCAAATTGATCTCTAGCTAGTGCCTTAGTGAATATATCAGCAATTTGATTTTTCCGTTGTGCAAAAATTCATAGAAATTAAACCTTTTCAACATTATCTCTCAAGAAATGATGTCGAATGTCAATATGCTTTGTTCTTTTATGTTGACATGGATTTTTGGCAATGTTAATTGCACTTGTGTTATCACAAAAAATAGGAATGCATCCAATGTCAACACAAAAGTCCTTAAGCTGTTGTCTTATCCACAACAGTTGAGCACAACATGAAGCTGCTGCAACATATTCAGCTTCTGCTGTGGACATGGCAACTGAATGTTGCTTCTTGGTAGCCCAAGATACCAAACAAGGTCCAAGAAAGTGAGTCATACCTGAGGTACTCTTTCTATCAACTAGGAATCCAGCGTAGTCAGCGTCAGCATATCCAACAAGATTAAAATTGCAACCTCCAGGATACCATAAAACTAAATTGGGTGTATGTTTCAAATATCTTAGTATCCGTTTAACAGCTTTAAGATGAGTCTCTTTAGGGCAAGACTGAAAACGGGCACATAAACCGACACTGAAAACAATGTCGAGCCTACTAGCGGTAAGGTATAAGAGTGACCCTATCATGCCCCTATAGAGTTTCTCCTCAACTGAGGGACTCCCATCATCCATTACCAACTTAGTAGAAGGAGAAATGGGAGTATCAATGGGCTTGGCCGACTCCATCCCAAAACGCTTAAGTAGTTCCTTAATATACTTTTGTTGATGGATCATGGTGCCGTTTGGAGTTTGCTTGATTTGTAAGCCTAAGAAAAAGTTAAGCTCACCCATCATGCTCATCTCAAACTCACTCCTCATCATATTTGAAAATTCATTGCATAAATTATGATGAGTTGCACCAAATATAATGTCATCAACATATATTTGGACAATCAATAAATGTTCCCCCTTAGATTTTAGAAACAAGGTATTGTCTACCTTGCCTCTTCTAAAATTATTTTCAAGTAAAAAGCTTGACAAACGTTCATACCAAGCTCTAGGAGCTTGTTTTAAACCATAAAGAGCTTTGTCTAGTTTGAAAACATGGTTAGGAAATTCACTGTTTTCAAAACCAGGGGGTTGTTTGACATACACCTCTTCTTTAAGGTATCCGTTTAGGAATGCACTTTTCACGTCCATTTGATATAGCTTGATTTCCATATGAGCTGCAAAGGCTATTAGGATTCGAATAGCCTCAATTCTAGCAAACTGGTGCAAAGGTTTCTTCATAATCGATCCCTTCTTCTTGGTTATACCCTTGAACAACCAGCCGTGCCTTGTTCCTAGTGACTGTTCCTGACTTATCCAGTTTGTTTCGGAACACCCACTTGGTTCCAATGATTGTTCTCTCTGCAGATTTAGGTACCAGGTGCCATACTCTGTTTCTTTCAAATTGATGGAGCTCTTCTTGCATTGCCGTGACCCAATCTGAATCTGCAAGAGCTTCATTCACATTCTTTGGCTCAATGTTAGAGAGAAAAGCATAGAAAGGACAAAAATTCTTAAGCTTAGACCTAGTTTGCACTCCACTGTTAATATCAGACAGAATTTGATCAAGGGGTGTGAACTATGGTGCTTCCATGGTCGTGGAGTAAGTGGATCCACAGACACATGCTCTACTCTAGCCGGAATATTTGAAGAATCAGGCTCACGAACACCTCCTGAGCCTGTTTTTGCACCTGTTTGTAAGCCTGTTCCTGAAGAACATGGTCCCGAACAGGGTTCAATGGTGTTTCCCCCTATTTGGTATTCACCTTGCCTGCCGTTTTGAGGAACAACTTCTGGGCCTGTTGTCTCCATGGTGTTCTTACCTTGTCTCTCATGGAGCAACACTTCTTTTCGAACAAGACCTAATTCAAATTCTTCCTCCTGTGCATTATTCTCACTCAACGAGTTAGATTCGTCAAAAAGCACATGCACACTTTCCTCAACGCACAAGGTTCTTTTGTTAAAAACTTTGTATGCCTTGCTGTGAGAGGAATAACCGAGAAATATTGCCTCATCACTGCTGGGATCAAACTTTCCTAAAGCATCCTTCCCATTATTATGCACAAAACACCTACAACCGAATGTTCTTAAATGCATAATGTTGGGCTTTCTGCCTTTGAATAGTTCGTAGGGAGTTTTGTTCAAAATAGGTCTAATCATACATCTATTCATAATGTAACATGATGTGTTCAAAGCTTCTGACCAAAAGTTCCTAGGGAGACCACTAGCAATAAGCATTGTCCTGGTCATATCTTCTAGGGTGCGGTTTTTGCGCTCAATCACCCCATTCTGTTGGGGTGTTCTTGGGGCTGAGAAGTTATGATCAACACCATGCGTATTACAAAATTCTGTAAAACTTTTATTTTCAAATTCAGTACCATGATCAGACCTCAAGCTATCCAATGAGTGTCCTACTCTCTTTTCAACCTTTTTGAGAAAGGCAGTAAAATTCTCAAAAGTTTCATCCTTGGAGGCCAAGAATAGGGTCCAAGTAAATCGAGAGTAATCATCCACTATGACAAGCACATACCTCTTCCCACCTCTACTTGTTATCCTCATAGGACCAAATAGATCAATGTGTAGTAATTCAAGAGGTCGGGTAGTGCTAACACACCTTTTTGATTTAAAAGACAATCTGACTTGTTTTCCTTTTGCACAAGCTTCACAAACCTTGTCATCATTGAATTTGATGGAAGGTAGTCCAACAACTAGGTCTTTGGAAACAAGTTTGTTCAAAAGAGTGAGACTTGCATGACCTAGTCTCTTGTGCCAGAGCATTATATCATCATTTAAAGCGCTCAAACAAGTCAAGTTGTTTTGGAGAAGTGTGGAAATACATACTTTGTAAACATTTTTGTAACGCTTCCCCTTCAATACAATGTCTCCTGTGTTGGCATTGACAATCAAGCAATGTGTTCGTGAGAACACCACTAGATTGTTCTTGTCACACAGTTGGGGCACACTTAGTAAATTATGCTTTAAACCATCAACTAAGTGCACATTATCAATTGAGTGGGAGAGAGTTTTACCAATGCTACCTATACAGACAATTGTCCCAGACTTACCGTTTCCAAAAGCCACGCTCCCACCGGTTGAAGCTGTAAGTGAGAGAAAGTTTGATTTTTCTCCGGTCATATGCCGCGAACCCCCACTATCAACATACCACAGCTGCCTGTTTTCAAGGTTATTTTCTGAGCTGTTTGCTGGGTTGTTTGTTACCCTGTTTGCTGGGTTGTTTGCGAGTTGTTCTCTCTCACTTCAGCCTGCAAAACAAATCAAGGGTTAGTTTTGGGAACCCAGATCCACTTGGGTCCCATTCTTTTAGACAAATAAAGCTCATCTTTCCTAATCCAGATTTGTTTCACATACCTTTCATTCTTTTCAATGGCATACCTTCTTGAAGGACATGAATATTGATAGTGACCAGTTTTACCACAATGAAAGCAAACAATGTTTTCAGGTAATCCCACATACTTTCTATGGATTGGGTAAATGGTTCGTTTAGGCTTATATCCAAGTCCCTTTTTGTTTCGACTGTGGTGAGTGTTTAACTAATTCAATGCTCTTAAGGACTTGTTCCAACGCTTGGTTGTGACAAGCTTGGTTTCCAGGTTTTCTATATTAGTATGCAAGCTCTTGTTCTCTTCGAGCAAAGACTCAACCATTCCTTCCACCTCAAGGAGTTTTTCCTCCACTCGAGAATAATCTCCCTCTTTTATAAAGAGGTTTTCCTTGAGCATGTTAATATTTTCATATAAGCCCAGTTTTTCATTTTTAAGGGTTTCATTTTCAAGTTCTAGGTCTCGGACATCTCGTTTCAATTCAGCACAAGTATCCATCAAGGTATACAAAAGTTCTTCGAGAGTTGCTTTATTGAGACCACGTACCTTGTTCTTGAGATCAGTCAAGCTGTTTGTGGATTCATCATCTGAGTCTGAGTCACTTTGTGCCATGAGAGCTACAGCATCTCCTTCACTTTCAGATTCACCTTCATCCTCAGAAGAGTCTCCCCAGGCAGCAAGCATAGCCTTCGAGAATCTTTTGCCTGAGATGTTCACAGGTTGTTTTCGAACCTGTTTTCTGGGTTGTTCGAACTCCTGCTCTTCCCGAAGCAGAGGGCAGTTTTTCACAAGGTGATCTGGTTTGCCACATTTAAAACACCCTGTAAACTGTTCTCGGGGGGTGTTTCTAGATTTACTGAAGTCCTTTCTTTTGCTGTTTTCTTTGACCTTTTTGAAGAATTTCTTGAACTTTCGTGTCATTAAAGCCATCTCTTCATCCTCAAGGTCAGAGTCATCATCCTCTTGTGCTTTCAAGGCAAGCCCACGATCCTTCTTCTGCTCCTCTTTTTGTTGTGAGTTCTTTCTGAGTTCATAGGTTTGAAGATTGCCAATCAACTCGTCGAGGGTGATCTTGTTTATGTCTTTAGCTTCTTGGATGGCTGTCACCTTCGCTTCCCAAGACCGAGGCAAAATCCTTAGAATCTTCCTCACCAGCTCTTCTGTGGTGAAGGATTTTCCTAGGGATTTTAGCTCGTTTGTTATGTGGGTGAAGCGTGTGTACATATCCATCACGTTCTCACGATCACCCATATCAAACAACTCATATTGCCTCATGAGTAGCTCAATACGTGACTGTTTGACTTGACTTATTCCTTCATAAGCTACTTGAAGGGCATTCCATATCTCCTGGGCTGACTCACACTCCGAGATACGTGTATATTCATCTGGACCTAGGCCAAAATATAATAGCTTCTTGGCCTTGGCATTCTTTTTCATTTTCTTATAGTCTTCAGCATCAAACTCTATGGGTTCCTTAGGAACCTTCTTACCATCTTCAAGCACCTTGGTGGGAACAAGGGGCCCGTTCTTGATGAGCATCCATAACTCATAATCTTCTGCCTGAATATAGTTCTCCATCCTATTCTTCCACCAACTATAATGTTGGCCGTTGAAATAGGGTGGCCGAGTAATGGATTGCCCTTCAAGAATTCCTTGTGGTGTACTCATCTTCAGAATCTCTCAAGGTGTTAGCCTTTTTGTGAGAGAACTTGCTCTGATACCACTTGTTTTATTTAGGAGTACTTACCCATAAGAGGGGGGATGAATTGTGGTGTTCGATTTTCGCGTACTTACTGGCAAACACCCTCTTGATTGCAGAGGTTGTTCTCGAATTACAAACAACCTTCTGACTTGTTTACACCAGATGTTTTCAATTTGCTCAAAGGCGAAAATCAACAAGATAAATGCGGAAATAAAGCACACACAATTTTTCCGTGGAAAAACACCTCTAGCCCAACTGAGGTGTGAAAAACCACGACCTACCTCGTGTAGGATTTAACCACTTTCACTAACGGGCTAGAACACGTTACAAAAGTAACACACCTTGTTACAACTTGCAACCACGTAACCTTCTTTTCTAAGAAAGGTTACACCACGTCCAAATCTCACCAGATTGGACACGTCCAAAGTCCACACGACTGAGGACCACTCACTCACTCTTCTGATCCAAGATCAGGGTTACAAAACACCTTACGGGGGTGCTTCTGATTTAAGCAGATGTAAGGTACAATGAGGTCCTAGTATGCCAATATCTTGAAAGCTCAGCTTAAACACAACTTGTCTCGGTTTTTCTTTTCTCAAGAGTAGCTCGAAAAATTCTTCTCACTAGAAAAACCACTTTTGCACTTCTCCCTTTTTGCGTATGTTGTGTATGTTTCTCGTTTTTTTTTTTCTCTTCTTCTGAATGGGAGTGAAATGTTGAGTTTTTAAACAAAAAATCCAACGGTCAAAAACAAGGAGAAGTGATAAAATCAGCTATGTTTAGCAAAGAAAGATTTTTGCTTAGCACAAAGAATTCCAACGGCTAAAAGATCAATGAGGATAGAGTTTTCCCAATATTATAGGGATTTAATTTTTGGAAGATAAAAGTCTATCTTTTACCCTTTAAAAATAGCCGTGAAATACATGGGAAAGAATCTCGGCTTTGAATTTTGAATTAATCACTTCCCAAAGGATAAGAAAGAAATATTTTCGATTTTGGTAAATATTTTCTAAAATCAGTTTTGCAAATCTCCCAAGGGATTTTCATATCAAAAAGATTTTCTACAGCTTAAATTGCTGTCTTGGAATTTTATCAAAATATATTAGAGCTTTTGGCCAACCAAAATAAGTTTTCCAAAGTAACTCGGGTTTGGCCGTTGCAGTTCAGAAACACCCTAGGTACCCTGTTTACAGGGTTGTTCAAACTTGGTGTTCTGAAGCAAATAGCGCAACCGATTCAAGAGTGGTTAGTTAGAGACTTTTCAAGATTGGCATATTAACAAGAGTCTAAAAAATAAAACCTAAATTACCCAAGACATCTTGTTGTAGATCTAGTCATCTTGTTCAAGATGAATACGTTGCCCCAACCACCTAGACCAACCTGTTTGCCAGGTTGTTCTAGTATCGCTTGAGTTCAGAAAGGCCTGTTTGTTGGATTGTCCTTGAAACACCTAGCCTGTTTGCCAGGTTATTCTTGTATTGCTTGAGTTCAGAAACTGATCTTAACACACACTCAACTCATGGAGGTGGTGTTCTTGACTTGAGCGTGAGTAGTCAAGGTATGAGACCTGTTCTTAAGACTTGTTCTCAACATTCAGCAAACAAGTTAAGACGCATATTGAAAATAACAGTGTATGCCTGTTTGGAGAACTTTGTTTGGAGCAACATTACTTAAGAGCATTTTACACTTGGGTTTGTTGTCATCAAAACTGAATATACTAATTCAACACTCCTCTTTTTCGGTTGAAAGGTAGTCGATCCTTTAGCTCCCTTGCCTGCTCACTTCGCTCATCAGCCATCGAAAATCTCTTTCTCAATCTCTCTCTCTCTCTCAAACCAAAACCCTAATCTCTCAAAACCCAAGCTTCTCTTCAGCTCCAATGGCGACCTCCGGCAGCAGCTCCTTCGCCTCTGTGAAACGCAGCACCACCACCTCTCAAGCTCCGGTCTCGAAGCGCACGCGCATGGCGTCTCTGCCGACGTCCACATCTCTGCCCTTATCGGCGGCTGCAGCACCGGTACTAATCAGAGGTACGGGGTTCAATTCTCTACCTCCTTTGCCTATTATCTCTATAATTTTTGGTTTTTTGAAGCGTCTAGACTTACGAACGGTGGGGATGAAATTGGGTGATGTTCCTCCTGAATTTGGATGGGATTTGGTATTGTTTGAGTCTAACGTGGAACCAACTAGGTCTAAGGGTGTTCTTGAACCCAGTGTGGGTCAAGCTATGTCTGATGATGTTCTTGAAGTAGACACAGCTCAATCAGGGCCTGAACCTAGTTCTGAACTGGGTAAAGCCCGAACGGGATCTGCACCTATTTTCTTTGACAGAATGGATGACCCCGTCATTAATTTGGATCGGGTGGAAGAACTTGCGGAGACTAACAGTGATGGGTCTGATTCAACCATGGAGGTTCTCCAACCTCAGCCCTTCCAGAAAACTAGACCGGTTGAATGGGGGCTTAGACGTCGGTTTAAAACCACCACTTCCAAACCTGTTTTCTCACCTGTTCGTAGACCTCAAACCCGCAGTTCTGGTTCACTCTCTGTCTCTTCTCAGCCAAAAGAAGTAACTGAACCTCCTATTACAAAAGCCTCTGCCAAATCTACCAAGAAATCCACCCAGTCTCCTTCAGAAAAAACCCATAACACTCCAACCAAAAGGAAAGCTGTTTTAGAACAAGTGCCAGAACAGGTGCTTGAAGAATTAGAAATTGAGGAGATTGTTTCCTCCCCTGATAACACAGTAGCCAAAGACAAAGGGAAAGCTCCTGCTAAACAGGCTTCCAAACAGGTGCCTGCCTCTACTCCATCTGCAAAGCCTTCCTCCAAAAGAGCCTCATCAAAGAGAAAGGCTGCTTCCGACCAGGTGCCCCAACAGGTGCCCATAGAAGCAAAGCTTAATGAACCCAAATCCAAGAAAGTCAAAACAACCATGACCACAGTAGCCAAAGTTGCCCATTTTCTCCAAAGGAGTGTGGTACGGGGCAGAATTGTAAAAGTTGCTTATTTTCAGGATCAGGGCCTGGAGATGTTCTTGGATAAACTTACAGCTCAGGGTTGGTTAGACCTCTTTACAAACACCCAGAGAGGGTGTTCAGTACCTGATTTAGCAGAATTCTATGCCAACTGTAATGTCACCAATGGTGTGATGACAAGTGTGGTCAATGGGAAAAGATTGCGATTCAATGCTAAGGAATTGGGGGAAATCTTAGGAGTTCCTGCTGTGGGCTTTGGGGTGTATGTGAGGGAAAACAAGACAATGCTCGGAGCTGAGAGATTGCTCAAATTGACTCAAAGGTTGAGTCAACAACCAGGTTTGCAAACACCCCGGTCAGTCAAGAAAGGGGAGATGACACCTTGTCACTGGTTGCTCTTCTGGTTTATCATCAAAAATATCATCCCCCAGGGCCAAGGGCGTAACCTGGCGGATGCAATGGACCAGTGCCATACCGATCTCCTAGACCGGAGGGAGCAGATCAACCTACCAGCCATCATGATCAGTCATATCTCCCGCATTGCAAACACGGCTAGGGAACATGACCTGGGGTATGGTTTTCTCCTGACTTCGGTATTTGAGCACTTTGGGATTTCTTTATAGAAGAAGGTAGGGGTGCAAGTGACAGATGAGATAGGTAGCAGCACCCTGATCCGTTGTGGGTTCAAGATTGTAAAGGGTGAGAATGCTGGTTCCGAACAGGGGCCCCGAACACCCTTCACCCCTGTTCCTGGTCCTTCCTCTAGTGAGCCTTCTGTTGATGCCTTGCTTCTGGACCAAAACCGGTTGAAGACCGAGCTCGCTGAGGTTAGAGCTGCTCTTGCTGAGGAGAGGGCTCTCAATGCCAAGCGCCATGAGGATCTAATGTCGATTCTTTCAGTTCTCACAACCAGATTCTCTTCTTCTCCACCCTGAATCTGCCCAACCCCCTGACCCTTCCCTGTTCTGTCTTCCTTTATTTTTCAACCTGTTCTCAACAACTGTTTTCACTATCTGATTGTGCTTTGTGACTGACCATGGTTTATGCTAATCTTGGTTGGATCTGCTGTAATGCTGCGCCATGCTTGTCTTCTTGTTGTTACTTGTTTATGCGTGACTCGGATGGCCAATATCATTAACGTACCATATACTTGAGTGTATCGCAGGTTGTTTTTCCTCCATTACCCAAGTGGTGGTGATTGCAACCACCCTGATTCTATCTGTTTGATCTGACCACCCTTTTTGGATGATGTCAAAAGGGGGAAGATGGGCATGACCATGACTGTTTTAGTTTGACTTGGATTAAAGTTGACTTCTTAAACTCTTTTTCTCTTCTATGGCTTCACTGTGTGGCACTAACTTGCTTTTGCCTTTTATGTCAATATGGTTAATATGGTCATTTGGTTTGTTATCATCAAAAAGGGGGAAATTGTTGACCCTATTGGGAAATTATTGACCCTATCCTTATGTAATGTAAGGTTTTGATAATAACAAACACAAATGTAATATATGCTTGAATGTGTTGTTCAAACAGATTCCAAATGTTGTTTGAAATACTTTGAAATTGCTTGGTTAATTATGCTTACGAACAGGTCTTAAGAACAAGTTCTCAAGATCAGTTGATTCAGGAATCCAGAACAGCCTGGGTATCAGTTCTGCAAGGCGTTTGGAGTAGCAAGTTATTTTTCTACAAGATGTCCAGTTGATTCAACAAGAGTCTTGGTTTGTTACAGGTTTTATTTTCTTAGATTCTTGTTAATATGCCAATTAGAAAGTCTTGATTTAACACTTACTTGAAATGGTTTTGCTTTTTGAAAATATTTTAGAACACTATCTCAGAACAGTTCTAAGAACAAGGTGTTCAGGATGTTCTCAAGGCAAACTGCAAAAACATTTTTCACGAATTCTTCTCTGATTTTTTGGCTAACATCTCTGAGATTTTTGAGCAAGATTTTCTGCTGTTTATTTAGTTCAAAGAGACTATTTTTGGCTATGAGAAACTTGGGGAGAATTGCAAGTCTATTTTTAGAGTGCTTTATTCTCCAAGTAACAAAATCTCTATTTTTAGAAAATGGCTGAATTTGTGGAGAAAATCATGGGATGATTTACTGAGTTTTTGTGGCTGAAAATAATCGTGTAGCTCAAATAGTTAGTGGGAATTTTCAGTTCACACTTTCCACTCCTTGTGGCCCAAGCTTTTTCTTTTTAGAAAATATTTGTGATTATTCCACTTGGTTTTCTATTTAAGCAAGACTCCACACTTATTTTCTTTAGCGGTTTTCACAGTAATATTCCAGAGTTTAAGAGCCATATTTTTTAGAAAGAAAAACCGACCCAAGTGTGTGCAAGATTGAGCTTTCAAAGTTGGCATACTAGGCGCATATTTGTACCTTACACTAGCTTATTTGAGAAGCACAAAAGTAAGGTGTCCATCTTGTTTTCTTTCTTACAAAAGTGAGTTCAGTGTGTCCAAATCAAGGGGATTTTGGACGTGGGGTAACCGGTCTTAGGGAAGACGGTTACGTGTGTGTTACAAGTTGTAACGGTGTGAGTTACATTGTAACGTGTTTAGCCCGAATAGTGAAGTGGTTGAAAATCCTACAGAGGTAGGTCGTGGTTTTTCACCTCAGTTGGGCTAGAGGTGTTTCCACGTAAAAATCCTGTGTTCACCTTCTCTTCTACTTATTTCCGCTGCATTTCCGTTTTCTGGGCGTGTTACAAACAGTCTGTCCGAACAGGGCCTAAGCCTGTTTCCAGAAAACTACGAAAAATTTGGCAACACAATTCACCCCCTCTTGTATTTGTGTACTCTCATTTCTATCAGGTGGGTGCGACAAAAACATGTGTTTCTTCCCATTGGCGTCTCTATGAATCTCTGACCATGCATGCCAAAAGCTCAACAATGAGTTTCCATCTGGAACCGTGTGATTCAGGGAAACCCCGATGAAGATCCCATCAGACATCTCAGTGACCTGAATCGATAATAATGGATGGGTATGCCCATCATGATTTATGACCTTATTAAGGTCAAAAAATGACCCGACCACAAGAGGGACGTATGTTGGTGATAGAATATCAGATATGGTCAAATTTGAAGTGGCATGGATAAACTTGGATCCGGGACCCTTGTTGCAGTCGACGAAGACCGAGCATTCATGCCGGTGTTTGTTGATCCAAGTGATAAACTGACCCGATAGCGGGTAGAAATGAACGAGAGTCAGAGAAAGGGACTCCTTGAGACTTTCAAGGAGCTCCGTGATGGAGTGAGGTTAGGTTTGGAGAACAAGAGACCGCTTTGTATGTAGTGCACAGAAAGCAAGGATAGACCCCATGGAGTCAAGTGATGAGGGTATTTTGATTCCTCCAAATAATATTTTGGCTTGATGAAGCACTTCGATACGTACATAACAGCTGGGGTGTTCATCTTCTGATTACAAATTTCAGGCAGATAATTTGTAAGGTTGGTTGTGTTTTATTCTGAGTTCAGCTTTCATCATTGTGGCGTCGTAGGTGGATGATATAAATACAGCGACAAGCTCCAATCACCCCAACAATGAACCAACCAGGGGGGGGGGGAAAAAAGGACGCCCGCTTCATGATTACAAAAAAGAAAATAGAAAATATTTAAAAAAAGGGACTTATAGTTGACAAAGAAAAATATTGTAGTTCTTGGGAAAAAAAAAAAAAATCGTAGTTGCTTTCAACGACAAATGATCCTAGGGTCTTTAATAAGTAGCACTGGTAAAAATTTGTCCGATCTGATTATTCGAATTTATACGACCTGAAAAAATTGAGTACATTCACAAAAATTATGTTCGAAATTAAAATTCGGACAATCGATCATGTCTGAATTTAAATCCAGGTTAGGTTCGGGTTGGCCGAATTTGTGAACCATTTCGGATTCGGACAATCAGACAATTCGGATAATCGAACAACTAGGTTTGGACATTGGATAACTATGTTTATGTGTAATTTTTGTCCAAATTCTTCAGAAAATTTTATAAAAATAACTTCCAATAGTCGGGTTCAGACATTGAAAAATTGGGCTCTAGTTCAGTCACACTAAATTTCAGTTAGCATGTCCAAACATCATATCCCAAATTCGGACATTCAAACAACCAGGCCCAGACATCGGACATTCGAATCTGTGTTCAGATTTGGCCAGAGTGTCCGATTTATAATCTAAACAGGGTCCCGGTATGAATGTTTATTCGAATATCTAATTTATTCGGATCCGAATTGACCTGAACCCAAATTTTTGCCGACACTATTAATAAGGAAGTTCAGCGTCTTTGTAATTTTATACACAATTGGATCAGATGTCCTTTTCCACATCCACTTGGTGTTGAATTCATTTTTTCCTTTTTTTTGGGATAGAGCTGAGAAAATTGATGCACTATTTGGTTGAATATAATGTAATGCAATCAATTTTGTAACACAATTATGATTACACAGTTGGATGTAATTAAGATTACAAGATATTAGTAATTTGCAATACTCTCTTATAACTAAACAAGATAATGCAAATATAATTACAAACTATTTGAAAAAACACATTTGTATCTCTGGCTTTATTTGTCCATTTTCCAAATATATGCATTTACTTTACATATGTTAATCAGTGATATTGAACAGAAATAGTTGTTGATTTTCGATAATAAAGTATGACTTCATTAATAAAGTATAATATAAATTTTGCAAAAAAGCAAGCCCTGGTGTTGTAAAGTCTGATCTGTTATGCATGATTTTTGAGAAATTAATAAGATAATTATTTACTTTTTTCCAAAGTTTTGCAAAATAGATAGAGAAAATAATATGATAAATCTACGTTCAGGTAAATTCCTATCATTATAGTAATATTAATTTTTTAAAAATTATTTAAGTTGAAAAGTGTTTTTTTTTATAGATATTAGAAAAGATTTACCTGTTAAAATTGTTTCTATCAAAATTTCAAAAATCTAGACGATTTTTAGTAACTTTGTAATATATAAATCTTGAAAATTTGAAGAAATTTTAGGGAAATTTATTGAAATTATACATTGGAGAGAAATCAGTAGCTCCACAAATCTCAAACCTAATATTCATTTTAATTACATTGAATCATCTTAACCACAAATTAATCAAGTTAGGCGCCGCATTTCAAATTAGTAATTTCTATACATGTTTATGTATTTGCGCATTGCAGGTTGAAACGACAACGTGGCCTCCAAAATGGACTATGCTATACTCCCAAAATGATTCCTTCAAATGCTAATAAATATTCGAATGACCGCTTAATAAAAATTAGCCTACCTAGCTATCAAAAAGGGGCTAATTTGAACAAAATGATAATAATGACAATAATAATGATATACGAAGAAATATAATAATAACGTAACAATTATGCAAATGTCAGTTATATTTAAATAAAGATGGAGGTAATAATCCAAATAATAAAAATGTCCATTCCCAAAAGGTTGCACCCAAAATATGTGAAATTTTATTTATTAATTTAGCTAAAATATTAATTCAATTGTAAATATATGTATGTAGGTAATGAATGGAAAAATAAAATAAAATAAGACCAAAAAAAAAGAAAAAGAAGAAGCACCGACATTATTAGAAATAAATCAGATACCCAAGTAACCAAAAAATCCGAAACCCCCCCTCTTTCGTTCGTCCCCTGCGCAGACCCCCCTTCTCCTTCCCCTGTTCTCTGCCCGAACCCCCTCTCTGTTTGCCTTGCCTGACGCTGTCGGGGTTGTCGGCAAACAACCCACCATCAACCGGCAGTGCCAGCTATCACCACCAGCACCGTTTTTCCCCAAACCCATAGCCACCATAGCGCTCTCTCTCTCCCTGCTCTGTGGTTTTCGCCAGCCATGTTCGAGCCCCGTTGACCATCACCGACCGGTGTTCACCGTCCCAGCCCGCCGCCCGTCGCTCAAACACCAACGGTCAGCGTCCACAACCACCATCTCCTCTCTCCTTTCATCGCTTTACTCCATTTGGGTGGGAAGGTGAGAAAACCCTTGGGTTTTGATTATTTGTAATTCAATTTTTTTTAGAAACGACATAATTAGCTTCAGTGGCTACTAATTGGTGGTTTTTCTTGGACTTGGGATGTGAAATCAAATTGGTGCACTAGGGTTGATGATGAACATGGTGATGAAAGGTTGGATGTTTTGGGTGTGAGGATTTACGCTTGTTTATGTTACTTTGATGTTGTTTTTATTGAATATTTGAATGAAAGTATCGAGATACATGTGTTCTATGCAGAAGTGTTAATGTCTTAAGCATGGTGATTTAGGGTTTATTTCGGTGACATTTAGGATTAGTGGTATTGATTTAAGGAGGTTTAGAATAATTTTAATGAAAATTGAATGCAATTAATAGATTAACCAAGGGTTGGAGCAATGTGTAGCCATGAATATGGTGATTTAAAAGTTCTTGAATAAGTTTTGTTTTAATTATGTCCATTACAATTATATTGCCTTATGGGTGTTTAAACAAGTCGAATGTGCTAATTAACGTGAAATGTATGTTCACTACTAAAAAAGTTCATATTAACGACGGAATTCGGCGATGGAAAAAAATGGCGACGGAAAAATAGTGTTATCAAAAAGTCAGAGTATACGACAGATATGACGACGGAAATTTTAATCCGTCGCCAGATTTTAATTTTTTTGGGAGAAAGTGGGCGACGGAAATTTTTTTTTAAACGGGGTGGCGACGGAAATTCCGTCGCCCAAATTTTTTTTAAAACAGGGTGGCGACGGAATTTCCGTTGCCCAAAGCGGCGTCGCCACCCCACTTAAATGAAACAAGACTCCTCTGGTTTCATTTCGCACACAGTCAAAGAGTGAGGAGAGAGAGAGAGCAACCGTGCGCGACCACCCCCGCTTGCCCAGCCAGCCACCGGCCACCTCCCCCGCCGTGCCCAGCCGTCGACGGCGCTCACCGGCCCCAACCGCCACCGCCGGTTAGCCGCCGGCCGCCTCTGCCGCCCCCCACCCGCCGGTTTTTTGGAGTAAAGTGAGGTATTTTTCTCAACTAAACACCTTGAAATTTCTACCAATTTTTGTATTACATTGTTAGAATTTGGTAGTTAGTTCATATTTATGTTGAAATATGGTGTTTGTATGAGGTTATTGGTTTAATTTGGTTCAAAATTAGGGTAAATGCGATTTAGGGTTTAGGTTTGGTAGTTTGAAGTTAAAGTTTGATATATTGATGGAATGAAATGGTTTCATTGATAATGTTGTTGAAATGTGCAATTTGTGTGAGGTTATTGCTCTAATTCGTTACAAGAATTTGGTAAATGCGATTTAGGGTTAAGGTTTGGTAGTTTGAAGTTGAAATTTCATATGTTGGTGGAATGAAATGTTTTAATTAATAATGTTGTCGAAATTTGGTTGGAGATTTTGCTCAATGCAATTTAGCGTTTACGTTTGGTGTTGTGAACTTGAAAGTTGATATGTTGGTGGATTGAGATGCTTTGGTTTATTATTTTGTTCGAATGTGATGTTTTTATGAAGTTGTAGCTCATATTTGTTTAAAGTTTTCGCCCAACACGATGTACGCTTAGATTTGGTTATTTGAAATTTAAATTTGATATGTTGGTGGAATAAAGTAGTCAACTATGTATGAATTATTAGTTTTGTGATGTTCGTGAGAATGTAAGTACATTTATCACCTAGTTGTAGGTTTTTTTGGGGTGCATGTGGAAATTTTAAAGTAAGCGTACATAATATATAATTGCCTAATTTATGTAGTTATTATAAATTTGATTAAAATTAATTCTTATCAAGTACCTTATGTGGTTCTTGTTATTTGAGCAGAATATGAATGGTCCTCCACATCGTAGGTGGATGTATAATAGATTACTGCGTGATCGTAGTGGTTATATGCAAGAATTTCTAGATGGAGTAAACGAATTCGATCAATTTGCACGTACACAGACAGAGTTTCTGAATGGGGGAAAGTATAGATGTCCTTGTGCGAAATGCAGAAATAGGGTGTACTTGACACCAGATGAGGTCAAGATGCACCTTATGTATAAGGGTTTTGTGCAAGGGTATTGATTTTGGATAAGTCATGGGGAAATAGAACCTCAGGAATATGGTTCTGGGTATCAAAATAGTAAAATTTCCGAAGTTGAAGGTTCAAGTAATGTTAATAATGATTATTCTGAATCCTACATAGATCGGATGGAGGACATGGTTGATGATGCTGTAATAGCAAATCAAAATGTAAGGGAAGAGGGGTCTAGCACTTGCCGAGAACCATTTTATAATATGGTTCAAACTGCTCAACAACCCTTATATGATGGTTGCTCCACCCACAGTGAGCTATCTGCGGCGGTGAGATTGTTGAGTATTAAATCTGACTATAGTATGCCTCAAAACTGTTTTAATGAAGTTGTTCAATTAATAAAAGAGATGTGTCCCCCTAACGACCGCGTGCTTAACAACTATGGGCAAACGAAGAAGGTTGTGAAAGATCTCGGCAACGATGTGGTCCAAATTGATTGTTGCCGAAAAGGTTGCATGCTATTTTATAAGGAGGATGCAAACTTGGATGCGTGCAAGTTTTGTGGGCATTCAAGATGGAAGAGGCAAAGGTCACAACAAAGGAATCAGAATCCATTGCCATACTCAAGGATGCATTACTTGTCGTTAAAACCTCGACTGCAGAGGTTGTACGCATCAAGAAGTAGTGCAGAGCACATGAGATGGCACTATGAACATCGACGTGAGGACGGTCTTATATGTCATCCATCAGATGGGGCAGCATGGAAACATTTCGACTCCAAATACCCTGAATTTGCTGCAGAGCTCGGAATGTAAGGCTTGGCTTATGTGCTGATGGATTTAATCCTTACACATTGTCTTCAAGACCATACTCCATTTGGCCGGTGGTCGTTACACCTTATAACCTTCCCCCTGAAATGTGTATGACCTTATAACCCGGTGGCGGTCCATCTCTCCACACCTGTGGCTCGATCCCTATGCATGAGCATAGGCGGCATCTGGTAAATGAATTAATGTTTGTTATGTATTCGTTTAAGATGAATACTGTATTTTGTGTTGTACTTGACATTATTCTTTCTGGCACGTACATAGAGGGAACAACTTGGAACGGAGCCCACCATTATTGACTTATTCAGTCGTACTCACAAACTCCAGGGCAAAGATGATGCCCCTTGGGTTGACAAGAAATCACAACAAGCATATGTAAGCAATTAGCTATTCTCAATCTTCATTGGTAGTTCAACATGAACTCGTATACTTTATTTTAAGTTATTGTACTATGCATGATTTCGTGCGCATGTTGCGGTGTTGTAGGAAACCTTTGAACGTGATTTTCAAAGTGTTATCAACTCTCAAGGGACCGGGGATGGCTCTTCTCAAGATCCAAACCAGCCATTTCCCAACCCAAATGAGTTGTGGGTGAAGACGTTCAAGAATAAGAAGGGTCGTATTTACAGCATTGGTGACGAGGCTGTCAACATGAGGGAATCCGGTTACTTCAGTCCCACTCAAAGATCCGTTATTATTTTCATATTAAAGTTCCAACAACCATGGTTATACATTGAATTTACTTAATGGCAAAGCTAATATAGTAATTTACTTAAATGTCTGTCAGCAGGTTCCAGTTCTACGCCATCGCAATAGGAGCTCAATGACTTAAGGGGTCTAGTAACCAACTTGGGGGGTGAGCTATTGTCACAAGCTGAAAGCTACCGCTTGGTTATGGAGAAATGTAAGCAACTGGAGGAATCCAACAGATTGCTCACACAAAGCAACCAATAACTAAGCCAACAAATGATGAGCATCGATCAGCACCTCCAAGCTTTCTTTCAAATGCAACAGGCGTCTGGCTCGGGATCTCAGCCACCATTAACTCATCCCTCGCAACATAATGAGGAAGATGGTGAGGCAGAGGAAGAGGAAGAGGAAGGCGAAGAGGAAGAGGAAGACTTTAGTGATTGAGTTGGTTGCAGTTTTCCTTCAGCTGGTGGCTCTTCTGCTTATCTTCACAAAGTACATCATATCTCTTACTGCTTGCTTCCCCCCCCCCTTTCTGCTAATTTCACTCCCCTCCCCCTAGTGTTTATTTAACTCCCCTCCCATTTGGCGCTTACTTCGCCATCTTCTGCAAATATATATATAACTTCATTCTCAATTACTGGTAACTTCTGGTTATTTTGTTTGGATTTGTGGTTTGTGATATATACAGACTTTGTTTGGAACTTGTAGTGTGTGAGAGAGTTCGTTTGAAACCTATAGCTTGTGAATTGAAAACCTTTGGTTGGATGTGATGTGTTGTGTTGGATGTAGAATTCCACCTTTGTGTGGTTTGAAATTGTTGAGAACGCTTCGAATGAAGTCCTATTCGAAGTCATTGGATGTTGATTGAGTGCGAAGATCTTATAAATTTCTTGCAGGGAATGATTTGTATGTACGGATTTGATCAAAAACAAGCGATTTTATTTTTTTAAAAAAAGGAACACAGCGACGGATACGGGAAAAAAAACTTTTTTTGGAGGGGAGTGGGGCGACGGAATGTAAAATCCGTCTCCATCAGCGACGGATTTTCCGTCGCTGATTGGCGACGGATTTTGACTTCCATCGCCACCTCTGCCCCACCACTTTTCCCCGCCAAAAAAAATATGTCGCCATTTCTGTCGCTGAATCCATCGCCGTCAGCGACGGAAGTTTGAAATTCCGTCGCCAGCTGGTCAGCGACGAGCGAAAATCCGACAGCCGAATTGCGTCGCCAATTCCGTCGCTGATCTTAAAATTCCGTCGCTCATTATTCATATTCCGTCGCTGATTCCGTCTTTATTTGACATTTTTCTTGCAGTGGTTGGATGAATAAGCGTAGCCATGAACTTGATGGATTAAGGGTTACGGCTTGAATGATGCTAAAGTTAGCTATGTTGATTCATTAGTGTCTAAATGTATTAATTTGATGATGTTTAAATAAGTTTTGATGATAGTTGTCACTCATATATGCAAGTGTTCACGTCACGGACATGTGATTTAAGGGTAAATGGTTAGGTAAAGCTTAAGCTGGATTTGGTTGCCTTAAGTATTTTTAAATGAGTCTTTGGTGAGGATTAAATGAAAAGAAAAAGGTACATACGTAGGTGCATGATGTTGTGGTATAAGGGTATCCCATAAGTTAATTGTCAAGTGACGATGGTGAAGAAGGAAACAAGAAAGGGATAAGTAGTTTCGAAATTTGAATTATCAACCCAATATGCCTACAAGGTCTTACCCAAACTAGGAAACGTTGGTATGGTTGGGGCTCGATTTGAACTTGAACCCCAGTCATGACGTTACCCTAAACCGTATCAATTAAGAGGTTTAGCGCATCATGGCAATTAATAGCGATGCGATTGATTAAAGAGAAAAACCCTACCAATAATAATGACCAAGGTTCTAATAATAACAATAATAATAATCATAAAGATAAATAGTAATGTTAATACTAATAAGTGTGGTGTAATAATAATAATCATGGTAATAGTAGTAGTAGTAATTATTCTTCTTCTTCTTCTTCTTCTTCTTCTTCTTCTTCTTATTAATAGCAAAGCAATTATCATTAATTCTAACGATCACAACAAAGTAAACAATATTAAGCAAGCGTTAACAATATTAAAGAGAGGGATGAAACAAAAATAAAATAAAATCAATTAAGTTGATAATAAACGTTGTACGAATAATTGAAAGCACAGTCGAATGAATTTAAATTATGCAATCAGTCAGAAAATTTCATAAAACCTCTTAATCTCGCACTAATCATATTAAAAAAAAATTACATATTGAAGTAGGTGAGGCCACCTCTGTCACTTCAAACTGCCAACGCTTGTTGTCCATTATAAAGAAGAGAGAATCTCAAAGATCAGGTATGTACATTGCCTGTACTCTTCGAAAACTCAGATGTTTCTCGATACTGAAAAATTAATACAAGATTCATTTAATGAACCAATTTTCTCAATGTTTTATCACATAAACAAGTGACCCCGTCAATTATCAATCATCAGGGCTTATGCCCTTCAATTTACCTGCGCGACTGCAACTCAGGCTTTTCGATCGACCTGGAAGGTGTGTACCTATCTTAAGATCGCAACAAGACGTACGTCGACCAAGGGGTCCACTTCCAGATAATAATCAGCAAATCAATTTTACTTGTACATTCTCTCTCTCCTGTTTGCAAAATAAAATGTTTTGAAATGCGGCCAGCCCAACTAATTTCACATAAAACTTATTTTACTGCATAGGAGTACACGTGCTGAGCTTCGACTCATCATTCGAACGTTTTTATGTCTTTTTGTTTTAGGTATGGGAAGTAATGAACAACTGTTCTTTTGGTAAGCCGGGAAGTAGCAAACAACGGACATTTACTGAACATTAGTTAGCCAACGCTCACAGTGATGGTAGGTTAGCACTTTATTTGTTATTCTTTTGAAACTTTGGGAATGAAATGCTTAGTGTTGTTACGCTAAGTTATCACGTATATGATGAACTGCATAATGGAACAAATGCTTATTTCATTCCAAGGTTCAGTGAATCAGGAAGCCTTGTTCCACTACGGAATGGTGCTAATGCCTCCGATCAAATTAAAAGTCTTCCGCTGCAAATTAATAACAAATTTGTGGTTAAGCTAGAATAATAAGACATTAGCGATTGGGGGCGTTACATAGAAAGTGGTTTGGGAAGGAGCCCAGGCTAAGGCCGTATTCGGCAATAACATTTTGAGTGGCGTTTAACATTTTAACCAAGTGAATACATTAATCCATCAATTTTTAGATTGTGCATCCTCATATTCTCTCCTTGTGTTTTCTCATCCATCTGCTAATCCTTTTTGTTCAGTGATGCAAAAATGCAAAATCGAATACCAAATTGAACAATCAAGGTTGAAATAAGACCCACAAAACACCAATTTCCAACTAAGGTCATATTCGGCAGCAGCGTTTTGGGTAGTGTTTAGTGTTTTGACCAAATTAATACACTAATTAGTTAATTTTTAGTATTCGGTAAACTAGTGTTTTGACTAGCATTTCAAGTAGCATTTAGTGTTTTAAGCAGCATTTTTGAAAAGCTAATGGTATTAATGTTTGATATTTAAAAGTAGCGTTTCATATCTTTTTTAGCTACAAAATATCCTTTAAAAATTTTATCTTTGAAAATTATCTATATCTTTTTATATCAATTTACGTTAATCAGCTAGCATAACAGCTAAATTTATCGAACACATTAGTTTCAACCGCTAATCTAAACAGCTATCTACTAATAGCTAAATTAGAAACGTTATCCGCTATCTAAACTTCTATCCACTACTTGAACCGCTATCCACTAACTAAACAGCTAATTTTACCGAACATGGCCTAAGAATGAGCGAAAGTATGCCTGATGATGGTCTTAGTTCCAGGAGCACCAACATACCCAAAATAGAACACCCAGATCAAAAGAAAAAATCAAAGAGAGAGAGAGAGATATGATAATTTACATGATAGGCAGGTGGGTGGGTGGATTTAGATGTGTGCGTGTGTGTGAGAGAGAGAAATGGTTACTTCTGGGTGGCTGGGGGGATTTAGTTGAGCCGATGTTGATTTTTCTCAACTTGTGTACAATTAATTCTTTGCAAATTGATAAGTATCCTATTGCGAAACACTTCATAAGTATCTTGTTTTGACTGAAAAATTATAATATTATGTTTTTAAATTAAAAAAATGGTATGATCGAATTGTGGAAAGATATTACAATTTATAAATTGTATAAAATCATCTTTTTATCTATAATTTGTCACAAGTCTAAAATACGCGTTATCATATGTACTCGCAGATAGGGTTAATGTAATTAGGGTATCATTTAGTACTTTGCCGGCGTAGCCGACGAATATTTAAGGTTTGCAATTCATAATTAAGTATAATCATTAAAAAATTTGTGATTTTAAATTATAAAACATGTTAATCTATGATAAAGGAGGATATCTTGCAACAAGACATATATCATTACCCTAATTCTTTTTGACCAAAATATTAAGACAAATTCTCAAGCAAAAAATGGCTCGTTGATGGTGATGGGAGCTCACGACTATTCCATCAAATAGCCACTACGAAAAAGCATCCATGCATTGTTCTTCCTCTCAAAATGACCTTGGTTTATGGATTGATGAAGCGTATGCCATCGGACAAAAATTTATCACTAACTCTACTATTATATTTCAATTGGTTTGTAATTCCCTTCCTTCACTGGGTAATTTAAACATTATTTCTATGGCTAGTATGGAAGAGAATATAAAACCTATTAAGCTGGTCTCTGATGAGGAAATTCATGTTGCAATTCTCCAAATGGACCCTTACAAAAGTCTAAGGCCAGATGGTTTTGGTGTCGCTTTTTGTTAAAAATCAAAAATCATCACCCATTTTATAAGTAAGAGAATGTTCTAGAAGTAAGATGTTAACATATAAAAATTCTAGGAGTGTAATATCTAGATTGTTAACTACGATATTCTAGACTTTTGTAAATATGCCCAAGATATTTACTTAGAATATTCTAAATCTAGGAATATCTCAGACATTATTTTAGCAACTAAAAAAATCATCGAAAAAATCTAAGATATATAATAGCAGGTCTTGTGATATTGTAATACTTGTCACAAATCTCCACCACGCCTTAAAGAGATGGAGTTTGAATAGGAGGTTAGGACTCCTTTTGTAATCAATCCACACACCAAAAAAGAGCGACATCACCACGTACAAGATAGTGAAAGAAAGGAATCCTTAAAGAGCGAGAGAGAGCTCTACCACATAGAATGCTAACTGCTAAGTCTTGCTTACTCTTTGTACATTCTGTTTGAAAGTATAATAAAAGTAGTGCCTTTTGGCATACCACTTGAGCCTCTTTATTCTCAACAAGTGGTATCAAAGCAAGGTTTTGGGAGCATTGTTTGAGCTAGTGATCATTTGGCATTTTCAGTCAGGAACCGAAGTATCCAAAGTATAAGGGAGACTCTGCCGACATGGTCAGGGACTGTGAGATTTGTTGGTCTTGGACCACATCTTCTTGTTGATAAACTTCGATTTTGACTGATTTTCGATTCTAATTTGCCCTTTTTCCTCCACAATCTCTTGACTAATCTTAGCAAGAAGAGGGTGAATATGCTTTCATTAGCTCAATTTGTGTTTACAAGTGGTATTTCTCAATTTTCAAGTATCGTGCCCAAAAATAAGAGAGTTTTACCAATTTTGTCGAAAATGGGAGCTTTAAGATTGGAATTCCAACAAGAATGAAGGTTTAATGAAGCCTCGAGGACCAAAAGAATCAGAACTAGTAGCTGCTGAAGACGCACGGTTGATTGCAGGGTGCGCACAACCGTGCGTTGAAGCCTGGAGCTGCACACAACCGTGCGCTTCAACCGTGCACGATCTCTGGGACGCACGGGTGCCCGTGCATCCCTAATTTTTCTCGTGACTTAACCAGTTTTACGAGGGGCGCGGTGGGTCTTCTTCAGTTTTTGTTTTTTAGAAAGCAAGGGTTAGGCAATTTTTCTAGGGATTATTTCTCCCTATTTTAGCATCAATCTAGCTTGAATTAAAGGTGAAGAATTTTGTTTTTGGATCGATCGATAGACGTTTGCAATCAATCAAAGTACGTTTCCCTTTATCTCTCTTTGTGATTTTGACCCAAGTTTGCATCTTTGATCATGTTTTTGAGTTTCTTGTTTGTGATTGAGATTATTGAAATGATTAGTGACTAAATCCCTTATCTTGGGTTGAGATTAGCCCCTATTATGTAATTTGGATCCATGTCCTAGATTTTTGTGAATGAATGTTTGTGCTTATGGTTGAATTCTCACTTACCGCGCCATGTGTTCGATGAATTGCCTGAGAGGGTTGTATTCATGCTCTTAACTAAGTTTAAGAGGTCAACGAAAGTTGAATCCTTAATTTAGAGCCACTTTGTGAGCGATTGAATTACTTAACATGAAAATAGTTAGGATTTCAATTGGGAATTGTAGGTTACCCGATTCTGTGGTTTTGTTGATTCTAGTTGCATGAAAATAGATAATTAGGATTGCTTAACCAGTCTAATGACCTTTTAGAGAAGGCGTAGACATGCTTTAACTTGTAGCCATTCTAGTTCAGCTATTTGTGCAGGCGAATTCGCATGACTTAGTGTTTGATCCAAAGACCATAATAGTGTGATGAATCCCAACCTGAGATTTTTGCTAGCATTAAGTTAGATAATTTCTATAGTATTCATTTTCATCGACCCAAATCAATTTCTGCCTGAATTGAGTATTGCAGTCAACCTGGTGACTAAAACCAAGTTTCTTGTGGATACGGCCCATACTTGTCGTTGCTAACTACAACTGGCACCGTACACTTGCGGTAATAAATTTAACGTAACACTTGTTCAAGTGCTGGGCACTTACCAACTTACTATAGCAGATCTTTCGACCTCAGCTAGTTCACTAGAGAAGCTCAATGGGAGTAATTATAGTATTTGGTGCACACATATCAAGTACTATTTAAAAGGTGAGATTTGTGAGATATCATTGTTGGTAATGAGAAAACTGTGCCAACACATCCGAAGAAGGAAAAAAAAAGTGGGAGGTCAAGGTAGAAAAGGCCATGTATATACTCTCCGTCATAGTGGAGGATGAGTTTCTACATAAACGAGCTTGATGTGCTCCGTCACATATCATCTAGAAGAAGGCAACCAAGATGGCAACAACAACATGGACGAGGTCCATCTCGAGGGGGAGCACATTAAGCTCGAGGAGAAAACGGAGAAAAGAGATATTATTGTCATGAAGATCGATGCTACAAATATGGCCAGAAAGGACACTTTGCTTAAGACTACAAATCCTCTCAAGTGGAAGGCAATATAGTTACTTTCACAAGCAATGATAGTGAAGAAGAATAGAAATTCTAGGCATCCTTTACAATAGAAAAAAGTAATCAAGCAAATGATATAGAAGTAACTACATCATGTGACCAGGAGCTAAAACAAGAAAGCGCTGTTGTAACGACGATAACAAATTCATCAACTATCAAGATGATTAGATTGTGAATTTGGGGTGCTCAAATCACATGATAGGAGATGTGAATAAGCTTCAAAGCATGACTGAATATAAAAGAGATCGGGTTGTGGTGACGGCAAATGACTCTAAAATGCCGATCACCCATATAGGCAATACTGTAATTGTTCCTCGATTCAGCCTGCATCGAGTGCAATTACAGAATGTCTACCATGTGCCTGCAATGAAGAACAATTTGTTGTCAGTGTCCTAACTTACATCATCGGGGAACTATATGGTCGATCTTTGGGCTTAAAGATGTGAAGGTATACTGCAGTCTCAAACCCATATCTCTCCACTTATGGAAGGACAGAGTTTGGATTCTACATATGTGATGTCAGCGCAAGATGCATATATATAAAAGACAAAAAAGAATGAGACAGTAGATCTATGACATGCAAGACTTGGTCATGCGAGTTATCACAAATTAAAGATGATGATGCAAAATGTAATGGGGAAGGGCTTCCGCATCTTGAGATTCAGGATAACATAATTTGTGCGAGATGCCAATACGAGAAGGCACATCAACTTTCATATTAGGAGTCCACATTCAAAGCTAAGGAGCCATTTGAACTCGTGCACTCCAATGTCTTTGGTAAAGTGAAGCAACCATCTATCACGGGATATAGGTACATGATTACCTTTATTGATGACTTTTCACAATATGTTTGGGTAGACTTCATAAAAGAAAAATCAGGGGTACTCGATAAGTTTAAGGAGTTCAAAAATAAAGTTGAAAGTGAAATAGGACACAAGATCAAGTGCCTACGTATAGATAATGAGGGAGAATATACATCAAATGAGTTCTTTTAATACTTACGAGTAATAAAATACGACACCAATTTATCTGGCCTAGCACTCCTCAACAAAATGGTGTAGCAAAAAAAAAAAAAAAAGAACCAACATCTCGCAGAGACATGCAAAAATGTGCAACATGCTAAGAATGTGCCACCACTTTTTTGGATTAAGTGCATGAAGACTACGGTTTATGTCATAAATAGACTACCACAAGCAAGGCTCGGGTTCATTTTTCACATCAAAAATTATCGAATGTCAAGCCCACGGTAAGCGATTTCAGAATTTTTGGGTATGTGTGTTATGTCTTCGTACCAGACCACTTACGAAGCAAGTATGATAAAAAGGCGATTCGTTGCATCTACGTGGGGTATGACCATGAAAGAAAGGGATGGAGATGTTGTGACCCAACAAATGGGACTTTGCTATACATCAAGAAATGTAGTCTTTAATGAAGCGTCTTCGTGGTGGTACAAGCAACAACGCTTCCAGATTCTAAGGAGATCGAGGAAACGTTGGAGCAATGACTCGAGGGGCACTCCAAGGGTGAAGAGAAAGAAAAAGTGATGAGG
>JAKOGI010000611.1:205000-262500 GCA_029747015.1 Carnegiea gigantea
TTGATTCTCTATCTTTGGTAAATATCTCATAATTTTTAACGATTGAGCTAAACGATGTCAAAAAATAACAAATTTGATGAAATAGCATTTTAATTGTTGTAATTTTTGATCATATTGCAACAACACATAAAGTAATTTGCTAAAATTCTACAGAAAAATCCCACTTCTATTTATTTTAGTGCCAAGAAAATAATTTACTTGCCATTGAACAACAAATTTGTTGTTATTTCAGGACATCCCCAGTTAGAGTTTCATTTTTTGGAACTTAGACCTGCCACGTTAGCATGAGTTCTACTTGTATTCCATTCAATTTTTCAGCCATTGGAACTCATTTCAGGACAATTAATTATCATGGAGCCCACAATTTAAACTTAACTTATTACTTTTTATTTTTTATGTTGTGTTTATGTTTTAACTCTTCTAACATGTGTGAATGTTTTTATTTTTCAAGAGTAAGGAATATTTATTTTATTGACATAAAAATGTATAAGTTGATTTTAATTTTTCTTATTATTATTTTTTTGTATTTGTTTTCCAACAAGTGAAAAAAAAAGGATTGAATGTACAATTTACTTAAAACCTAATGCAAAGGAAGGAGCACAATTGAAAACAAACTACAATATGAAGATTGGACATGTTCAAAAAACACATCACGAACGTTCGACTATTTTTATTTAAAAAAATACATCGCCAAATATTGACAAATAACAGAAAACAACTACGTTTCTGATGTTCTTCGCGACGTGTGTGGCCTCCATATTTCTTCGATCAAGTCGGATTGAAGACGTGCATGTAAGTTTGACTTATGAACCTGTTGTACTCCACGAAGGTAGGCTGCATAGCACGGATGATGGTTCCGTTGGACATTAGGTTGGGGGTTGTTATCCTCCACATCATCATATTCAAAACTGAGGTCGTACGAATCACGATCGTCCTCGACGATCATGTTGTAGAGTATAATGCATGCCTTCATTATCATTACCTAATTCAGCCTTGTCCATGTTTCGTGCAGCACCACGGATGATGGTGAAGCGAGCTTGTAGAATCCCAAATGCTCTCTTCACATCCTTCCTAACAGATTATTGACGTTTAATGAATAATTTTGCCTTGGCTACTTGAGGAAGGGAGATGGTCTTCACGAAGGTGGCCCACCTCGGATAAATACCGTCAGACGGAAAGTACCCAATGTTGTATTTGTGACTGTTGACAACATATTCATATTTTGGAGTTGCACCCTCGTACACCTCTTAAAGAACATTAGATCGGTGGAGGACGTTTAGATCATTGAGGGTGCCCGGGCACTCAAATAATGTATGCCAAATTCAAAGGTCGTAGGAAGCAACAGTTTCGAGAATCAAAGTCGGAACTTTGTATACTCCTTTTGCAAATACTCCTTTCCAACCCGTTCGGAAATTCTTCCATTCCCAGTGCATACAGTCGGTGCTCCCTAACATACCCGAAAATTCTCGAGCTTCTGCAACTTGTAATAAATTATCAACATCAGCTTGTGTTGGTTTTCTTAGGTACTTTTCCCCAAACACTTGAATGACCCTGGCAGCAAAATTTTTCATACACTTCATAGCTGTGCTTTCACTAATTTTTAAGTATTCATCGACACAATCAGCCGGTATACTATAAGCCAACATGCGCATGGCTGCACTACACTTGGTAAGTGGTGACAGCCCACGCCTACCAAGACTATCGTGCCTCAATTGAAAGTACTCAAAACGACTCTCTAAGGCGCTAACTATGCGAAGGAACAAGTGCTTTCGCATTCGAAACCTACGCCGGAAATGGGTCTCATTGTAGATGGAGTCATCAGCGAAGTAGTCTTTGTAGAGGCGATCGTGTACTTCTTGTCGATTTGTCTTTACAAATCTTCTCTTTTTCTTGGGTCCTCATGATGATGATGAAGCCCTATTTTGTTGTCTAATGTGTCTTATCTTTAAGACCAACTCCAACAACTTCGAGCCATTTTCATTGTTGACGATATTTTCCAATAACGGTGAATCATCGCTAGATTCTTCTAGGATGAAAGTCAAACCATCTGTTGAGACTAACGTTGTGGAGGAGGATGATGAGTCACTCATTGTTGAATGCCTATGCATATAAACTTTACGTTATGAATGTAATTCAAATAAAAATTATACATTAGGAAATTAACCTTATGACATTTACAAAAATAAATTAAAAACGACTAATTGCGAATTTATACGTAATGCATCAACTTAGAAATAACTTAGTAATAAAGATGTCATTAAACAAATAAAAAGGTTTGAAGTACAACTAATGTTTCATGAAAATACAATAACAACAAACACTACATCTGAGTGATCAATCTAAAGAAAGGTCAATATCAAAGGACGACGAGTTTTGACGATAGCGACTCCTAATTTCCGCTTGAATTGGGCCATATCGAGCTTGATCTTCAGGACACATCACTGAAATGTTCATTTTCAAAATTTTATCCTCGTACTTCATCTCCTTAAGACGCTGCTTCCTTTCTTCCAAGGATTACTGTCGATCTCTTAACTCAACAGTTCTAGCAGCTGCATCTGCCTTCTTCTCTTGGGCTAGGACATATCGCTCAAACATGGTGCTATTCTTCACATTTGTTGCCCGTATCGTCAACATCTCTATTGACATGATATCCAACACCGAGTCTACAACTACTTCCTTTGCCTTTCTCTTGGCAACTTTTGTTCCGATGGGGCGGATAAGCCCACCAACTACTTCAGTTGGTGTACCCTCACTGGCAGGAGTTGCAGGGGTGGTAGGGGTGCCGGGGTGTCACTCTCGGAGCATGGCCCCACCTCAGTTACTCTGAGCCGTTTGGAAGACGCTTCTGTGGATTGATCGTAGAAGGTCTCCCATTTGGGTTGGCCCTTCAGTAAGACCCATCAATGCATGAGGTCAAAAGACTTTCCCACCATACTAACGTAAAGATCTTGGGCATTTTGCATAATTTCGTCATCATTTACACTACTTGGCTTCGCCCGGTATGCCTGACCTACACAAGCGCACCATTTAGAAACTAATGGAGCTGCTCGATTCTATCAGGCATTGCACGCCTTCCTCATTCTCTGGGAAGCACCGTTGGGAGTATGCTGGTTGAAGATGTTGGCCACCTTAGTCCAAAAACCAACTAACTTTTGATCAGCCCCTGTGATTGGATTGGTGCTCACATTAATCCATGACTTCACTAAGCGGCCATCCTCCTCTAATGTCCACTTAGGAGGCTGCACACCACCTTTCTTGTTGTTGGGGTTATTACTTGGCGAAGAACGAGGAGCTGGTAAGGTTGTACGAGGAGGTTCAGGTGTTGTTAAAGTCGTACAAGGAGGTTCAGGTGGGTAACATGGAAGGCACATTGATCCATAGCTAAGACTTGGTAGAGAGGTGTGCTGTGATGGACGGTAATGTTGCCAATTTGTCGGGTATTGTGGCGGATAATGTTAGGAATAAGGTGGAGGGTTATGTGGTGGTGGATAAGGTTGCCAATTCGGGGGACGTGGGGGAAGGTTTGAACTATTTCCAAGTTCACTTTGTGACTCGTCCCCAGATAGTAGGTGCATGAAGGATTGTGTGCTATTCGAGTCTATTTCAAGGTTTACCTACAGTGTAGTTTAAGTTTTAAGTTCAATCTAAACTACTCAATTCAATTCATATAATTCACAAAAAACCAAATATTAAAAAATATTAATTGAACATGAACATACCGGAATTATTTAAAATGAACATAATTACGCACGAGATATTAATATCTAACTATTTCGCCAATTAATTTAAAAAATTCAAACATATATTTGAAAATTATAACAAATTAACAATAAAGATAAATTAAGCATGTAATCTAATATGTGATTTTCAAACATATTCAACTTCACGTTAATTAACACGTACAAATGTTAATCACAACATACAAAATTAAAAAAATATATCAAACTAATTAAAATTCCAAATTTACACTTTTTCTCATTCCAATCTCTACCAACTTATTTCATGAAAACTTCATACCTGCCTTTACACATATTCAACTTCACACATTTACATTTCCATAAACTAATTAAAATTCTCGATATTCAAACATACATTTAATGCTAAAGATTTTCTATTAAATATTAAACGTAACATCTAACAACATACACCTAATCAAACAATTAAAATTTCCACAAAGAATTTCACACATTTAAATTTTCATAAAGTAATGAAAATTCTTGATTTTTAAACATACATTTAACACTAAAGAATTTCTATTAAATATTAGATTCTTTATATTAAACATGTGATTTAAAATGTTATCATTTGATTAAAACGTACAAATGCTAATCACAACATACTAAATTAAAAAATAAATCAAACAAATTAAAATTTCAAATTTACACTTTTTCTCATTCCAATTTCTACCCACTTATTTCATGAAAACTTCATACTTCCCTTTACACATATTCAACTTCACACATTTAAATTTCCATAAAGTAAATAAAATTCTCGATATTCAAACATACATTTAACGCTAAAGATTTTCTATTAAATATTAAACATAACATCTAACAACATACACCTAATCTAACAATTAAAATTTTCATAAAGAATTTCACACATTTAAATTTCCATAAAGTAATGAAAATTCTTGATTTTTAAGCATACATTTAACACTAAAGAATTTCTATTGCATATTAGATTCTTTATATTAAACATGTGATTTAAAATGTTATCATATTAATTAAAACGTACAAATGTTAATCACAACATGCTAAATTAAAAAATAAATCAAACATATTAAAATTTCAAATTTACACTTTTTCTCATTCCAATTTCTACCAACTTATTTCATGAAAACTTCATACCTCCCTTTACACATATTCAACTACACACATTTAAATTTCCAAAAAGTAATTAAAATTCTTCATTTTCAAACATACATTTAACGCTAAAGATTTTCTATTTCATATTAAACATAACATCTAACAATATAAACCTAATCTAACAATTAAAATTTTAAATTTTCATATTAGCTTCTTCAAATTAAACATGTGATTTAAAATGTTCTCATATTATACATAACATCTATGAATATGAAATATGTACGACAAAAAATTCTTACAAATTTATTCACTTCACTTCACTTTATCTTGATTCTTCTCAAGCTCATCAAATCTACCTTCCAAATATCTAACAACAACACCATATAAATAAAAAAAATTAGTTCAAAAGTACAACTACATATAATTAATTTAATTAAATCAATAAACATCACTAAAAAAAATTATTTACCACTTACCACAATTTTTTCCTCTTCACTTCAGAGACTTTTTTTCAAATAGCAGCAAATAATATTTCAGATTTAGATAAAATGAGAGAGATTATGTAAATTTCATTTTCCACACAATTATCTCATATTTATACATAATTTAACTAACAAAAAAAAAATAGAAAAGCCAAAAAAGCCCAAATTACCGTTGAAGGCAACAGGTATCAACAACTAGCCCATTAAAATCAGCCCAAGTTTCCAGCACAGTCCAATTCCCGAGCGATTTTCTTTTTTTTGCAAAAATCGGACCAAAACGCGTCATTCGCTTCACACACTTACATCAAAGCGCCGCGTTTCGATGCCGCTACACGACAAAAAAAAAAGAACGCGGGACGGACCTGAGCCCGGTTCCGTCCCCCGTTCCCTGCCACGCGGGTAATGGGCTTGGGCCGACGCATGTTACATGCGGGCCCAAACCTTACCCGTGTGTAATTGGTAGGGATGGCAACGGGGCGGGGCGGGGACTGGGGAATATTCCCCCGCCCCCGTCCCCGCTCAACACCCCGTCCCCCGCCCCCGCCCCCGCCCCCGCTGTCGGGGACTGTTTTCCCCCCGTCGGGGACCCCGTTCCCCGCCGGGGCCCCGCTTCTCCGAATTTTAGTGACGAGATTACACAAAATGCAAGCCCAATTACAGTAAAAATTACGAGCCCAATATAAAAATAATCAAACAATAAGTCCTAAACAAAAAAGAGAAATTAAACTAATAAATTAAGGATATATATATATGTAATTTTAATTAATTTCCGGGCGGGAAAACGGGTTCGGGGACGGATACATTTCCCCGACGGGGAGCTGGTCCGGGGATGGGGGGAATTTTCCCCCGCCCCGCCCCCGTCCCCGCGGCCGGGGGAGGAATATTCCCCCGTCCCCGGCCCCGTCCCCGGCGGGTCCGGGGAATTTTCCCCGCTGCGGGGCGGGGCCCCGACGGGGTCGGGGAAACCCCGCCCCGTTGCCATCCCTAGTAATTGGACTGCTAATGGCCTTAAGATATTTGCAAGGGGTAAACCCACACGAGAAGAAAAGCCAATGGACACAATGAGTACACGATGGTCACTAAAGTGAACTCATAAGAGCATAACCATAATGGTCATAATAATGGGCAAAAAATGTGGTGTAATTGAGGTTTCCAATGAAAAAACGGAAAAAGGCAACCAAAAAACTTGCCAATTTGATTTTCCATTGCCGACTTTCGATTATTTTTATTCCGCTTCACCCCCACCTGAAAAGTTCCATTTCCTCCTCTGAACTCTCTCTCTCTCCAAAATACCAACCCAATACGCAATGCCCCCCTCCCCCCCTCTTCGTTCATCCCCACACAAAACCCATCTCAACTTTCTCTCTCTAGAAATCAAATCTACACCAGCGGATATTGATAAGTAATAATAATATACCCCACTTTTTTATTCCAAGAAAAAAATATATGATACCTCTACTACTACGCTTGTTATTTGTGGTTTTTCATATTTTGAATTTGATACATGGATTGTGCTGAAATAACAGAATGTTACGATTACCTACCATTTACTAAAACTGTTTGTTACAGAATACAAATCATCAGCACAAAGCAATAAAACCAAAAAAAAAAAAAAATGAAACATGAAGTGAACATGGCAAACATACAATACAACTACAAAAAGCAATCTGCGCCAATTAATCGCATCGAAAGGAGAAAAAATAGCATCAAGTTCAAATCAATTATTTGTGC
This sequence comes from Carnegiea gigantea, assembly GCA_029747015.1. NCBI lineage: Eukaryota > Viridiplantae > Streptophyta > Magnoliopsida > Caryophyllales > Cactaceae > Carnegiea > Carnegiea gigantea. Next base: position 212,022 of record JAKOGI010000611.1, read on the forward strand.
TAAGTTAAAGAAAGGTCTGTGCCAAGAACATATTGCAACAAAACCGTCGAAGAAATAAATAATAAAAATAAAAAAATTAAAGAAATTAGAATTAAATTAAATTAAAAGTCTAAGCTTTAGATAAGATAGAAGGGAGAGAGAAAAATTTGGGCTTGCGTATATTTAATTTTATTTTACTTTTCTATCAAGTTTCGACTTTAGATCTGTACTTTCAATATTTGAATAAATCAAAAATATTATTATGTGAGTTGGATATATTTAAAGAGTGCGTGTAACTTTTTGGACCTAATTTAGAGGTGTCTGCATATACTAATTTAACCCCATTAAAAATATCTTATTAGAATTTTTTTGGGAGAGACAAAGAGATCCGGCCCTGGATCACGGGTGGATCGTGCGAAGTTGATGGATTTGGGTGGTGGTTCACCCACTTGAAATATGACCCATTGCCATGCATAATTTCATTATAGGCTCCAAGGTATCATACATTCATAGTTGCCTATGTTATTATTATAAGGCAACTATCCATATGAAGCACACTGACACAAAGGATTTTCTTCGGCTTAAAAGTGCATGATTTGGACCTCAGGTGATGGACTAGGCACTTCAGGGCTGGAAGAAATAGATGGTGGGCGGGGCTGATGGAGTACCAGCCGGGTTGGGGTACGCGGTGTAGTAGAGATAAAGGGAGGACTAGGCGAGGCTGGTAGACCATGTTGGAGAAGGCCCACTCTGGAAGCCTCACTCTGGGCCGAAGACGCATGTGACGAAAAAGGGCTGGACTGAGGTTTTTTGGGCTTTCAGGAGGAAATGCACGGTCAGACATTGATGTATCTGGCACAGAGACTGGGCAAGTGTGTGCTGGGGAAAGGAACAAGCTGCACACTGACCCCCGTAGGTGAACAAGAAGGATGGTTAGATCACATTGGCAACTAAATTACATTTTGATTTATATAAATGCGCTCATAAATATGCTCTAGGAATTTGCAAGTCTTATAATGTGAGACATAGCCAAAAAATACACATAATATAGGCCGAGGTTATAATTTATGTTCGACCGTAGGAGTCAAATTACCAAAATATTAAGAACCAAAAGCACAAAGAAAATTGTAATGAGGAGATCATGTAAACAGTTTTTGAAAAGGAGGTAACACTTTAAGAATAGGGGTTAGCATCTATTGATGATATAAATGGCAGTTAAAACAACATCTTGACAAAATAAATCAAGTAATCCAGCAACGATTAGAAAGGTACAAGCCATATCAAAAAAGTGACAATTAGAATAGTATCATTCCAAAACGAATTAGGCAATCCAGCATCAATTGTAAAGGTATGAGCTATATCAACAACCTGATGGTGTTTCCGTTCAGTTACACCATTTTGCTGCTGCGTGGGTGCTAGTCGAAAAAAATATCATTCACAACAAAATAATAAAAGAGAGGTATATTATCATATTCATTGCTCTCATCACTTTGAAAATATTTAATTTGGGAGTAAAAAGATCTTCCACCATTTTCTTTGAAAGCGAAAAATATATTCAATGCATCTGCTTTATTTTTCATGAGATAGATCGAAGAATAACGTGAATAATCATCTACCAACAAAGCATAATGGTTATAATCATCATCAAGAGAATAAGCTGGAAATTGCCAAACATTGTTGTGAATTAAAATTAAAGGTCTATTTGAAAAATGCTCGACTTCAAAAAATGGTAACCTAATCGACTTGCCCAAGCGGCAGGAAGCACAATCTTTAAATCTTAGTGGTTTGAACAGTGTGTTTTTTAGTATATAAAGATTCTAAAACTATAGAATTGGATGATCTAAGCAACCATGTCATGCTTGAGCTAGTTGGCCAACAGTCAAATTGGTGAAGAAGGTATTAATATGCTGAATAAGAATGGAAGAAGGGTTTCCATCGCTTGCAACTAAAAGTAGAGGCATGCTCGTCGCCAGGGGCGGAGCCAGGATTCAAACTAAGGGGGCGAGATTAATAATACAAATTGGGGTAATTTGTGTTATCATAAACAAACATAAATTTGCCTAAAGTAAATAAATTTAACACAAATAAACAAGCAACAACAAATTACCCCGATTCTAATTTCTAAATTTTCAATCAAGAAAGGCAAAACCTAATTTTTTAATTGATGAGTAAATCTCTAAATTAACTACTTATTCAACATAAATTCAATAAAAATTAGTAAACTAAACATAAACAAGGCAGCAATTACAAATAAAATTAGCCCAACTTTAAATCTTCAACCAAGAAGATAGTTAGGTTAAAATCCCCATTTTTCAATTCATGAATCATGAGTAATTCACGAAGTTAGTCAATTATTTAACATAAATCTAACTAAAGTTAGTAAAATAAACATAATTATTTATAAAATAACAAAATTAAAAACAAAAATTGAGTGTTTTTGAGAATTACCTTAAATTGGGATTTGGGATTTAGGAGTTGGGAGGAGAGCTGGGGAGGAGTAGAGGTGGCTGCCGGCACAAGTGGCGGGTTTGGCGGCCGGCGGCATCAGCTGGTCGGCGGCTAACTGCAGAAAGTGGGAGAGAGTAAGTGGACAGGGGCGGGCAAGAGTCAAGAGGCGAGCAAAAGATCAGAGAGAGTCGATAGGCAGCCGTATAAATTAGGGAAAATAAATGTCCAAAACTCAAAAAAAAAACATACAAGGGACCGTAGAAGCAAAGTAGCAACTGGCAAGAGTCGAACCCACGACCAGCTGAAACAAGGGGGCAACCGACCATCCTGCTAAGCACAAGTTTGCAAAATGTATCTAAACCAATTAATATATATCTATTTTTTTATCCACAAAAATATCCCATATTTATTTTTTTTCCCCAAAAAGTTAGGGGGTCAATTGACCCCCCTTGCCCCAATGTAACTCCGCCCATGCTGGTCGCCTTGTCCAAAATAGACACATAAGGTTCATTAAACAAAACTTGACAATTGCTATCACAACACAAACAGTTAATGGAAAGTAAGCTTTGTTTTAAACATGGAACATGAAAAACATAATTGAAGTATAAAGGACGATAAGTAACGATTGCCAATTTTAGATAAAGACCGTGTTCGGCAACAGCGTTTTGGGTAGCATTTAGCATTTTGACCAGGTCAATACGCTAATTAGTTAATTTTTAGTGTTCGGTAAACTAGTATTTTGACTAGCATTTCAAGTAGCATTTAGCGTTTTAAGCAGCGTTTTTGAAAAACTAATAGTATTAATGTTTGACATTTAAAAGTAGCGTTTCATATTTTTTAGCCAAAAAATATCCTTTAAAAATTTTATATTTGGAAATTATCTATATCTTTTTATGTCAATTTACATGAATCAGCTAGTATAACTGCTAAATTTACCGGACACATTAGTTTCAATCGCTAGTCTAAACAGCTATCCGTTAACAACTAAATTAGAAATGCTATCCGCTACCTGAACCGCTATCCACTACCTAAACAGTCAATTTTGCCGAACAGGGCCAGAGGAAGAATAGCACCGTGGCCGACACTAAAATGCACTGTAAGATGTTTTATTTACCAAATTATCCTCAAATGGAGTTGTATAAGCATATGTCCTTGAGTCAGGATACTAGGTCTCTTGTCCAACACCAAAATGCATTATAGAAAAGAAGGAGGCAAGAGAGTCAAGAATAGAGCAGTTCGTTCAATAGAATGCAAACAAGGTCACTGCAGAGTAGAATGGCCAGAGATGAAGCATATCTAATGCCCAAGATTAGTCGAGGTTAAGGCATAAAATCCCTAAGGCTCCGTTTGGTTCTTAAAAAATTTGGTGAAAAAAAAAGTTGAAGGAAAAAAAAAGTAAAGAGAAAGTGAGTTTTTTTCTCTTGTTTGGACTGAGAAAAAAATACAAGAATTTGGATGAGCAATTTGAATGTTGATGAATTACTTAAATCATGTCGATATTATCTAAGTATTGCGAGGTTAGATGAGGTTGAGAATTCTCCTAGGAACTTTTCCTTAATGGTGTGTTTAGACCTAAGAAAGTAGCATGGAAAGAAAAAAATATGGAAAAGTACAAATTTTCTCATGTTTGGAGTAAGGAAAATTGAATGGAAAAAAAATTATGAGGAAAAATAGAAAGAAAATTATGGACATATAGTGTCATATATTTTCCTCCAAAATATGTGAGCAAAAGTGGTGGAAAATCTTTTAACTCTGGCCCGATAGACCCCCCTCGCGACCCCTCGCTTTCTCTCTCTCCTCACAATGCTCATACTCTCCGTTTCCTCCTTGCACACGTTGCTCTCTCTCTTTCCGGTGACACTTTGGCTGCTCTGGCGACCCTCTGGCTGCTTTGGCGATGCTTTCTACGCTTGATCCGGTAATTCTCTCTCTCTCTCTCTCTTTCTCGTTCTCTCACTAGTGGATGGGTTTCATTCGGTTAGGTTTAGGTTTCAAGTGGCGTTGGGATTGAGTGCTGTTTAGGGATTGAGTGCTGTTTAGGAATACCCCTCTAGAGTGAAGAGCTTAGGGATCTTCAGAATCAGGGAAAATCCCACCTGGCACATTTCCTTAATTTGCCTCTCTCTTGCAATCGATGATGTATTTTGTTATGGGCAAGTAAAGAAAGTTGCTGAATTTATGTTTTTTCTGACATGGAGTTTTATGCTTTGATATGTTGAAGTACAGAAATGACAATTTTATGCTTGATTTGTTTATTTCTTGCAATTTATAATGTATTTCATTATGTTTAACTGAAGGAAATTGCTTAGTTTATGATTTTCTGACATGAGCTTTCTTTGACCAGGCAACTTTGGCTGATTTGTTCTTGGTAGATTGAGTAGTCCATGGCATATGTGGTTATTTTAGTACAAGAATAGCATCTAAGAGGCAAAGCACAAGCTCAGCAGCACAAGTTACTGACATGGAAACTGCCTGTACAGCTCTGCCAGAGCTAAGTTTACATTTTAAAAAGTCAAAAAACCTTGCAATCCTGGTTTTTACATTAGCAACTATCCTTGTTGTATTCTGTGCTTAGCCTTTATGCTTGTTGCTTGGGCCTAAGGACTAGGTGGCATGAAGTTCAACTGCTCATTGTTACCAGGAATGCTCAAAGTGAATATTTCTGATGGACCCAAGGACACTCTAATATGATATGAATACGAATAGTTTTAATTAATTGCTACTAATTTTATTAGCTTGTTTAGTAATGGACTTTGTAATTAATTAGAATGAAACAAAACCATCATGTATGTTATTGTTTCTATAGATAGATGAGTGGGAGAAGTTTAGAAAATGGGCAGCGGCTAGGGTTGCTGTTTATGGTGCATGTCCAGCTAGTCTAGTAGCATATGTTGCATGTCTTAAAGGCCATGTTGATAGGCCACTTTCCAAGAATGGTGAAGGAGATATTCGTCATCAATTTCACTTGAGTAGGCTTACACAAAAAGAGGAGCAAGACTGTCGCAATGAGCTTCGCATGGGAAAGGAAGCCTTTGCTAGACTAGTTTGCATTTTACGCGATTCAGGAAGATTGAGAGATGCCTGTTTTAGCACAGTTGAGGAACAAGTCACTAAGTTTCTCAATATTATTGGACATAAAGGATTATTGGCGCTCGAAGGAAACAATGAGTAAACACTTCCACAATGTCTTGAAGGCCATCATTTCTTTAGAGTCAATATTTTTAAAGCAACCAGATGGTTCTGAATGCCCTCCTGAGATTGCCAACAGCCCAAGGTTCTTTCCTTGTTTCAAGGTAAATGTGAAAAAATGTGTAATGCTCGTTCTATTATTACTTTTATTCTAAAATAAGATTCTAATAAATTTAGTAATTTTTTTGGCTAGGATTGTGTTGGTGCGATTGATGGTTCACATTTTTGTGTAAAAGCCCCAAGTGACGTGGTTCAGAGATATCGAGGACGAAAGCAATACCCCACCATCAATGTTCTCACAGCTTGTGGGTTTGATTTGAAGTTCAATTATGTGTTATCGGGTTGGGAAGGTTCTGCTTCTGATTCGAGAGTTCTAAATAGTGCTTTAGAAAATATAATTGATAGGCTAGAAGTTCCTAATGAAAGGTACTATCTAGTTGATTCGGGATATCAATTGAGACGTGGGTTCTTAACTCCCTATAGAAAAACTCGTTACCTTTTGAAAGAATATGGCGTCCTTGCTCCCCAAAATGCTAGAGAAATATTCAACCATAGGCATTCTTCTCTTCGAAATGCAATAAAAAGGGCCTTTGGCATTTTAAAGAAGAGGTTTGCAATGTTAGGCAGTGGGAATGAGTCATTCTACTCCGTACCCACACAAGCGGATATTGTGCTTGCTACGTGCATATTGCACAACTATTTGATGGGTGTTGATCCAGATAGGGGGCTTATAAAAGAGGTTGATCGTGAATTACTTAGTTCTAATGAATCGTATGGTGGTTGTCTTTCAAACTCAACAAGTAAGAGTCGAGAAATGGAGGAATTCAGAAATAGCTTAGCTAATGCTATGTGGATGGACTATATCAATGGCTGGAATAGTAGGTATGTGGTTCATTTTCATGTACAGATTGCTTTCTGGTGCTGTTTTATGGTGCCGTTTGCTGTTTTCTGGTGCATATTGCACAACTATTTACTGTTTTCTGATTTGCACAACTATTTGCTATTTTTTGATTTGTTGTTTTTTGTTTTTTAATGGTGTTTTCTAATTTGGTCATGTAGGATGAGTGTGAGCTCAAGAAGGATGAAAACATCGCAACTGGAAAGAAGAACTTGACTTGGTATGATGAGATGGATCAAGTCTTAGTTGATGCTTTGTTAGAACAAATGGAGAAAGGGCAGAAAATGGGCAGCACATTTACGAGCGCTGCTTTTATAAGTGTTGCCGAGTTAGTGGGCTCCAAATTTGGGAAGTTAGGTTTTTTAGTTTCAAATGTGAAAAATGGGCTAAAAACATTGAGAAAAGTGCATACTGATGCTCAAAAAGTTTTATCCCAAAGTGGTTTTGGTTACAACGAGTCCACTCAAATGATAGAGGCACCCCCAGAAGTGTGGCAAACCTATCTTACGGTATGAAAATATGAGAATTCCTTTCAAGTTTCATACTGTTGGTGAAATTATAATTTTTATTTTTATTGCTTTGTGTAGCCAAATCCAGATGCAAAAACTTTTCGTTACAAATGAGTGCCAAATTTTTACAAGTTGGACCTTCTCTTTGGGAAAGACAGAGCAACTGGAAGTAATGCAGCTGGGTCAAAAGAAAGGCAACATCAGTGGGTAAGAGAAGCGGCAGGTTCAAGTGAGGATGCTCCTCCGATTCTTACTAATGAAGAATCTTCATGTGCGCTTCCCTCAAAAGACCAAGTGGAGACCAAGAAATCAAAGAATAAGGCGATGGAGTTCGTGTGTGAGGAGTTGAGATCTCTCAGATCGGGTATGAATGCGGTAGCAATGGCTCTTGAGAAAGGCAACTTAAGAAATTACAGTGAGGAGCAACTTTATAATGAAATTACAAAGGTAATAGCTCCGTCTGAATTCCATCCTTTTTTTTGTTCATTAATGTTCGGGCAAAGTTTCTTTGATCTATTCGTTTCTACCTCGTGCTTTCGTTCTGTTGGAAGTGCTACTGCTATGCTATGTTGTACTACCTTTATGGCAGAGGCTCCCTCGTAATAGTGACTTTTGTTTACTATTGGTAAAATAGACCAGTACTCTGAAGCCGTCAGTACTCTTTTCTCTACATCATGAGAACTGAAAGCAAATGGGATAAGAGGTGGGTTGTTCGGAATGGCAATTCTTGTATGATGTATAATGGTTCTGCTTTGCCCTGCTTCACAAGGTGACCTAGGCACTAGGCAACCACGTCATACATTACTTGACACCTTAGACTGCTGTACTCTATAATCTATAAGCACAATAACTTACTGGCTATTGGAGATACATTTTGTGAACTGGTTTGAGATTAGGACAGTTTGGGTTATGGCTGTTTATGGGAGTTTCTCATTTCCTGTCATACAATGTCTCTTTTTTCTGTCATACAATGTCTATGAGAATGTAGTATGTAGGGAAAAGAGAATGCAGTATGGCTGTTTATGGGAGCTTTTATTCTGTTGTATACTCCGTCTGATTCTCTTTTGATGTTATGTTTATAGGTTGAAGGTTTGAGTGAGATATCACAAATGAAGGTCTATCAAGCTCTTTCAGCAGACCCTAACTCAGTTAGAGCATTTCTTGCTTGCCTAGTTGCTCGTCGTGAGTTGTGGTTAAAAGTCAAATTCGGCAATGAGTTCTTGGAGTAGCTTGTGATTTCGAAAATTTGGAGCTCTTATTCCTCTCAACTCGTTGATGTTATTGATTCTGTTTATGTTTTTGTTATTTTCAAGTACAACTTCGAATTTTATGGATAATTTGATTTGAAGTTGTAAATTTCTATGGACTCTTGTAAACTTTTGAATTGCTTGTCTCCTCTATTTTGTATTGGAATGAGAAAGTTTGAGAGATAACCAAATTGTATGTCTCCTCTATTTTTTATGGTGTTATTTTGAGGAGTTCCATTGGCATTGGCTAGCAAAGGGCAACTTTGAGATCACATTTTAATCTTACAATATACATTTTTCTTTGCTTTTATTCATTTCTCAAGTCCAAACAAAGGAAAAGAAGTTTGGTAGAAAGTTATTTTTTTTCTTGTATTTTTTCTCTAATCCAAACAAGAGAAAGAAAATTACTTTCCTTCTCATTTTTTTTCCTCCTCATTTTTTTCTTTCAACTTTCTTTCCACCTTATTTTTCAAGGTCCAAACAGGGCCTAACTTTCCTTAACTTTCCTTACAATTTTATGAGGAAAATTTTGTCACTTATTTCTAACAATTTTTCCACCAAATTTTTTCCTTAGACTCTATTTGGGCCTTAGAAAATTTGGTGGAAAAAAAAGTTGAAGGAAAAATAATGTGAAGGAAAAAAAAGTTGGAAGAAAATGAATTTTTTTCTCTTGTTTGGATTGAGGAAAAAATCCAAGAATTTGGATGAGAAATTTGAATATTGATGAACTATTTGAATCATGTTGATATCATCTAAGCAATGTGAGGTTGGAGAAGGTTGGAAATTTTTCTCAAACTTTCCTCATAATTTTATGATAAAAATTTTATCACTTGTTTTTAACAATTTTTCCTCCTAACTTTCCTTCATATATTTTTTCTTTGTGATTTTCTCTAAACCAAATACAAGAAAAAAAGTAACTTTCCCAAATATTTTTCATTCCACCAAATTTTCCAAGGTCTAAAGAGAGCATTAGTGATTTACTCTAAACCAAATACAAGAAAGAAAGTTACTTTTTCAAATTTTTTTCTTTCCACCAAATTTTTCCAGGTCCAAATAGAACTTAAGTGATTAGCATTACCTACAGATAAAGAGTTACAAGTAGAGACAGTAACAAAACATGACAACATTGAATTACAAATGCTCTTACCTACAGGCATGACCTGATTTTGATGGGAGGCTCAAGAATTAGTTTTGTTCCCTCAATCTCCTCCTCCATTCCGATTATAATTACTTTTTCGATGATTGTTACCATGCCAAGTGTCACACACTTGTTCCCAGTCGTCCTTCTGCTGATTAGAAGATCAAGAATCGGACAAGTGGTAGTCGGCATTCACTGAGCCTATGCGAGTTATGACGAGTTGGATTGGACATGGCATAATCATTGGACTGATGGGGAATTTTTAGGCGCTGTTTTTAAAGCAAGAATCGAGGTTGAAAATCATCAACTATCAAATTCATTGGAACGCGGGTAAGTGTGGTAGCCAAACTTTTAGATCACCGGCCAAGACCCAAATGAGTTTTATGAACCAAGTTAGACTGAGGAACTGGCCTGTTAACAGAGGCTAGGCTATCAACTATGATTGTATCTCTCATAAGTAGGCATACATTCATCGTGAGTCTTGCTTTTGAATATTGGTAAGTGATAAAATTTTAACTGACAAAATGCATAAATTTCCTTGTAATTATTACGTGTCTCTTAGGCTACACTCAGTTCATGTATTTGTGGTTAAGATAGGTAGTTGCTTTGTGTATATAAGACATATATTGTAACCGTCCAAGATGAAGGAAAAACAAGAGTTTTGCCTCAAGTTTCCTTTTACTGTTCAAAGCTTTTCTCATGGTATCAGAGCAGCACAATTCGTGACTGACCATTACCATGGCAGACAGTAGCAAGAAGCGATTCATAGTCAAACCCCACTCACTATATTTCTTACACCCCTCGGAAGGAAACGGGGCCTTGATCACAGCAGTGGTTTTTGATGGGGAAAACTACGAGTTGTGGGAACGAGTTGTGAGAACGGCCGTGATGGCGAAGAACAAACTAGGCTTTATAATCGGTAGCCTCAAGAGACCCGAGACCACAAATGATGAAGATTTTGGCGAATCGCATGCGTGGGATATGGCGAATTCTACGTTGTGTTCGTGGATTCTTAATGTCATTAATCCAGAACTCAGAATGACTATCGCCTACTGTGACACGGCAAAGGCTATGTGGGATGATTTGAGGAAGTGATATGGTATAGCCAATACACCCAAAATCCATCAATTGAAGGCAAACATCACAAATTGCAAGCAAGGAGATATGGACATAGGAGAGTTCTATGTCAAATTGGTAAATCTTTGGAATGAATTGAGTAATCTTGTAAAAGTTCCAATATGTACCTGCAAAGGATGCGAGGGCGGCACCGCAAGCAAGATTCTAGCCATGTATGAGGTAGACAAGGCTCATCAGTTTCTTATAGGATTAAACAATGAGGCTTACTTGAATATCCGAAGTCAGATCCTTGCCATGGATCCTTTGCCGCCGCTTGATAAGATTTTCAATATAACGCAGCGAGAAGAAAATCACAAGAAGGTTGTGATAAGCCAAGACAATCATGGAGAAGCAGCTATAGCGTTTGCTGTAAAAGGGCACTCGAAGATGGACGAGAAGAGCGCTTGCAAGATCTATGGAAGATACGGCCACCAGGAAGCCGTTTGCTTTGAAGTGATCGGGTACCCACCGGGATGGCGTACTTATGGACGAGGAAGAGGCAATCAAGGGGGTCAAAGTGGCAGAGGAGGTCGAGGAGTGTCGCGAGGAAGAAGTGGAGGCCGAGAGTCTATAGGTGCCCTGTTTTAGAGCACTGGGCATAATTCTTGTGGAGCATGCCCAAATCTCGGAACGGGCTCAGAAGAAGCGACTGTCCAAGTTACAAAGGCCAATACAGAAATAGTAGCCCAGGTCACGATACTGGGTTTGTCATCAGACCAGGTTCAACGACTTTTAAACCTCATAGATGTGCCTAAGACTGATTTCGAGAAATTGTCAGGTATGGAATCTTGGATGTTAGATAATGGGGCCTCATGCCACATGGCCGGTAATACTTCCATGATGAACAAAATCCAGAAAATTGCACCCATTACAGTTGAACTTCCGAACGGAACATATACTGTGGCGTGTGCGAAGGGTTTGGTATTTTTGGGCCAAAAAATTAAATTGGATAATGCTTTACGTGTCCCGAAATTGAACTGCAATCTTATCTCGATTTCTAAATTGTGTAAATAGTTGAATTGTGTAGTGACATATTTTGATGATTTTTGTGTAATCCAGGACCACACCTCGAGGATTCTGATTGGATTGGGTGAGCAGCGAGATGGAGTTTTTTATTACAAGAACTCATCCTCAAGCAAGTGAACAAAGTTGATGCAAAAAAATTTATGGCATAAGGCATCCGTCTAATGAAATGCTATCTTTTCTTCCTCGTAGTTTGGGAATAGTATGTAATAAAGGAGAAATTTATGAAATTTGTGTTCGGGCAAAGCAGACACGTAATCCACTTCCCGTTAGCAAAAATAATGCCAAGAGTATCTTTGATTTAATTCATTGCTATATTTGGGGTCTGTATAGAACACCTTCCTTGTGTGGGGCACGTTACTTTCTAACCATCATTGATGATGCAAGTAGGGCCACTTGGGTATATTTAATGAAGGATAAGATTGTAGCAAGTAAGTTGCTAAGGGGTTTTCTCAACATGATAAAAAACCAATTCGATAAGAAGATTAAAATAATAAGAAGTGACAATGATTCGGAGTTTGCTTCCAGACCCATGCACGAGTTCTACTTAGAACATGGCATCATATGGGAAAGTAGCTGTGTGGATACACCCCAACAAAATAGAAGGGTGGAGCGTAAGCATCGACACATTTTAAATATGGCATGTGCTCTTAGGTTTCAAGCGTATTTACCAATACAATTTTGGGGAGATTGTGTTCTTACAATAGCTCACTTGATTAATCGGACTTCAACGAAATTACTCAAAGGAAAAACACCTTATGAGGCAATTTATGGATGTAAGCCATCATATAAAGAGATACGAGTCTTTGGTAGTTTGCGTTTTGCCCGAAGTAATCCCAAAGTAAAAGATAAATTTGCTTCATGAAGTAGACAGTATGTCTTTCTAGGATACCCATTCGGGAAAAAAGGGTGGCGAGTATATAACTTAGAGACATCAAATGTTCATAACTAGAGATGTGATTTTTTGTGAGAATTAATTTCCATTTGAATGGTGCAAACAAGATGATTCATCGCCATCGAGTGTTTTGTGGAAGCCAACTTTGCCATTGGATGAGAAGGACCAAGGATAGAAGATCCCAGTCCGGCTCAGTGACAAGAAATGAATGAGGCCAGGGGGAGTCCACTTGCCTCTAGCCCAGAAAGTCCACAGACGGGGGAAAATGAAGTCAAGGGGAGCAGTGAGGCCAACCCAGTGCAAGGCCCAGCGTCCAGCAGTCCAGCAGACCCATCATCTCAGCCAGAAGCCCAGTCAGAATGTGATCAGCGCTCTGCGCCCAATACCGCAACGGGGTCCAGCCTATCACATAAGAAAGGTACCCAAGCCCGGAAGCCACCAGCCCGTTTCAGTGACCATATTTGCTATGCTACCCAATCACATCAACCTATCTCGCTTGCACATCGGCTCCAAAAAGAATCCTCAGGTACGCCCTACCCCATTGCAAATTATGTCACTTGTGCAAATTTTTCTGTTGCTCACATATATTTTCTAGCTACTTTTACCAAAATTACAGAGCCAAGATTCTATCATGAAGCTGTTAAGGACCCTTGATGAAGGGCTACTATGGCTGAAGAAATTCAGGCCCTAGAAAGGAACAGGACTTGGATATTACAAGCCTTACCACCTGATAAGAAACCGATTAGCTGTAAATGGGTGTATCGAGTTAAATATAACTCAGACGGGATAGTATAACACTTCAAGGCATGCCTTGTTATTCGTGGTGATCACCAGGTTGAAGGGTTCGACTATAACGAGACATTTGCTCCCATGTCTAAGATTGGCTAGTGTGCGATGCTTTCTATCTATGGCAGTTTCCAAAGGATGGGAGTTGCATCAATTGGATGTGAATAATGCATTTTTGCATGGTGATTTGGATGAAGAAGTTTACATGACTCTGCCACCTAGATTCACTTGCGCAAAGCCTGGCATGGTTTGTAGACTTCAGAAATCGCTATATGGTCTTCGTCAAGCGCCTCGCCAGTGGTTTGCCAAGCTCTCTTCTAAACTTCGAGAATATGGATTTGCTCATTCTTATGCGGATTATTCTCTCTTTACATACCAAAAGGGAAATATTTTCATGGCTTTATTAGTGTATGTTGATGATATTGTTTTGGCTAGTAATGACTTTGGTGCTAGCAAAGAGTTTAAGGCCTATCTTCACATATGCTTTAGCATCAAGGATCTTAGGCCACTAAAATATTTCGTTGGGATTGAGAATGGTGGTGGATCCATAGGGTTGTTTCTTAGCCAATGCAAATATGCCTTAGAGATAGTTGATGAGTGCGGACTTCTAGGGGCCAAGCCTAGTGATACTCCCATTGGAGAGAATCACAAACTTGCACTTGCCTTAGGATCATACCTTGATGATGCTGGATGCTATAGGCGACTTGTGGGTAGGTTGGTCTATCTCACTAGCACTCGACTAGACTTGTGTTATGCAGTACATATTCTCTCTCAACTCATGCAAGCACCGCATCAGGAGTATATGGCAGCAGCATGTCAGGTCTTGCGTTATATCAAGGGATCACCAGACTTAGGATTCTGCTTCATGTCAATAACGTTCTGCATCTTTCTGCTTTTTGTGATTCTAATTGGGGTGCTAGTTCGCTCACAAGGCGTTCTTTGACTGGTTACTTGGTTAGTCTAGGGGGATCTCCCATCTCGTGGAAGACTAAAAAGCAGACCATAGTCTCGAGGTCATCTGCTGAGGCAGAAAATTGCTCTATGGCAGCAGTTACTAGTGAGCTGGTTTGGTTAAAGGCTCTTCTTGCTTCTTTGGGAGTGTTTCATACACGAGTTATGTACTTATTTTGTGATAGTCAAGCTGCGCTTTATATTGCTAAAAATCCGGTGTTTCATGAATACACTAAACATATCGAAATTGATTGTCATTTTATGCGTCAAAGATATTATTCCGGAGATTTGGACACCTTTCATGTTCCTTCCCAGTTTCAACCCGCCGATATCTTTACTAAGGCTCTTGGCAAGCGGCAATTTCAGTATCTACATGGCAAGTTAGGCATGATTCATTTCCGTGCGCCAACTTGAAGCGGAGTGATAAAATTTTAACTGACAAACTGTGTAAATTTCCTTGTAATTATTGCATGTCTCTTGGGCTACACTCGGTTCATGTATTTGTGGTTAAGATAGGTAGTTGCTTTGTGTATATAAGACATATATTGTAATCGTGCAAGATAAACGAAAAACAAGAGTTTTTACCTCAAGTTTCCTTTTATTGTCCAAAGCTTTTCTCAATAAGCACACGTTTTAATTCAAGAGCTCTAGCCATTCTAGAATGCATAAATCTTTGATCCGAATGTTACCAAAGATGAAAAGAAGTAGGGCGATCATGTGCATTAGCTGAAACTTTTGGTGGTTTGGTCTAATTTCATCATATCATAAGGGTGGGAATTTGGAACTGACTCACCAAAGAAAGAAGTGATATATCATGGATGCCAGAGGAGGATAGGATTCATCCATAAAGAAAAAAAAAAAAGACACATCTGACACCAATTCAGGGGTTAATAACCCCACCGGGACCAGTTGGTAATTATTGATGCCACAAGAGTAGCATCCAAAGTAGACATCAGTTGCTATGCAAAGAAGGAAGGCAGCAAAGAAGACCTAGCACGACTAGAGGCAGTGGGTTGTGTGCTTGAGGAACCTTCTTCAAACTGTGAATACCCTGAAAAAAGCTGGAAAGGCAACAATGATGGAGGATGAAAGATTGGTTTATACGCATCAAATAGAGGAAGAAATTAATGAGAATTGTGCTGCATATTGATCGGAGGAAAACTGTTGAATAAAAGGGGAAGGAAGGCTAAATGACCCGTGCATCGAGGATGATAGGTTTAGGGTTTTACATGGTCATGTTCTACATGGGGTTACGTCTCGTGATCGGTGCAAAAAGAAAGTGACTAGCAGTTACATTCATCAAGGCAGGGACGATCCAATTAGGGTTGTCGTTGGTTAGAAAAGGTGTCAAGTGCTAGCTCGATGTCAGGAGACAAGAGCCAAAAATGAAGGGTGCAGGATCTAAGCCATGGCAGTAAAGAGCGAATGCTAGTTGAGAGAGAGAGAGTATACAGTAGCTAGAACGAGAAAGTCGAAGGGTTGAGTGTTGGGGATACCATGTAAAGTATTGAGGCAACCCACTCCAGTTGGGGTGCCTGGGTATACATTCACAGCACAAATTAGGGTGTTACATAGAATAACTTCAAGGCCCATTAATGAAACTATGTTACATGTATATTTGCACTATTACAGCGGCGTAGCCACCATGGTGTCAATGGTGTTAACCGACACCTCTCTCAAAAAAAAAAAAAAAAATACATGTGAGAAAATTGAAAATTTAGAAGTTATGTATATATAGCAAATGCGCCCAAAGTAAGCATGAAATCTCCCTTGGCTAGGCGGTCCAGGCACACCGTGATTATGTGGGCTATGTTTGATGTCGTGAGGTCGAGTCCTCCAAGCTTTTTCTTTGCATATTTATTTTTTCCATTTTTTTTTATTTACGCCTTGCACTCGGATAACCCCCCTTTCGCACTCTCTGGTTCATCTGTTCACAATTTCACACTTGTACCCAAAACCCCAAACCTCCCCCACTGAGCCAGCAAAGCACCGTCCACCGGTCACCGGTGACCGTTCTCATGCCAAGTCGCCTCCCGACGGTCAGTGCACGGCCCACCAGCCTCACCTCTCTCTCCAAATTTGTGAGTTCTCTGTTTACTAATACTAGTTTAAATGTTTAATTGACTTAAATTTATTATTAAATTCTTCAATTTGTAGATTAATAAGTTTGTGTTGTTTGATTTGTGAGTTTATTTATCAATTTTAATTTCAAATTTATTTAATTTATGGGTTTAATTTCAATTTTAGGTTAATTCTCAATTTGTAGATTAGTTTGTTTTATTGTTTAATTTGTAAGTTTATTTGCCAATTTCAATTCCAAATTTATTTAATTTATAGGTTTCATTTCAACTATAGGTTAATTCTCAATTTTTCAATTTGTAGATTACTTTGTTTCTATAGTTTAATTTGTGAGTTTATTTGCCTATTTCAATTCGAAATTTGTTTAATTTATATGTTTAATTTCAATTCTAGATTTGAAAGTGTGAGTCATGTTGAAGAGTTTATTTGTCAATTTTAACAGTTGAAAGAGTGTTCTCTTCGATGAAGTATATCAAGACCAACTTGCGCAATCGAATCTCAGATGAGTTTTTGAATGATACTGTTAACACTTTGATGATGTTTTATTTGAAAGTGTATCTACTGATGATATTTTGCATCGCTTTCAAAATATGAGACCTCATCAAGAACAATTAGATTAGATGTAATATAATTGTTATTTAATTTCAGTTTATGACTATTGTTAAATTTTATATTGTGTGCTATTAATTCCGACACCCCTCTTCGAATTTTCTAGCTTCGCCACTACACTATTAGGTATGTACTCTCTTTCTAGGTTCGAGAGCACATACTTAAATTACACTAGCTACGTATGTTTTTTTTTTTTTTTTTTTTTTGGCCATGGGTTACTCTTGACAAGATAGAGAGAGAGCGTGACAGAGAGGGTTGCGCTAGGAAGCTCCATAATTATGGCTAACAAGTGGGTTTGTTCATCATCTTTTTCCATCACGTTGCATGATACAAAATAGAATACTCTATACGACGAGCATAGCTTAAAAAAGCTGACTTTGTCTCAAGACTTGTGTTAAGGATATATAATAGCGAGTGTGTTTAATTTCCATATTCAATTTTTTCCATCAGTTGGAAATATGATAAAATAATTATTTATTGATAAGAAAAAATAATTGCTAATATAATGTTATTTTTGAAATATTCAATTGTTAAAATAATGCTAATATAATGATATTTTTAAAATATCCAAGGGCCTTGACCTTTTGCTATTGGGTTGTTAGCTATCTGATCTGTCTAAAGGGGTGCCAAATGGGCCGACCCAAATGGAGGAGTACAAGACCAAATGGGTCAAGTCCAATAAACAAATAGATGCTTAAGAAAACTCATATACATGACAAATCACAACGTCATTTTTGTAACTCTTCACATTTTCATTGGGGTTCGATAAGCAATTTTTTTAATGTAAATGAGGAATAAAGGCCTATGTAAGTGACATTCAACATAGCTCTCTAGTAACGAAATTGATTTTATTCAATCAAGCAACTTTACTAGCGTGTCTGTGATCATGTATACAAAAATGTGAGAAAGGTGGAAAGACTAGTCTCATTCAAGGGTGGGTGAAAGATTTCGTACTAAATTATTGATTGTTAATAAAGAATTAAATTCATTGGTAATATTAAGATTGTTAGAAATGTAATTCAAGATTTTGTTGAAATTTGGGGAAGAAGAGAAGTATAGAGTACTTCTTGTTCCACATACGAAGATGAAAGAGGAAAAAGGTAATACATATAACTTTGTTTTCCAAACTCCTTTGAATAATGTCAAGGCCTGAAGTATAGATGGACTAGGACAGACACATATGCACACCCCAACCATGCCAAACTTGGGCATAAGGTGTGGCGTGGCACGGTGTGGCGTGGTGTGATGATTAATATTCCTTCTATTGAAAATTTGTTTTATTATTCTCAGAAAGGATAAAACTAATTGCTCAAAATATGCGGTAATCGCTATACCTTGATTTTTACCTCATGTTTTCTAATTTTTAGGAAGATTGTCTGCTTCCCGTTTTACTACTCCTTTCTCTTTAAATGCCAATTCAGTTTGTGCTTTCAAACACACAGCAAAAAATATCCTATCTAAAATTTCTCTGAACCTTGGGCATTTGATTGAAAAATCTCTAACTGATCTTTATTGAGTGCACAACGACGACCACTGTGGGTGTAGCCTAGAGGTCAACTACTGACAATCAGCACTGCATCAGTGGTCGCACGAAATTTATGTTTGAGCTAGTAGTTTGCACTATGCCATGATAACGGTCCTAAAGCTCCGCTAATTAGATAAACTCGTTCCTATTGTCATCTTACTATTTACGCATATCCCAGCAATTATACTTCCAACAATTCAAAATCAATTAAGTTTATGTGCTTGACAATTAAACATGGCTCCCAATGCTTATGTGTGTGACATGTCTAAATGGAACATCTAGATGGAAAGAACTATAGGAGATTCCCTAAACACATGTTATTTTATTTCATTCAAATTGAGGTTGCTTATACATTGTTCACGAATCTGATGTCTACGGAGTCTGTCAGAACTGCTAAGGGTGATGAATCTGCTGAAACTAATTAAAATTACTTATAGTTTTAAAGAAACTGCTGAAAAGGATGGTGTCGTTGTTCGATATCCCAACATAAATTACGAAAAACATAATCTGAGTCATAGGGTATGTTGCTTTACTATACGTCTACTTTGTTGTTTAAGATTTACCGAAAAAGGAAATCTGCTAAATAGATCTGGAATTTACTTGAAGAAAAATATGGTAGTGAAGAGCTAGGGATCAGGAAGTACAATATCATTTGATGGATTAAGTTTCAAATGGAAGATGGTAAACTAATTATGGATCTAATTCTTACATATATTCTAAATCTGATAAGCATGGTGCTGCCATCGTATACTTGTATGATGATGATATGCTTATTTTTGGAACAAGCATATAAGTAATAAAATTGACCACAAATTTCCCATATTCCAGGTTTGAAATGAAGGATCTTGTTGAAGCCGATTTGATTCTAGGGGGCTAAACAGAAAAAATTTGAATTTGATTTTTCTCTTAGCCTAGCACAATATGTTGAAAAGATTTTGGGAAAATTTAAGCACTTTGATGTAAATTATTCGAAAATATCATATGATTCTAGTAATGCTTGAAAAAGAATAAGGGAAATCCTATTGCTCAAGTAGAATGGGCTCATATCATAGGGAGTGTCATGTTTTGAATGAATTATACTAGACTATAAATTGCATATGCTATTAGCTGATTGAGTAAGCACACACATAATCTTAGTTAAGAACATTAGAATGCCTTACCCATCTGCTCTAACATCTAAGGGGTACTATGGATTGGCATTTACATTATGGCAAACATCCTTTGGTACTAAAGAGATATGCTGATGCAAACTGGGTCACAGGCAATGATGAAATTAATTTGAGTAGCAGTTATGTGTTTACCTTGGTTGGAGGTGAAATATCTTAGAAATCAGCCAAACAATCATGTACAACTAACTCAACCATGAAATATGAATTTATTACTCTTGAATTAGTAGGTAGAGAAGCCTAATGGCTAAAAGAGCTACTAGTGATGTCGATGTCCCATTGTGGAGGAAGCCAGCTCTATAAATTTTCTTGTATTATGATAATCAAGCATTAATTGTTATGGTGAAGAACACTCTCTATAATGGCAAAAGAAAACACATTTGTATGAGACACAACATTGTATGGAACCTCATTAGGATATATTTAGATTATGTAAAGTCAAAGAGGGACTTAACTGATCCTCTTACTAGAGGTCTTTTTAAGAGAATAATCATTGAGATATCGAAGGGGTGGGTTTAAAGCCTGTTATATGAATTTATTTATAGTTGAGCCCAACCTCTTGGGGTTCAATGCGTCAACTGAAATCATAGAATAACTTCAATGAACACTACTTGATGATTATCGATCCCTATGATACTTTATAGTGTTTGTTAGTATATGTGGTTTGCCTATGAGATGGAGAATGAGCCTATGCTTTTAATGAATCCATAGCCTTAACATGGTAAGTAGGGTAGCACATACTTGAAAGATTCACCTCTTTTGGTGAAAAGGCGGGCTACATTCTATGCAAATATATGTGCTACTTTTTATAGCATCATTGAGTATCTGGGAAGCGGTCACATAGCCATAAAAGTGCCAAATATATTAGCAGAGACTTAATCAATACTTCTAGAAAAGCTAAGTGAACAAGTGGTAGATATCACGCCTCCTTGCAAGGTTCCATATTAGTTCACATAGTAAGTTGTGGCCACTTTGTTTGATTCAAGTCCAAAAGACACTGAATGTAAGCATTTCTCCTTTTGATTGCTTAAGTTTTCAAAACCGTTTTTCCTTCCCAAATTTTTAAACTATATGGGAATTGTTACAATTGTAATTTAAAACTTTGTTGGTTAAAGGGGTTGTTGGGACACAAGAGAAGTATGGAGTACTTCTTGTCTCCCATAGGAAGATGAAAGAGGAAAATGATACTTTATATAGTTTTGTCTTTGACCTAAAGTACGGATGGGCTAGGACATATACAAGCGTCCACGCCACACGAGCCAGCTGGAGCTTAGGTGCATTGAGATGTGGTGTGGTGTGTGATTAATATTCTTTTTATTGAAAATTCGCTTGATTGTTTTTGGAAAGAATAAAACTAATTGCCTCCTATTTTGTTGGTTTTGAGGAAGATTGTCTGATTCCAGTTGTACCTCTCCTTTTCTCTTTAAATAGCAGTTCAGTTTGTGCTTTTATACACACAGCCAAAAAAAAAAAAAAAATCTTCTCTTAAATTTATCTAAACTTTGTGCATTCAATTGAAAAGTCTCTGACTGATCTTTGTTCAGTACACAACGGCGGACGATGCCATATAACCTAGAGGTCGATTGCTGATGATCAACACTACACTAGTGGATGGGCAAAATTGATCTTTGAGCATGTGGTTCACCTCACACTATAGCAACTAGCCTACAGCTTCGCGTTCCTATTATTATCTCAATGTTTTACTGTTTGCACCCCAATAATTATACTTTCAACAAAGATTACTTGTTGGAATGAGATTGGAATTACTGAGAATATAGGTGTAGTTGCATGGTCAGGCGCTTAATTGGATAATTTGATTGATGGTATGCATGCATGTGTTAAATTTGTGTAAAGTGTAGTTTTTTCCCCGTACTATTATGACCTCAGGAGCAGGTTTTGAGGAAATTAAACCATGACATTCGTTGGATGTGACTGCTGTAGTGATCCGATTTCGTATGTGAATCGGTGATCATTGCTGAGGAGGGGGCGCTTAGGTGCTTGGATTTTAATATATATATATATATATATATATATATATATATTCAATCTTTGTTAAGGAAAGAATATTGTGTAATACTTTGTAAATATATTTTCCTTGTATATGGCATATCTTGCGGATGATGCTAGGGTAGAATGCTTAGAGACTTCAGACTTCATATATATATCTTGTATGTTTGGTTGTGTGGAGAAAATAAGACGACACACAACTCCTTCTTCTTCCCTTGTAAATCATTCTTCTCTTGCAAACTATTTCATGGTATCAAAGCATTGCAATTAAGCAACCATTGAAAGAGAAACATCAAGATGACCACGGAAGGGAAAGATTGTGAGATATCTCAAGAGGGGCCAAACGAATTTGTAATGAGCCTTCAGTCACCGTACTATCTTTCATCATCGGATGCCCGGAGCTGTAATAACCCGACCCTAACCCATATCTATTTATTTAAATCATATTTATTTATTTAATTAATCAAGTTTATTCATTTAATTTATCATGTTTATAGATTTAATCAGTCATGGTTATTTGTTTAACCAAATCATATTTATTAATTGAATTACACTCAATTTGTATATTTACCAAATAACCTTATGCTATTTAAATGTTTCGCATTCGTTTATCATATTTAATCATCCCGGTTTGAGGATATTACATTTGGGTCCCATTTTGCAATTCAAGTTTCATTGATTGTTAATTCAAGTTTCGTTGATTGATTAAATTTCAGGTGAATCGATATTACGCCTCGATGATTATGATTGAGCATTAAATTATTTTTCATAATGTCACCAAAAAAAATTAATGTTTAGCCATGCAAAAATATTTGGGCTCAAATTCATTAAGTTCGACCCAATTCATTTGGGCCCGATTTACGGCCCGATTCATTTTGTGTAAAAATTTTGGCCCGAAAATTTTGATGTAATTAAATTAAGTTAATTACTATCATTTGTGTCTAATTTTAATTACCAAAAAAGATATTTTGGAATGATAAAATTCAGCCAAGTATTTTTGAGGTCATTCTAGCCAAGCAAACATAACAACACATACACACCCTCTCTCTCCTTTCTCCCTCTTCATGGCAGCAGTTGCTGGCAGCCCTTCATGGGTGTTTTCCGGTCATCTTTTCGGCCAGCCCTGGTGGTTTTCAACCCCCCCAATACCCTAGTACCTCAAGCTATCATCCTCCATTATCAAAACCCCTAAACCTCATCTCCACCTCAACTTATTTGCAATTAAAGTGAGTAATTTTGAAGTTTGATCTTGTTGGTTTTGATTTTTTATTTTAGTTTTGATTCTTGTTTTGATGTTTATGATCAGTGATCATGATGTTTTGATAGGAAATAAGAGTTATTTTGGTGTTGATCATGGTGAAGTTGAGCTTGAATCATGCTAGGGTTTAGGGATGATCATGTTCATGCAAGCTTAAATTAACACCATGTTTATGGATTGATTATGATGATTATGATGATTATTTTATATTTGATTTTATAATATTTAGCTTCATTGACGATTATAATGATGTTTTTGGTGATTTGGAATGATTTCAAGTGAGGATTTATGTGAAAAAGGAAGAGAAAACTAAACTAGTGAGGGCCGAACATTTCAAGAAAACAGGACAGATTTTGGCAATAAACTGGCAATGCAAAGCCCAACCAAAAATTATTATTTTTGGTGGGTAGATAGTTCAGTGTGTTAGCTTTCAAATGACTCTTGAATCGCCTTAATTCGAGGTCTGTCGAAAAAGTTATGGTCGTTTTACCAAAACTGTGCAGATTAGACCAAAAACTGACACACTTATATTTTAGTCCTATTTTAGGAACCCTATTGTGGGAATCACATTTTGTGTTGTACATGAAAGTTTTTTGGAACTTCTTAAGATTTTCATATTGGGGTTTTAGGTCTCCATTTGAGGTCTAGGGTGAAAGTTATGAATTTTTGAAGTGAAATGACCTGCTTTGGTACAAATTGGGTTGTTATTGTAATTTCTGTGTAGTGTATACTTGGAGGAAAATTCTGAAAATTTTACTGTAGATTTTTGATATTATTTTTGAATTTCCTATAAGATTTCATGAATTTTGGTTGAGATTTTGATTTTGGTGATTTTTAGAAATATTTTGAGTAATTGTGTAAAGAGTAATAATAAAGATTAAGTGAGATTGATCATGCACTCATTTTGTGTATTTTGGGCCAAGCAAAGCAAGGTTATTTAATGGGAAAATGAATATTCGTGGACTTTCATGGAGTTTTTAGCTTGATTAATGAGAAAGAAGAAGATAAGTATATAATTTGGGAGTTTGTTTATGAGCTTTAAATCATTTATGGATTTTACAAAGAAAATACCACATTTAGTGAGCTCAATAGCTTCTATTGAGTTCAATGATTTATTTGGGATAAAATTCTATATCTAATGAATTTATGAATGAAATATGAGAAGTGGGGAGAGTTGTGACTCAGAAATCATATTTATCAGACCAAGTTATTGCAGTTTATGCTATTTTGAACCAAAATATATCTCTCTTGGCCTTAAACCTTTATTACGTACTCACTTCAGAATATGTCAAATGTATTTATCATCAAGCTAATCTAATGTACTCGCTGTTATCTTGAACCAAGTTACACATCAGCAAGCCTTAAACCCGTATCAGTAACCTATTTCAGAAAATGCCACAAGCACTCTCTCAATTGTCACCATCAAGGCCTTTTCCTTTGTAATCTCATTTATCTCATTGTGGACTATTTTACTTCTATATATTTTATATTGGATTTAATTGCTTTCATCAATTCAGTTTTGAAGTTATATTAAAGTACCCACATTACGTATACTATTTAATTACTCAATTTCTGTTACACATACTTTTACTTACTCAATTATGCGAGTAAGGATCATTTACTGACTACATATACTTACAATGACATTTATAAAACAGAGTTGAGGCCTGGTTATCGTTCCCCATTACGCATAAGTGCTATCAAGTCAGAATATATTTATCAAGTCAGATGACATTTATGAAATAGCTGACTTGTATCAAGTCGGATGATATTTTTAAAGACTCAAGGTACGTCCATTGCCTGTATCTTCAGAAAGCAAAATATGTTTATCAAGTTACAACTCTTAATGAGTTTATCAATAAATCAGTTTATACAGTGATTTGTCATTTAACTTGTGACCCCGTCAGTTATCATCTATAGGGCATTAGCCCATCATTTACCCGCGTGACTTCAGGCTAACTCTTGATCGGATTGGCAAGTGTATACCTATATATAGATTATATCATTGTAAGGGGTTCACATCCAGATAATAATGAGCAATTCAGTTTCATATTACTCTCTCATTTTCATTGTTCTTACGAACTAAATGAATTGCAAAAGCGGATACCCATCAACAGTGTTTTTATGCTCATTTTACAATACAGGAATACATGTACTAAGTTTTTGCTCATATTTTCGAATTGTTTTCATGTTTTTCATTTTAGGTAATGAAGTATCCCATGTTTCTCTATTTAGCAAGCCCTTTTGGAAGTCAACAGATGCTCACAGTAGATTCAGTATAGCATAAATATTGGAATCGATCTCAGGGTCAAGTTGGGTCTATATTTAATATACTTGTGTAGTGTGAAGTGCAAGTTAGCACATGGTATGATTAAGTAGATGGTATTGAAGTTGAACTATTATAGACTTTGGTCTTGAAGTGTTTCAGTTTAATAGATTTTGTGATTGTGAATATGAGTTGTAAGATTAAATAATTTCAGTGAGCCTTATCCTTGTCAGAACGGCGATAGCGCCTTCTATTATTAAGTCTTCCGCTACAGTTTTCTGTAAATCATATCATTAGCATTTTGGGGGTGTTACAGATTTGGTATCAGAGCCTAAGGTTTTAAGGGCCACTGTGAGCTATCAAGTGTTTATGAGTTAGCTATCAAAGTATGTATGAGTTATGTTGGACCAGGTAAATAAGCTATTGACTATAAGTTTATATGTATGGGCATATATGAAGGAACCATTTTCATTTAGGTGACTCAATCATTTGATAATATCCTGAGATTCAAGCATTAGCAAAGTGGAGTGTGAAACCATTTGGGTCACCTGTTAGTGAGATATGCGCTTATTTATCTTGGAGTTGTATTGTATATTTCATTTCTCTTCTTTGTTTAAATTTTTACAATCGTGCACTCCGGGTGTATGACCTGCTGAGTTATGAACTCCCCCGTGTGGCTATTGAGCTATTGAAGTGTTTCTCTCCATTTTAGGTATCTATTATAAGGTTTTAAGCCTGGGTTTTAGCCAGTTTTTAGGCGAAACTCTATCCGTTTCGCTCCAGAATTTGAGAGTTTCATTGAGGTAAATTAATATACTTGACCTTAAGTACAGTGATGGTTGAAGCCGATGTGGGGATGCCATTTGCAACTTCTTAAGGGATTTATACAATGTCAAGTCAGATGTAAACCACTAGATGAAGAAATGCCTGGTGGGACAATATCTTTGAGGTGAACTACTATGAGAAGAACACTACAATGAGTGCTTATGTATGGTGATAACAATTAGTAGCTCATAGTGCACTACTTGGCATTATATGGGTGGTACAAGTAAGATTAAGCTGCCATGTATTGGCATCTGGTCTTGATATTAAGACTTTACATCAGTAATGCTCCCATTACTTCCCATAATTGACTTATTTCTGACCTAGTTACCTTAAATTGTTCAAAGGCATCATTTCTTTGTTGCTAACACTCTCTTGAGTTGTAATGGAGTGTTTATGAAAAATTTCATGCATCGTCTGTGGGGAGTTCTTTAAAGACATCTGAGCAACATTTCTTATAGGTGATTCAAACCCTGACAATCACAGTCGTTTAATTCTCTATTTCCATAAAGGAGCCTATAATGACCCCCAGTGTACATTACTGTGTGATTTGCAGTTCTTCCTAAGTATATTTGACTCATTTTACTTACAGCTCAGTCATCACAAGGTTTATACTTTTACTGTCAGCTACTTGAACCCCTTGCTTCTATTTGGGCACTATTCATTTATTGCTTGCAAAGCATTTGGTTGCTTTAGACCCAGTCATTGAGTGCCCTTTCAGTAATTAAATGTATCCATATTGTTCGTTTTTCTATAGCACCGTAAGATCATGCTGGCATACTACTCTATGGCCGTGACTGCATGTCGTTATTCAAGTTATTTTGGTAATCTTTTCTTTTCTGGTATAGCCTAGCTTGGTAATAATAAACAACGATTTGTGCTATTTTCATATGCCAGCAGTTTTGAAGTTTATATGCCTATCCAAGACTTCCATTTACTGCAAAATATATTATTGATGGATGTCATTATGTTCAGTCATAATGTCGACTCTTTCATCTTGACGTATTGTCCTTGCAAACACCAGATAAATAAAATTTTTCTTCTGATAGTGTTGACCCTTATCTTCGTCATTTTACTCACATACGCATATCGTATGACTTTTCAAAATATGCTTTGGTAATCTATTACATTTCTTCACCTTCACTACTTAATACTCCCTCTCAACTTTACAACATCGATCATTTACTTTACTATCATGACCATCATGAATAAACTGCATGTCTTGTATATGCAGGTCATTTCTATGCCTTGTCTCTTTCAGTACGATTCTTCGTCCTTTCATTCATTCAGCTTACATGTCGGTCCTTTCTAACCAATAAAAAAATATCTTTGTAAGAGTTCATGTTGTGGTTACATCTCTTTACATTTTAGATTACCCCCTTGTCATTTCAATTTTTAGAGACCAGTAGGCAGTTGAATGTTTATCTTTTATACACATGCCTCTAGTAGTATTACTGGAACCATATTCACTGGACATTCAATCCATTTTGATTGGCAGATCTGGTATCATTATGGGGTGAACTAACTATGTACTTACAGAACTAAGATGATTGATAAGGATCTTAAGGTTAGCTTAAGAGATGAGGATTGGCTAAACGTGCATTTCTACAGGCTGAGGGAAGAAAAGCCCTATTTATCCCCCCAATTACATTGTGCAAGCAAGTGAATTCTTATGTCAGTAATGCATTGAACATTAGTGGTTTGTCAACCATACTCGATATATACATATCCATAATTATAGCTTGTGAATTTAGAGATGTTTCATCTGAGGACTTTTAAGACTGTTTTCTCCTAAGAAACATTGATTTTCAGATCAACCTATTTCTAGGTGCTCAATCCATTTTCAGAGCCCCTATCACATGGTCCCTAGTGGAGTTCAAGGAATTATAGATTTAGTAAAGTGAGTTGTTACCGAAGGGAGTTACTTAACCAAGTGTGCCATCATGGGAAACCCTAGTTTTATATGTGTGAAGAAAGAAGGCAGAACCTTATGGTTTTGTACTGCGTACAGAGAGTTGAACAAGATCGCTATCAAAAACAAGTGCCCTATACCTTGAATAAATGATTTATAGGATTAATTTCTAATAACAGAAGTCTTTTCCAGGAATGATTTAAGGTCCGGATATCACACCTAAACCATACAACCACAGTTTATCTTTTGCAAGAATGCCTTTTATCATAATTCTTGAAATTGTTTGCTTGTCTTATCTTCAAAACTTGATACTATCCAATATTGTTTAATCTCCCTTGCATTTCAACCTAATATTTCTTATTAGCGTGATCTTCCATGTCTTTGCAAACCCATTGTTAAATGTGCAATATATTTTTATTCGACCTTATATGGTTGTTAATATTCCAGTGCTCTCGACCTTCACCATCTTTATTTCATGATCATGAGTTGTAGTTCATTTCGTTGAGAGCTGATTCACACATCTACCTTACATCTCATTTATTCAAAATGATAAGCTTGTATAACTTGTTCTGAATTCATAATGTAATTCAACTCTCATTTGTGTGGGTGATTGTAATTGTCATAATTTCCTTACTTTCTTTATTTTGAACTTCAACTCCCACACATATATCTTATATTCTAATAAATAAACTTCTGTATTCTCTATTTAATCTTATTGTTGTACTCAAATTGACTTCATATGAGTAAAGACATGTTCCTATTGTAGCTTGCTCAATCTATTTATCTATCCATTGGCACTTTGTTGTCCAATCCATTTATCTATCCATTACACTTTGCTTGTTCAATCTATTTATCTATCTATTGCACTTTACTTATCCAGTCTATCTATTTATTTATTACGCATTGCTTGTCCCATCTATCTACTGCACTTATCTTATTGCTTGTGGCTGTAAAGTCACCTAGTTGAGACTTCGTTGCTTGTCATCTTGTTTCCAATTTGTCAGTTAAAACCGAGTATAACCATGCCATCTTTCTCCTTAGTTGATTATTTATTGGATCTTTTATGATCCATATTTATAAATCACACTTCTTATGGCATTATATTTTAGAATTTATGATACACTTATGGTTATCTTTATTTTGACCACCCCATGATAATCTCTCCTTTATTAACCTTTTCTAGTCTCATTGCTCATTTTTTTTGTATGCAATGATTCACTTAACTAAGAATTTCATCACTCTTATCCCTAACCATGGCCATTTCACTGCCCATTATCGACCGGGAGTAGATCCTTAAGTAGTCTGATGAGGGGAGATCATGTAATGCAGGAGGAATATCAAATAAGGACATTTTGATAAGAGCATAATATCAAGCACTGTCTAATTATATTGGAGTGAGCCAGAAGAAACATTGATATAAGGTCAGAGCTAACCCAAGCAAGCATGAAGAGGAAAAATTCAAGTACATGTTGAGGTGATACAAGGTCGACAAAAGAGTTGTGCTTGCAAAACAAAGAAATAACCAAAGTCTCAGATGGGTTATGAAGTATTTCAAAAAGTTTTTCTAATCAAAGTAGTAAGAGACCGACTATCCAAGGACAAGTAGGAACTAGTTACATGGGGCCTTATGATTCATTGAAAGGTTAAATCCTGTAGTTTGTTGGTTGCACCTACCTGTTGAACCCAAGCACGTATATGACGTGCTTATAGCTCGTAATAGTATCAGAGTACTCACCAGGGTATACATCAGTTTCCATTAGTGGATTAGGTGATGAACCAGTAGTGAGCACCTCCTCACTATTAACAAGGTTCTTTTCTTTCGAAGAGAATATCAATTTTGGATCATAGTAATTGAGTTCATTGAGACTATTGTGTGAGAAGTATCCGGATCTACTACTGAAACATGGGATTAAGCAGTTATACAATATGTAAACGCCCATAGTCAAAGTACATTGGGCAAATTATATCTCTTCAGAGGGAAGCAATGGGAAACAAGGGCCCATGTATTTTTTTTTTTTTTAAAGCAGCATTGCATACATTTGGCAAGCGTCATAAGTTTCGATGACGAAACTCTTTAAGAGGGGAAGGCTGTAATAACCCGACCCTAACCCATATCTATTTATTTAAACCATATTTATTTATTTAATTAATCATGTTTATTCATTTAATTTATCATGTTTATGGATTTAATCACTCATGGTTATTTGTTTAACCAAATCATGTTTATTAATTGAATTACACTCAATTTGTATATTACCAAATTACCTTATGCCATTTAAATTTTTCGCATTCATTTACCGTATTTAATCATCCTGGTTTAAGAATATTTCATTTGGGTCTCATTTTGCAATTCAAGTTTCATTGATTGTTAATTCAAGTTTCGTTGATTGATTAAATTTCAGGTGAATCAATATTAGACCTCGATGATTATGATTGAGCATTAAATTATTTTTCATAATGTCACCAAAAAAATTTAATGTTTACCCATGCAAAAATATTTCAGCTCAGATTCATTAAGTTCAGCTCGATTCACTTGGGCCCGATTTGCAGCCCGATTCATTTTGGATTAAAATTTTGGCCCGAAAATTTTAGTGTGATTAAATTAAGTTAATTACTATCATTTGTGCCTAATTTTAATTAGCAAAAAAGATATTTTGGAAGGATAAAATTCAGCCAAGTATTTTTGGGGTCATTCTAGCCAAGCAAATATAACAACACATACACACCCTCTCTCTCCTTTCTCGCTCTTCATGGCAGCAGCTGCTGGCAGCCCTTCATGGGTGTTTTCCGACCATCTTTTCGGCCAGCCCTGGTGGTTTTCAACCCCCCCAATATCCTAGTACCTCAAGCTATCATCCTCCATCATCAAAACCCCTAAACCTCATCTCCACCTCAACTTATTTGCAATTAAAGTGAGTAATTTTGAAGTTTGATCTTGTTGGTTTTGATTTTTTATTTTAGTTTTGATTCTTGTTTTGATGTTTATGATCAGTGATCATAATGTTTTGATAGGAAATAAGAGTTATTTTGGTGTTGATCATGGTGAAGTTGAGCTTGAATCATGCTAGGGTTTAGGGATGATTATGTTCATCCAAGCTTAAGTTAACACCATGTTTATGGATTGATTATGATGATTACGATGATTATTTTGCATTTGATTTTATAATATTTAGTTTTATTGATGATTATGATGATATTTTTGGTGATTTGGAATGATTTCAAATGAGGATTTATGTGAAAAAGGAAGAGAAAACTAAACCAATGAGGGCTGAAAATTTCAAGAAAATATGGCAGACTTTGGTAATACACTGGTAATGCACGGCCCAACCAAAAATTATGATTTTTGGTGGGTAGATAGTTTAGTATGTTATCTTTCAAAGAGCTCTTGAATCACCTTAATCTGAGGTCTGTGGAAAATGTTATGGTCATTTTACCAAAACTGTACAGATTAGATCAAAAACTGACATACTTGTATTTTAGCCCCATTTTGGGAATACTATTGTGGGAATCACATTTTGTGTTGTATATAAAAGTTTTTTAGGACTTCTTAATCTTTTCATGTTGGGATTTAGGTCTCCATTTGAGGTCTAGGGTGAAAGTTATGAATTTTTGAAGTGAAATAACCTGCTTTGGCGCAAATTAGACTGTTATTGCAATTTCTGTGCAGTGTATACTTGGAGAAAAATTCTGAACATTTTATTGTAGATTTTTCATATTATTTTCGACTTTCTTATAAGATTTCATGAATTTTAGTTGAGTATTTTGATTTTGGTATTTTTAAAGCATTTTGAATAATTGTGTAAAGAGTAATAATAAAGATTAAGTGAGATTGATCATGCACTTATTTTATATATTTTGAGCCAAGCAGAGCAAGGTTATTTAAGGAAAAAATGAATATTCATGGACTTTCATGGAGCTTTTAACTTGATTAATGAGAAAAAAGAAGACAAGTATACAATTTGGGAGTTTGTTTATGAGCTTTGAATCATTTATAGATTTTACAGAGAAAATACCACATTTAGTGAGCTTAATAGCTTCTATTGAGTTCAATGATTCATTTGGGGGTGGAATTCTATATTAATGGATTTATGAATGAAATATGAGAAGCGGGGAGAGTTGTAACTCAGAAACCATATTTATCAGACCAAGTTATTGCAGTTTATGCTATTTTGAACCAAGATATATCTCTTTTGGCCTCAAACCTTTATTATGTACTCACTTCAGAATATATCAAATATATTTATCATCAAGCCAATCTAGTGTACTCGCTGTTATCTTGAACCAAGTTATATATCAGCAAGCCTTAAACTCGTATCAGTAACCTATTTCAGAAAAGGCCACAACCACTCTCTCAATTGTCACCATCAAGGTCTTTTCCTTTGTAATCTCATTTATCTCATTGTGGACTATTTTACTTCTATTTACTTTATATTGGATTTAATTACTTTCATCAATTCAATTTTGACGTTATATTAAAGTACCCACATTATGTATACCAATTAATTACTCAATTTCTTTTAAACGTACTTTTACTTACTCAATTATGCGAGTAAGGATCATTTATCGACTACACTTACTTACAATAACATTTATGAAATAGAGTTGAGGCCTAGTTTTCGTTCTCCATTATGCATAAGTGTTATCAAGTTAGAACATATTTATCAAGTTAGATAACATTTATGAAACAGCTGACTTGTATCAAGTCAGATGATATTTTTAAAGACTTAAGGTACATCTATTGCCTATATCTTCATAAAGCAAAACATGTTTATCAAGTTACAACTCTTAATGGGTTTATCAATGAATCAGTTTATATAGTAATTCATCATTTAACTTGTGACCCCGTCAGTTATCATCTATAGGGCATCAGCTCATCATTTATCCGCGTAGCTTCAGGCTAACTCTTGATCAGATTGGCAGGTGTACACCTATGTATAGATCATATCATTGTAAGGAGCTCACATCCAGATAATAATGAGTAATTCAGTTTCATATTATCCTTTCATTTTTATTGTTATTATGAACTAAATGAATTGCAAAAGTGGGTACCCATCAACAGTGTTTCTATGCTTATTTTACAATACAGGAATGCATGTACTGAGTTTTTGCTCACATTTTCGAATTGTTTTCATGTTTTCCATTTTAGGTAATGAAGTATCCCATGTTTCTCCATTTAGCAAGCCCTTTTGAAAGTCAACAGATGCTCACAGTGGATTCAACATAGCATGAATGTTGGAATCGACCTCAAGGTCAAGTTGGGTCTATATTCAATATACTTGTGTAGTGTAGAGTGCAAGTTAGCACATGGTATGATTAAGTCGATGGTATTGAAGTTGAACTATTATGGACTTTGGTCTTGAAGTATTTCAGTTTAATAGATTTTGTGATTGTGAATATAGGTTGTAAGATTAAATGGTTTCAGTGAGCCTTGTCCTTATCAAGACGGTGGTAGCGCCTTCTATTATTAAGT
This sequence comes from Carnegiea gigantea, assembly GCA_029747015.1. NCBI lineage: Eukaryota > Viridiplantae > Streptophyta > Magnoliopsida > Caryophyllales > Cactaceae > Carnegiea > Carnegiea gigantea. The sequence goes on from JAKOGI010000611.1 coordinate 245,315, forward strand.
CTTCCGTTGCAGTTTTCTGTAAATCATATCATTAGCATTTTAGGGGCGTTACAGGAGCTATCATTACTGCCGTAAGGTTTAATGGCGAAAATTATGATGCCTGGGAGAAGGCTGTGAGAAGGGCCCTAAAGGCTAAAAATAAACTCGCCTCCATCAATGGTCCATCACAAAACCAACTAATACCACATCTCCCGAAGCAACAGCCTAGGAGATGGTGAACTTGATGATCTGTTCATGGCTTTTAAATGTCATAGAACCAAAACTTCACACGATTGTGATGTACGTTGATTTGGCATAAAAGATGTGGGAGGATATGCAAAAACGCTATTCGCTTCCGAATGCTCCTCGGATACATCAGTTGAAATCTAGCATAGCTTCATGTAAACAGAACAACCTTGAAGTTGTTGAGTTTTTCTCCAAGCTTGCGGGTCTTTGGAGTGAGCTCGAAAATTACGTCAAAATACCACACTGCAGGTGTAGATCGGCATACAAGATTCTAAAGATGTTAGAAGAAGACAAGACCCATCAGTTCTTAATGGGGCTAAATGACGACTCATTCGGAACCATTCGAAGTCTCTTGACCCGCTGCCGTCACTGGACAAAGTATCCAATATGGTGCAACAAGAGGAACACCATAAGCAGATTATGACTGATCGTGACAATCGTCCAAATCACGCTATTGCCTTTGTAACATCACACGCCCAGATCAAACAGCAAACAGCAAGTACCGAGAGACCGATAGGTTGACATTGTGGCAAATATGGCCACGAAGAAGCTACGTGTTTTGAGATTGTGGGCTACCCAGCAAATTGGGGTGCCCGCGGTTCAGGTCAAGGATGGAACAGGGGCCTGTTGGTCGCGGCGGCAGAGGCGACGTCTTTGGCAGGGGACGAGGTCGTGAGATGTTGAACACTGTACAAAGTCCAGCTGAGGATTCGACTAGTGCAGAACATGAACACAATCAAGTTCAAGTGCCCGGATTTACTCAAGAACAAGTACAATGGATTTTAAGTCTCATTGAGACTCCAAAATTCGGGTTTGAGAAGCTTTCGAGTAAGAAACTTTGGCTCTGGGATAGTGGAGCCTCACCACATATGACCGGAAATCTGAGTTTGCTATATAATGTTTCAAGTCTGCGGTAACAGTGTGGAAGTGATGGCTACTAAACATGGGATGGCTAAATTGAATCCCAAAGTTATTTTAAATGATGTGCTTTTTGTGTCTGGGATGACTTGTAGTTTGGTTTCTATTATGCAATTAGTTAGTGAAATTTTTTGCACGGCAACCTTTTCTCACAAGGTGTGTGTGATATAGGACCCTCCTACAAGGAACTTGATTGGAGTGGGTAAGCAACAGCAAGGGGTCTATTTTTTCAAGGATGATATGCCGTCAAGGTTTCAAGTCAATTCTGCAATCTCGCATGATCTTTGGCATTGTTGTATGGGTCACCATTCCAGTCAGGCACTATCTTTGTTATCTCCTAGTATTTATAAGGATTCTTGTCATAGTGATAAGGTCAAGTTATGTGATCTATGCATTCGTGCTAAGCAAACTCGCATGCCCTTTCCTCTCAGCAATAATAAAGCTTCGCAAATATTTGATTTGGTTCATTGTGATATATGGGGTATATATCGGGTTAGTTCACATTGTGGAGCATATTATTTTTTTGACTATAATGGATGATGCAAGTAGAGCGGTGCGGGTGTATCTCATGAAAGTGAAGAATGAGGCTTTTCAATTAATCAAAATTTTTTGCATGATGGCTAAAACACAATTCGATGCCAATGTCAAAATTATTAGAAGCAATAATAGTATCGAATTTACATCTGGGCCTATGAAACAATTTTATGGGGAGCACGAGATTATTCACCAAACTAGTTGTGTTGATACCCCACAACAAAATGGGCGTATGGAAAGGAAGCATTGCTATATTCTCAATGTTGCTAGAGCATTACGTTTCCAGGCAAGCCTCCCAATTGAGATTTGGGGGGGGTGTATATTAACTGCTGCATATTTGATTAATCGCACCCAAGTTCTATTTTGCATGGAAAAACACCATACGAAATTTCGTTCAAAGAACAATCTACTTAAGATCATATTAGGGTGTTTGGTTCGTTATGTTATGTTTACTTCCACCAAAGACAAAAAGATAAGTTTGCTTCCCATAGCAAGAAGTGCATCTTTGTGGGATATCCTTATGGGAAAAGAGGATGAAAGGTATATGAGTTGAACACCAGTGAGATTCTTGTGAGTCGAAATGTAGTATTTCATGAAAGGAATTTCTTTCAAAAAACTACGGGAAGGTCCAACGGAAGGTAATTTTGTATCCAATCTAGTCCAATTATTTGGAAAAGCAGGTGTGGGCCTGGGCACGCAATATGGGCCATGCGCAGTGGCTTCGAATACCAGGTGTGATGCCACAATAAAACAGGCCCAGCAACCAGTCCCTGAAACTCAACCTGGAGCGCCTGGGCTGTTGAATATTGAGGGCTTACTTGCGCCTAATTTACCAAGCCTATGTGGGGAGTTGCAAGCCCAGGAAGTCGTAACCCAGCTGAGCAGCTCATGGCTTCACCACAATGTCCTAGAACGGGCCAGCGTGTGGAGACAAGGACCTAAGAACCTATAATTTTGGTTGGGCTGCCAGGAGGTTCGGAAATTAAGGCCCAAACTGGAGAGCCCACAAACAGGGGGAGTTCTAATCTCACTGGCCCAGAAATAGGAAGAAGGCATCGGAAAAGGAAAGCACCATCACACCACCAAGACTACTTGTGCTACTTCGTACAAAGAATGGACTGCTTGTCTCTTGGCTTACCCCAACATGTTTCCTCAGGTAATCCTTATCTCATAGCTAATTATGTTACCTATGATAATTTCTCTAATGTGCATAGATGTTATTTAGCAAGTACCACCAAAATTGTGGAGCCCATATATTTTCATGAAGCAGTTAAAGACTTGCACTAGAAAGAGGCGATGGCAAAAGAGATTGAGGCACTTGAACTGAATAAGACATGGACTTTGGAGGATCTACCAAATGGAGAGAAACCCATTAATTGTAAATGGGTTTACAAGGTCAAGTACAACTCTAATAGGACTATCGAACGCTATAAAGTGCGACTTGTGATAAGAGGTGATGAACAGGTTGCGGGATTCGATTATCATGAGACCTATGCTCCTGTTGCAAAGATGGTGAGCGTTCGTTGTTTTTTCTCATTTGCTACTGCTAAAGCTTGGGACTTATATCAAATGGATGTAGATAACACGTTCTTGCATGGAGATTTAGATGAGGAGGTCTACATGACTCTACCTCCGGGTTTTCGATTCGCCTATCGTAACAAGGTTTGTAAGTTACAGAAATCTCTTTATGGTTTGAAACAGGCGCCACGACAATGATTCGCTAAGCTCTCTTCCAAGCTTCTGGAGTATGGTTTTGTTCGCTCCTATGCGGATTACTCCCTACTTACATATAGAAAGAGCGATGTCTTTATGGCTCTCTTGGTATATGTTGATGATTTAGTTCTGGCTGGTAATGATGCCCAGGTTTGCGCTAATTTTTTGCACAAGTGCTTTCGTATAAAGGATTTAGGTCCTTTGAAATATTTTCTGGGCATTGAAGTCGCTCGAAACTCGCAGGGCATATTTTTATCCCAACGAAAATACGCTCTTGAAATTGTAGATGAGCGCGGCCTTCTTGGTGCTAAGCCGGTTGTGGCGTTTCCCATTTAGTCCAATCACAAATTGGCCCTAGCATATGGGCCAACATTAAGTGATCCTATGCAGTATAGGCGATTGATCGGTTGCTTGATATATCTTACTATTACTAGGCCAGAATTGTGTTATGCAGTCCACATATTGTCCCAATTTATGCAAGCTCCACGGGAGAAACATTTCGAGGTAGCCAAGCGAGTATTGCGCTATTTAAAAGGCACTCCTTGGCACGGTCTTCTGTTGCGTCGTCACTCTGATTTGCAGGTGCATGCATATTGCGATTCTGATTGGGGAGCCTATCCAATTACTCGCCGATCACTTACGGGATATTTTGTCACTCTCGAAGGATCTTCTATATCCTGGAAAACAAAGAAGCAAAGCACGGTATCTCGATCTTCTGTTGAAGCCGAATATCATGCCATGGCAATCGTGACTAGTGAGCTCATTTGGCTCAAATCATTTTTAACCTCTCTTGGTGTGTTCTGCCGTCAACCTATGAAGTTATATTCTGATAATCAGGCAGCTCTACACATTGCTAAAAATTCCGTCTTTCATGAACAGACTAAGCATATTGAGATTAACTGCCACTTTATTCGGGAACGTCTCTTGTCCAACGACTTGGTGACAGCATACATACCATCTCGACTTCAGTTAGCTGATATACTCACCAAGGCTTTAGGAAAGCAACAATTTCTCTTTTTACAAGGCAAGTTGGGCATGATTAGCCCTCATGCTCTGACTTGAGGGAGAGTGTTAAGAAAATAATATTGTGTAATACTTTGTAAATATATTTCCCTTGTATATGGCATATCTTGCGGATGATGCTAGGGTAGAATGCTTAAAGACTTCAGACTTCATATATGTATCTTGTATTTTTGCTTGCGTGGAGAGAATAGGAAGACACACAACTTCTTCTTCTTCTTCCCTTGTAAATTATTCTTCTCTTGCAAACTATTTCAATCTTATAACTATACAACAGATTCCGCAAAAGTGGGACCCACACTGGAAAGTGTTATTGTAATCTTATAACTATACAAACATAAGTAAATAAATAATTTTTTATATAACAAATACATGCAAAATAAAATAAAAGATTGTACATGACTCATTAACATACATTCTCTTGCCATTGTATAGCTACTTTTTGGGGGGGTTGAACCAGCCATTGTATAACATGTATTGTAATGCATGTAAATATGGGGAGGGGGGTTAGGGCTTGGGAGGCTTCACAAGGAGGAATAATCTCTATAATAAAAGCATGAAATCTAATCCATTACGTCGAAAACCGCGTGTTTAAGCAAAAAGGGGATAAGATCATGCAGAAATACGCGATGTTTACGAGCCACAGACTAAGCAAAGGGGGCACTGTACCATACCCCCACACGTGTGCGGTACATATTGCTCCAGGCCTACAGCTCTTTTTCTTTTTTAAGCACTTTTTTTTGGTTTCTTCCAATGTGAGCCTGGAAAAACCATTGATAGGAACATATTTTGAAAATCAAATTTTCAATCACATTGTACTATATAATAGCCTCACTAATCAACAACACCATCCTTTAATATAGAGTCTACTTTTATGAGATCTAGAAAGATCTAAATGTAGACAACATTATCTCTATAAAGTATGCTCACCAACTAACTGCAATATGATACTAATAGATGGATGCGTCTGCTTAAAGTATGCATTTCATACGTGCGGAAATTAATATTCATTCATTATTTGGATGAATGAAAATTTAACTTACTTTTTTTGTTCAATAGGAGTAAGATATTGTGATCATCTCATTAATTGATATTACTAGAAATTGATAATAACCTATAAACATGTTGATAGTAAGGGTTAGGTTTCTAAAACCTTCTAAAATATTTCGGGATCTTTCAGATTGTCGTGAAACCGTCTGAATCTTCTAGAACCTTCCAGACATTAGAAAACATTTCCAATGATAGCGGAAGATTTCGGATCACTCTAAAGCCTTCTAGATCATGATAAATCCTTCAAGAACATATCTAACATATTTCATAATATTCTTCATTTAAAATTCAAACTCAAGACATATTGCTCAAAAAAACAATAATGCTAGACAAGGCCTTTAGCTTGGACATTACTCGCTTAAATGGAGTGTAATCATATGATTTTTCTTCAAAAAAAATAAGAGCTGCTTATTTAATTTGGTCAATTTTCATGTACTTTTGACAGACTTTGATTATAAAGCCCACAAATTCGTTCAATGAAAAGTTAGTTTTAGTTAAGCTTGTCAGTGGTCGCCTTAAGACACAAGTACTTAAAAAATCAACAATCAACAATTCGATTTTAAAAAAAAAATAAATGAGTATCTATCCAGCTCGTCAATCCCCCGTCCCAAAATTAAGAATGAACACAAGCTTCAATGTTCGCGGAAACACTAGATAACTCCTCAACACGACGATAGCAATGGTATGCGTGAGGTCGGCTGTCGCCATCAATTTCCCAGCAATTTGCTAATTTAAATTTTCAATTGCGGCTAAAGGTATTAAAAAGAAACGGTACTATGCAGCGGCAGTTCAGCTTTAAATGATGCACCCACCGTTGGATCAATCTTCATCTACACCTAAATGACAAAAAATCATTCATTGCTGGCCATGAAAACGTCCACGTCATTAGAAAAAGGTAGGAATTGGGAGCACATGATTTGACCCCTCCACGTAAAAATCTACAATAGTTTATTCGAAGGTTATTATTTTGGGTTACCTCACAAGTTTTGATATGCCAATCATCAACATCTTGCATGAAATTCCGTACCAAAGGAAAGAGAAATATCGCTTCTGAATAATATTGTTCTTTTTTTTTTTGGGTTAAAAATCAATGTAGCCTACAGGAAGACCCCCTCCGAAAAAAAAAATTGAAAAGAAAAGGTTGAAATATCTTGCTTTTGATTTATTTTTTTATTTATATTAAAAAAGCATAGTAATTTGCGAATGTTGTAAGGAGAACAATTTAATGTATCCATGCAAGCACGTAACCTCCAAAATGCAAGCAAATAAATGTAAAAGTAACTTATCAAAAATGCATCTTGATGTGATTATTAATATCAATAATAGATGCAGTACTGACTTATATATGTTAACTTTGAAATTTTGTAATAATTTCAATATTAAATACGTTTGTTATTATTTTACAAAATGATTTAATAGTTATATAAGGATATTTTGAGTAATTTATGTGACGTAGGTATTTTTTTCTCATTTGTTTGGTCACATATAGCAAACTTTTATTGTTGTGGGCCATTACTTTTATGATATGTTTTTTTAACTTTAAAAAAATTCACCTATTCCATTAAAAAGTCACATATTAAATAATTTGTCATTGAGTTCTCTATCATTTATCATATGCCCAAACTAAATGATTATCTACAAATTACAAACTTCACATTATATATACTTCATCATATATGTCCAATCTCAAATAAAATCTCAATGATGTTTCTTTTTTTTTAAATTTAAAAAACACATGCACAATGTACTTTATAGATAATACCATACTAATTGAAAGGATATTGCAATCGTGAATCACACCATGAAAAGAAAATTCCATAATCACAATTATATTTACTGTCAAAAAACTTGGCTAATAGTGTTCTATTAGAGAAACATATATATTGAAGGAAATCGTGTTAGATTAGAGCTTACACTATTTCTTATTATTTTATTGGGATGTTTTTAAGAGGGCTACATACTATCCGTCAATCTTAACCCATTATTACATGTTATTTGTAAGGATGTAATAGACCACTCATTTGTGCTAATTAGGAGCAGGAATCGCCTGATTTTCCATAGCAGAAAAAAAATTAATCATAAGTCCATTTGACTATGGTTAAAACTTTTACAAATATTTGCATTAGAATAATTTTGTCTAGAATTCTCTTGTGCACAAAAAAATAAAATAAAAATATATTGCGACATATAGGATTTGACTATGGATAATAAGACACATATATATGTGCGTATACATATATATATATTGTTGTTTAAATGAGATATGAAGGAGTAAGAACATATATTCGTCTAATTATAATTTACAACTAGATTTTAAATTCGTTCTACGTATATTACCGCACGACTGCGGGACTCATATGATCATGTCTAATATTTAGTCTCGTTCATTGATGGCCTCATCTTGCCATATACTGCCAAATGTATTTATTGCTCCTTAATATTTTAATATCATTAGTCAATAGCCCTAAACCACTACAACTCTATGATAATATGATGACAAGTAATGGGGGAAACAAGAAAAATGGGGTGCGGACGAACATAAGAGAATTTATCATCTCGACTCTATGAACTACTATTTATATCCAATTTTCCAATATTGTTGTAGTTTATATTCTTATTTAATGGAGACTTTTGAATTGCATAAATAAAAATAAATGATTTTAGGGATTATATAGAACCCCTTTTTCCAAAAAAGCCTCCAACTCAACCTAAGAGTTCCATCTCGTTAAATACTTATTGAGATGAATGAGAATACATCTTCAAATGCAAAAATACTTACATATATGATGATATGATATATGATTCTAAGAGTATCGAGTTTCCGTAATTAAAATAATATTTTTAATTTCTTTTTATTTATTCTTTTATTTTGTGTATCTTTTTTAGAGAATGACGTCCAAAAATATACGATTTAGTGTCATTATTTAACCAAAGCGTTAAGAAGGAGATAACAATATGTGGTAAATAATTAACCCAACAACTACGTACCAAGATGAAGCATATAATATCTTACCATTCATTAAGAAAATCCGAAAAAACATACACCAAATCTCCGAAGACGTTAAACTATTAAAACATGCAAATTTTAAAATTAAAAATCAAGCCCCCTAAAACAATCCCACTGATAAACACACTCCTCAGAATAAGAAGCAAAATAAAATGGGAAACTGCTTAGTATGTGAGAGTGACAGGGGAGAGAGAGAGTGAGCAGAAGCGCGAAGGAGAAGCAAGCAACACGTTTATGTGAGAGAGAGAGAGAGAGAGGAGAGAGACAAAGCAGAGACCTCTTTCGGATTGTAGAAGAAGAGAAGAAAGCAGCTACACTTTTATATATATATATATATATATATAAGGTCAGTCCGTTCCCTCTCTCTCTCTCTCTCTCTCTTGCTTCCTCGGTTTCTCTCTCTATGTGTGATGAAGAAGCATTTGAGACGACCTCTGGAAGAGTTGAATCTCAATTCAAGGCATGTTCTATGACTACTATGCTTCATCTTTGTCTTTCTCTTCCTTTGCTAGTTCTTTCATCTGTTTCAGTTTCAATTCGTGTTGATTAATTTTGCGTGATCATTGTTTTTTTTTTTTTTTTTAACAATTTTGTTGTTACGGAAGGACGAGTAGTTTAATTCCGCAAGAAACTTCGTCCAGATTGATTAGGGTTGGAATTATCAATGCGTTTCGATTTCTTGTGGAAATTTATGGTCTTTTTTTACTAATTGATAATCTGTTGTATTAGTTTATCTGAAATATTGAATTCTATCTCGTATTTTGAAGTTAACAATGGCGATTTTGCGAAATTGCTAAATTTTTATACAGATTGACCAAGTATTAGTTTATTTGAACCCCATTTTCTTTGAGGAATAATTCTGTAATCATCCTCTTTTTGGGTGGTTGAAAATTCTGTTTTGGCGTGAGATTTGGGAATGGAGTGAAACCACCTTGCTTAGCTTTGGTGACTGTGATGAACACAATCTGCAGGGATGCTTATATCCTCTAAACCTTTTCAGCAATTGTCTGTTCTAGAATTTGGTTGGCAACGGAGTTTCACATTATAGGTGCAAATTTGAGTGGAAAATAGGGCAGTGAGTGTCATCTTGATATGCTAGGAGCTGAATTTTATGGCAACTAATGCAACTTGGTTCTTAGCTGTGGATGCATTCTGCCACTGATTGAACTTTATTCTGATTTAGAGAACCACTTAATGAGTGATCCTTGAATTTGTACAATCAGTGAATCATTTTCACAATCAGTGAATCATTTTCTTGCCGATTGCTGTCAAAATGTTGATGGCTAGGCTGAATCATAATTACGAATGTATGGTGATGAGGTTTCCTTGACAATACATTAGAATTTCTCTAAGACTAGGTGCTCGTCGGAGTCATCGGGTATGGTCTTGCACATGGCTATTAGATCCCTGTATCTGACGGATGTGGTGACATGGAACACCTCCAAAAGTAAAATTATATGGTATGCCAGCTATTTTGTACATGTTACTGGAATGCATGAATTGTAATTGGGCATGTAGGAAATAAGGTTGCTAGCTTACTCTAATCTTCTGCTTAAAACAGTTTCATGACCTATATCTGTTTCTCTAGGGTATGGCATGTTATTGGTGTCGATTGTTCCTCTTTCATACAACCCTTGCGGCTGTGTGATAGGGTTAACCTATTTGGTGTGAGCGTTCCATTACAGTTTTGATTGTGCCTTGCATGTGAAATGTCTGATGATCTGATCCCTAGTTATTGGTCCTTCAATCCTCATTTTCAGGCATGAAGTTGTTTCATTGGATTTTGCATATATAACGACTCATTCTAATAAGTTTGGTGATGCATCAGGTGGAACCTGATTATTGATCAAACTAAAGAAGAATCTTGCTAGCAAAAGCCACCATTTTAAGTTGTAATGTTGGGTAAATTATAAAGCTGCTGTTCCATGTCCATTTGGCAAGCACTTTAATAGAGTCACATTTGAAATGGACAAAGCTTCTGTTCGCGTGTGCAAAGTAAATATTGACAAAGCTTCAGTTGACAGTCAAGAGCAATTGGCAAATAGGGCCAGCAGTGATATCCTCTCTGCTACCAATTCTGCTTGTTACATCTCGCATTCTGAAAATGCTCCTGGTTTGGATTCTTTGAAAACACCTAGTACCTCTGAAGATTCTCAAATGGCTCATAATGAAGGCATTTCTGATACTGCAGTAAAAGATCAGGACCAAAATGTTTTATTCAGCCAAGACAATAGTAGCTCTTGTGTGAGCAAAGAAGATGACACAATTGTGATGAGTAGTGATCATGTTGTTGATGCAAATCATAAGAACATAAAATATAGTGCAACTTCAATCAGTGGCTTCTGCGCGGACAGTTTGGCGAGATGTACAAATTGTCAGTCAGCTGAAAGTGACCCCTTAGTTGAGCAATTTTCAGTTGAAGGCAATTCAGGTCAAGCTGTGTTGGAGACAGTGGGTTTCTCAGACAGGGTAGATCCATCTGAGACTTCTGCTTCCAGAGATGAGCTAAGTGGCGGTACACTATCTAAGGTTGTGTGTGAATGCTATTATTGTTTAGTTGTAAATGTATTTCAATATGGAAACCTTTTTTTCTTTCTTTTTTGGGTGAGAGAAACGGGGTTAGTAGTCAAAATAGAATATGCTGGTTGACACTTATCTCCCTCGTTGTTCTCAGGATCCACCTTCGGAATGTAGTGTGGATCAAGCAGAGTCATCATCAGCAAAGATGCCAGACTTACACAATATCGATCACAAGTTTAACGAAAAAAGCTGTGTTGTTGGAAAGCCTGAAACTGAATCAAATGGTGATGCTTTAAACAGCTCCATACCAATTACAAATGCACACGAACTTCCCGTGCAGGGCCATACTGTAACAGATAAGAAGGGGTCAGATGAACTAGTGGATGTATGTTCCTGTTGTTGGCATTTCTGTCTGCTTTTCTTTTTCTTCGCTTTAATTTCTATTGTTTCGGAGGCACGTTTTGCAGTTATTGTTACTTAAAATTCTTTTCGCTAGTTCTCTTAATACATTTTCACTCTAGATTTAGAGACTTCGGTGAAAATTATGGGGTCTATCTGCCCATTCTAGGCATATAGACTAAGCAAAATTTACCAGTGATTGCACGACTCAAATGACTTGAAAACCACCCCTGATCCAAGTCCAAAATTTTCATCCACTATTTTGACCTAAGCCTGGATCATTATTCAAACTGACTTGAAATTTGCTTAGACAATATTGATTGGACCTTCTTGACATGTGTTGGACAAAGAGACGTCTAACCTTGAACCAAAACAACTTAAATCAACATGCTTTGATGAGAATGTTTCTGAAGTATGAAGCTAGCACCACGCAAACCCTAGAGCAGTCACGTGTGTGGCAAGTCGACATGAATGTCTATTTTGCATATTGAGACCATAATCTGTTGATCATGAAACTGTGAAGAAACGCCATAATCTAAACGTGTCACCATTTTGGGTACATATTCGTTGTAAAAAGCAGTCTGCTAGCATAATTTGCTTGTCTTTTTTGGCTGTTAGGTTTGTGTCCTCTCTCTTATGACCCCTTATCCTTATGCCCTCAGATTCTGTCATTCTATGCACCTGCATGTATTTGCCTGTATGTGCGCTTACTGCTAGCTCCCTGCTAGAGGTTTTATCTGAGTGGGAGTTTATAACAGTTTTAGAAAAGCTTTTCCGCATGGAAGGCTTTTTACATTCGCCTCATTATCTATCCAAACTTCATTTTTCTTCTGATTTTATCTATTCGGACTTGTGTGAGAGAATGATATGGAATGTTTCTTTGGAGGACCGGACAGGTGAGAGTATGTGATATCTGTGGTGATGTTGGTAGGGAGGCATTGCTGGCTCTTTGTAGCAAGTGCAGCGACGGGGCCGAGCATATGTAAGTCAATAATATACCAACCATTTTGCTCTGAAGCATGCTTGCATCTTTGCACAACATGAATGCTGACATTTCCATTCACACTGTGCCCAATTCTACAAGTTACTGCATGCGGATTGAGATGGATCAAGTTCCTGAACGTGATTGGGTGTGCGAAGACTGTATGCTTATGCAAGAGCCAAAGAGACTGAAGCTAACTGAAGTGGAGAGATCAGAAAGCACTTGTAACCCATCATTTTTGAAGGGCACTACTCAAGGTTTGCCAACAATTCATTCTAGTGTCTGGCATGTTGATGGATTGAAGACAAATCATTCTAGTAAAAGGTCCTGCTTATCTGCTAAGAGGCCTGTGCCAGATGTGGAATTGAAATCTGCACCAAAGCGAAGAGCCCTTGGAAAGGGTATTCAACCGCTAACATCATCACACTTTGGGGGAAAAACACTGTTGACTCGGGCTTCTTCCATGGCGAAAAGCAACAGTAGAGGTGCTCAGGTATCTTCTTTAGCCAATCGGTCTACTGTAGAAGTGGTGGAATCTACAAGCCCGTTGCCTTGTCATAAGTCACATCAACCTGGGTCTGGTAGACAAATCTGGCCAGCACCAAAGAATATAAATCCTGAGAAAAGTTCGCAACCACCTAAGTCACCTGGCTCCGGGGTGAGATCGATGTTGACACGGGCTTCTTCATCAAAGATAATGAATAAGGGCAAAGGTGCATGCTACCAGGTTGCATGCTACCAGGTGTCATCTTCGTGTGTTCAGTCTGCTAAGAAGGAGAAGGAGCAGGAAATCTCACTCTTAGGTCATAGATCACCAAAACCAGAACAACAATCTCAAGCAATTAAGTCAGCATCTATTCCTGGGGGGAAATCACAGTTGACTCGGGTTTCTTCACTGAAGATAATGGATAAGGGTGAAGGTGCACACTTTCATGCATCTTCTTTTAGTGTTCAGTTTGCTAAGAAAGATAAGGAGCAGAAAAGATCACCATCAGGTCTTAGATTACCAAAACCTGAACCCCAAGTTCAGGAACTCAAGCCATCGTCTACCCCTGGGAGGAAATCGCAGTTGATTCGCCTTTCTTCACTGAAGATAATGGATAGAGGCAAACGGGAATCTTCTTTTGGTATTTGGTTTGCTAACAAAGAGGTGAAGCAGGGGAGTCCACTACCAGGTAATAGATCACCAGAACGCAGGCTAGAATGTCTTGTAGGCAAGTTGTTCCTTCTAGTGTTCATATTCCTAGTAGCGTTCATATTCATAGGGACTGGGGGTAGAGTGGACACATTGACTATTGCTTCATGTATGTCAATGACTCAAATTGCATCTTCGTCTTTCACAGGTTCTCTATCAAAGAGTAAACCAATTACCAATGCAGAGTCAGGTGTTGAAGTACAGCGGATTCATGAAGTTATCTGTTCAGGGAGCAGAACTGTCATAGACAGTGCTAGTCATGAACTGAAGAATTGCCATGGAAAGAAGCTGTGGAAATCAGTGTCATCAGTTGGTGATGTCTGCTCAGTTGCTGCAGCAGTGTCAAATGATTGCCTGGATCATGCTTCAAATGCAGAGAATCTAAGACATGGAAACAAAAGGAACTCAACTGAAAAGAGGAGTGCTCAACTGGGCTTGCCAATTGTTGATTTCGATGCTATGAATGGTAAACCTTCTGAGGACAAAATGGTTTCAGAGATAATCGACAGACCACAGTCATCAAGCAATGATGTTAAGCACATGATAAGCAAACAAGTCAACAGAAATTCAGATCTTAAAGTTCTTGGTTCCGTTGCTTGTGATGGCCGATGTTATGAAAATACGTTAGGTATGATTGCAAAAATGTGTTCCACTTGTTTGTTAAACTGTGGTATAGCAGGAACCTTATTTCAGCTTTTTGGCACTGCTTGGTTATGATATTTCTCTCCCCTTTTAGTAGCTAAGTCTGTCTAAGTAAACATGCCATATTTTCATGCTTGCTTTTTTGTCAGTTCCAGCACCTAAAAGGTTGACTCATCTATATTTGACAGCTGGTGAATCTGCTCAGGAGGCCGATCTTAGGTGCTCCTCAAGGGAAGATGACAATCAAGTTCCCTCTAGCAAGGTTCCTCCAGTTGACTTACATGACATGGAAAAATCACTTGCCCTTACCCTGGCTGATGTAGCATCATTAGGAATTTCTGCTGTACCAGAATCTGAGTGCATTTGGAAGTACAGTCCTTTCTTTCCTAGTTTGATACCTCATTTGACTCTTTATGTTGATAAATTTTGTCTTAAGGGAGAGCACTGCTTGGCAGTTACTCTACCCTTCTCTTCTTTTTTTTTTTTTTGGGTTTGGGTTTGGGCGGAGGGGGGAAGAGGGTATGAAGTTTCTATACCATTTTTGAGTAGTCTAATTTTCATTTAATGCCTTGAAACATTTATTTAGGGGTGCGTTTCAACTGGAGGAAGGTGGAAAACTTCCAAATTACTGTCGCGGGATACAAGCACATTTATCAACTTCTGCATCATCCAAGGTCCTTGAACTGGTTCCCAAGTTCCATCCTGAACTTATGCTAAAGGAAGTACCTCGGCTAGACATTTGGCCTGTTCGGTTTCAGAAGAATTGCCCAACAGAACGAGATATTGCCCTCTACTTCTTTGCTGAAGATTTACTGAGGTTGTCTACCACTAGGAATCTTCTTATCTTCTAGCCAAGTGGTCTTGAGAATGTCATTAACAGTCTAGTGTTTCGTGCAGCCATGCAGGAAGTTACACTGTGTTGTTAGAAGGCATGATAAGGGATGATTTGGCTCTGGAAGCCAACTTTGATGGAGTACAACTTCTTATTTTTCCATCAGGCTTACTTTCTGTGGGATCACAACGTAAATATCACCTTTGATTTCACTTTGTTTTCTGCTGAAATCCCATGCCACTTGTCGTGCAAGTGCTTTTTTCACTTTTTCTTTCCAGTCCACTGAAGCCCAGTGTGCTTTTGACAGGATGGAATGATCTCTTTTTTCTATGGGGTGTTTTTAGGGTGAGGAAAGTCGATAATCATAGTATCTGCATATCTAGCATGAGTGCTGCAACCTTGGATCAAGGTTTGTGCACTCCTGTTACTTGGGGAGCACTATGTGCATCTGAGGCTGGAAGTCCCTCCGCATCTCCTACGTCTGACAACTCTATAAAAAGGCCAGAGTCTGCCAATACAAAAGCACGGCAATCCTCATCTCCTACGAAATTTATGGACCAAAGTTATGAGCATGATGAAGTATCATCAGCAAAGAAGTGTTTAGGCACCCAAAGCTGTAAAGATAATTGCATAGCATTTGCCAATGATTATATTGAAAAGAGTTCTGCTGACAGCACGCTCCTCAGTAACAACTTCAAGGTAACCTTCTTTTTTTTTGGGGGTGGGGGGGGAGACATGCATGCTTCCTATTATATATTTCTTATTGTTACTGTCGAAGAGTTTAACGTCACATGAGACTCCACAAGGCTAGGTAGAAACCCACCCTCAACTCTCCCTGCCTCTGAAGTAGTTTATTCAGTGCAGAGTCTAGCTTGCAGCCTTCATTAGAAAGACAATTCTTAATGGTAAACATTTTGATCCCTTCAAACAATACATATGTTGGATCGACCACGTCATATGTAAGACCAACAGGCCATATAGGCTGCCATTCTACAACTTGCAGATGCGGTCGATGCTAACTACTTACAATGCTGATAAACTGTCGAACTTGCTGACTTTTCCAATCCACAATATACCCGGTCCCTTATAAAAGCCTAACCTTGAGATACCTTGCTATTGTTCTCCGGCCAAAGAGTTTAGATTACAGCTATAATGTCATTGTAACAGCATGAGGAATACCCTTCATAGTCCTCTGATCCCCTGGCAAAATTTCTGTGCGTGTTTCTGCTCATAATTAGCTGATTTTTAGTTCATCAAGCAGTATCCTCCGCACTAATTAAGTAAATTCACATCAGAAAATAAATGTTGTATGGTTTACTTTTGCTACTTCCAAACACAACATTTGCCATACGGTTTACGGTAGTATTTCTCAGTCTCCGTCAGTTTGGAACGAACTTTTAAACATGAACCAGGTAATATGGTGATACCATAGTGAGCCGAAGAAAAATCTGCCCAGTAAACTTCCTGCATATCTCTAGTGAGCCATTTGACTTCCCACCCAATGCTCTCATGCCTAGGATCGAAACCTGGCACTTCCAAAATCAAAGCTGACCTTTGCCATTGCACCACAACCACAGCCCCCCCCCCCCCCCCAAAAAAAAACCCAAAAGGAAAAATTAAAAAGGAAGATAAAAAGAACTAACAGAATGGGGAAATGAAATATAACCGTGGCCTTGTATCTTCTTGACTTCTTACCGCACTCCCATTCATTTTCTGGAGGTTGTGAGGCGAGGCATTTTGCTGGTGGTAGGAGGCTAGGGGCTTTTATATTAAAGTTATAGTTCAAATTTCTCATTCATACCCCCCCCCCAAAAAAAAAATCCCTTGAAATGCACTTAATTGTTTACCTGAACAGAATTTTGACTTGCTTGAAGAAACTGATTTCTTCAACTTGTATATGCAGATGGAAGTTGATCCAGTTGGATATGGTAATCTCGAGACTCGTATTTTTCCATTCCGCTGTCTGGGAAAAGATATTATCTTATCTGTTTCCGATTTCTTTCAAGAGGAAAAGAGGCTTGATGTAAGGAGGAGCTCCTTTTCCATCGAGTCTGGGCAATCTGGCTCATCCAATGGTGCAGGGTGTGCCAAGTCAGATGAAGGACAAGTAGATCAGTTCCAGGATCCTTCAAGCTGGAAGACTCTGAAC
>JAKOGI010000611.1:267500-385000 GCA_029747015.1 Carnegiea gigantea
TCGTTCCTACTTTTTCTTTGCCATCATCTACCTCTTCTATATCTCGAAAGTATAATCGTCTCATACGTTCTCTCTGGTGCAATTATACTTTTCTTTTTAACATGATGAAACCATCTTCGTCTAGCCATAATTTATTAATTAATATATCTAAAAAATGATGTCTTTCACTGAAAATATTTCTTTAATCATTACGAAGAAGAATATCACTAATCTTTTCATGTCATTATATGGCAACTCCTTATCTGAAGATCCCAAAAAATATGTTGAATAATATCATTAGGATCAAACTAAAATGTTAATGACATATTAATGCTTATCTTTGCCGGCAATTATGCTTCGTAGGATCAAATTAAATTTTTCTTTTGTTTGTTGAAGCATCTCCACCTTATTCCATTTAATTTTTATAACATATTATTTCTACCCTATCATCTCATTATTGTTATTTTTACCCGTTTTCCTTGAACATAAATATAGAATATTAGAATTCTTTTTTTATATCAAAGAATATTATAATGTTAAACATAATACAATGAAAATTACTGTGTATGTACAAGATAATACTACATGTTGGATTATCACCAACATATCAAATTAATTTTAATTTCCAGAGCACAAAGCTTCAAGTCACAATTAACAAATTTTGGATGGTACGATTATTATTCTGCATATGTTCTTTATTTATTCTTTTTTAGAACATAAATATAATAACTCTTTGGAGGACACATTTAATTTTATTTCCAGGTAATGTACACCTCTGGTTATAAGTCCGAAGGCGTATGCTGAACTCGTAGATGATTTCGAATCGTTTTGGTTGCTGGCCTTTAAGTTTTCTAGATAATTTCACATCTTCCCCTTTTTAGGTTGACATGAATAACAATAGGATCTAAATTATTTTTGAATAATATTACTATACGGGATAATTACTATGATGAAGCAGGCAGCAACTTGCTTCAACTCTGTCTAATCATTGTGTTAGAACGAAACGGATAGAGTTTGGCTAAAAACTAACTATAACTAAGGCTTATAACCTTATATAGGTACCTGCAATAATAAAAACATAAAAGACATATCTAATCGGCTCAACGACTATATGCCGGAACTCACCACTCTACAAGCCACCTGCTTGGGGTATACAACTACGAAATTAGTCAAAATAAAGAACTGAAAGGTATAACTCAATAGATCACAAATTCGGCATATTGGAGTTTATATCTCGAAACATTACATTAAAACAACTAGGAGGTGGGGACCTACTTAGATCGTTGGCTTTAACAACCATTTGGAGCGACAAATAGACAATATGAGACACATGAATTCTGGGATTAGACGTACATATAATTCGAGAAGCTCACAAGTCACATAACACAGCTCACGTAGTATATCGGAACAACTCCTGAACTGAAATATACGTATTTCGAATTCCTTAGCACCAACTAACAAGAACACGTAGGAGAGAATAAATCATCCTACAAAACTCGACAATGTCCACGTGCTTTTCATGAAACTGGGAAAACGGGAAAAAAGAGAGGGGGTGAGCTAACACGTGCTTAATAGATAATTCTCATCCCCAAACAAAGCAGCTACATATAATACTTCGTAATCGCATAGAAATTGATAGTTAATGTCAACATATTAAAAATACAAGACCATCCACATCCAATAACACTTAATAACACCCAGAACTCAAATGGCACCCATTCCTATCTTTAGTTCAATCCTCAAAAACCTTGACCTTGATTGACCCACAACATTGTACCTTAGCAGTAATAGCCACGCCTTACTCTTACTTAGTGTATAATAAAGGTATAGTGATAAGTTAATTACATTTTGGATTAATAGTACAGCGATTAAATAAATTATTGATTGATTGTATGCACTCCATTTATGATAATTATCATAATTAAAAAATTCATGAGATTTTCTATATATTGCAGGCATGTTCTTTTCGTTGGTAAATCTCAATATACTAACTTCAACAACTTCAACCCCCAAAAAAAAAAAAAAAATCAACTTCCACCCACTGCAACCCATCTCCTTCAAAATTTTCACAATTTGTAAATTATCTTGTAAAAATTAATTAAATAAAAATTATATTTAAAAATTCCTTCAATGAAAAAATTAAAAAATGTTATACATATTTTTTTATGCAAAACATCATCAATAATTATCTTATCCAACATATGAATTTTTCTTTATGAATTTACGTTTTTTTTGGACAATTAATTTAAGTTATGCTATTTTAGAAGGAGTAGATCTGAACTCAGAAACTGGCATCTCAGTATATCTTCGTGCGTGGTGGTTGCAGACGATCCAAGTGCGCGGTGGTTTGACCCTAAGTAACCTGATGGTGGCATCACAGGCGCCTGGGCAGGACAGAAAGGGGGTCATCTGGGCAGAGTGAAGGGGGAAGGAGGGTCGTCGCCCATCTGGCAGAGACAGGAGGCCGCTAGAGGAAGTATTTGAAAAATCAAAAGTTGTGTGAAAGTGGATTTCTCTTGAATTGCATATAGATGAGATACAGTATGAATTTTTTTCCAAATTACCATTTTATCTTTTTTTTTACATCGTACTAAAATTAAACTATGTATTTGTGTTTTGCATCAGATTAAATATAAAATCAATAATATATGTGTGTGTGCGTGCGTGCTCGAAAATTATATGTATGAAAAACATACACCAACTTCTTTTACTTTTAACCCGCTTCAACTCGCTTCAATCTACTTCCACCAACTCTAACAAAAAAAGTACAAATTTAAACCACTGCAACCCACTTTTGTTAATCTTGACTAATTTCACTTATTTACTCACCTATATTTTTCAACGAAAAGAACATACCAGCATGAATATATAAATATTATGACCCTTACATTCTTATGAGGGAAGTGTATGGATAGGTATAATAATTGAGCACAATGAATGCCACATCACGTAACAAACTGCCCTAAGATATGCCTATTTTCAATGAGTCAACATCCAAAACATGCAAATAAATGTGCAATAAATAATCCACTTTTTTTTACCAATTTTCTAGTAGACACTATCATCACATCAACCACTGAAATACATCCCCACAAATTCATCAAATCAAGACTGCGGCAACCGCCCTCAGAACAATACAAAACAATAAAAAATAGAAAATAAAATGGAGGAAACTTTCAGAAATTCTCTCCTCATTTCAACCTCAACATCCATGCCCATGCCTTCTCTTATTTCCAGGCTTGATCGCTTGGATTCTATGGTAGCAATTGAAGCACCAAATTGAATTTTGATATGTATAATTTTATGGTTGATGAATGTAGAGAATGATTTTTTTTTTTTTTCTTTTTCGGGTGGGTTTACTTTTATGCAGATGAAGCATTTGGAGGGGAAGAAAGTGAGAACTGCAACAAGGAAAAGATGGGCCAGTTCCTGTGGCATTGGGCCGGTGGATAGAGATAGAGAGCCGGTGCCATTAGAGTGGGCCGTTAAGGAGGCCCAATCTAAGGGTTCTATTTCTGATCGAATTGCGTCCCTCGAGTATCGATTAGTCCAGGTAAGTGTAAAGATTCAAGGATTATGATATACTGTAATGTGACAATTATATGTGATGAACTTTGCAGTAGATTTTTATACAGTAATTGAAGCAATTTGCGGAAATAATTATGCAGATTTTCAATTTTTTTTTTCCATTTTGATTGACGGGGGGTCTACATTACGTATTTTTTTCCGATAATTTGAACCCAACAGCCAACTGCAGGCGAATTGTAAATCAAAGTACGAGCTCATATACAGGAGAACCATACACACATAAAGTATTATAGTTGTAGAAAAGACATAAAAGTCGTTAGACATTGATGGTTTTTTTTAAGGGGATGAGGGTGGGGGTGGGGGTGGGGGTCAGATCTAAGACATGGGATTTTAGTGCAGGCATTGATATAAAGTATAAAATCCTTATGCATACTTTCATCTTTTTTGTTCTGGTTGACACGGAATCTATGTAAAGTGTTTTACAAATGTAGATAGGACATAAAATTTGGCAGATATTGTTTTTTTGGGAGAGGGGGTCGGAACTTGGACATTGATTTTTAGTGTAGGCATTGATATAGGTTATAAAGTTTAGAATGTTCTATAAGTTTGTTAGTAGGGAAGTCAATGAAATTCGTACCCATTTGAAGTCCACCCCTTAGGAAACTTAAATGGATGGTGAAGATGAGTTTTAAATGAGTATGGGGTAGGTATTGAAAAACTGGTACAGATACGGGTATTGGTATGGGTATAGCCCTCACTGCCCTTGTACCCGCACCACCCATAACCATTTTCATAATAAGATTTGATTTAATGGTTTTTCGATTTAAGTCCAATCCAAATCTTTCTAACAAGGAGTTAGTCCATAATGTATTTGCTTTGACATTTCTAAACAGTATTTCCCAACTTTGCAATCTTATAATTATACAAATATATATCTCAGTTGGATATGGGTTATATATGAGTATTAATTTTCGTTCTCTATGTGAATCCAAATAAAACCTGTGAACCCGCAATACTTGATGGGTATGGGCATGAGTTTTATTTTTTAATATCCAATGGGTACAGATACAGGTATGGGTATGATTTCGAAAATGGGAATGGGTGCAGGTACGGCTCAACCTACTCCGTTCCAGCCCCATTGCCATCTCTATTTGCTAGCTAATGATTTATGTGCAAGTTCAGACTTGATACAAGAACAAGTTACCTAAAGAAAATCATTAATGTCTACGTAGAGTTCATTTAAAGTTATAATATGACATATGCTGACTGGATTGCCAAATTAGGAGTTTTGATCAGGGCATCAACTACATTTTCCACATCCATGTAAGAAAATGTACATTATCAAGACAGGTTGGCTAAATTAGCCAAACTCGTTATATTGTATTTAGTGGGGTTTTTTTTCCCCAAATGGTAAGAACAACAGTTATTAGGTAGCTCATCGCTCAAGGATTTTACCTAATTTATCCTCAGTGGGAATTGAAAGAAACAAAAGACAAGGAATAGACATCTATACAACAAAAGAGGAAATAAAAAGGCCAAATTTAGTCAACCAGTCTACAACTTAATTTCCTTCTCTGAAAGTATGTTAGATGAAAATTATAGCACAAGAACATAACTAAGAGATATTTTCATTATCTAGTATATCAGTGGTATTAAATTGGGGTACGCATATCATTTTTAAAACTGCATGTTCGATCATATATATATATATATATATATATATATATATATATATATATATATATATATATATGTATGTAAGTGTATATATATATATATAATATATATATATATATATATATATATATATAATATATATTATATATATATATATATACATACATACATACATATGTATGTATGCATGTGTGTGTGTATATATATATATATATATATATATTATATATACACACACATATATATATATATATATATATATATATAGATATATATATATATATATGTATACATATATATATATATATATATATATATATGTATACATATATATATATATATATATATATATATATATATATATATATATATATATATATCTATATATATATATATATATGGGGGAAATTAAAATCTAAGTTGTTCCCTCAGTTATGGCAATTTCTTGTGTGCTCCTGGAAGCTCATGCTCCATGTATATATACTTTTTATACGTGTTTTTGTCATATATTACTTTTTTAATGTAATTTTTTTATCAATACTTTTTTAATATACATTCGATGTGGCTATTGAGAGTATGTACTCTTAAGAATATAATATATATATTACTCGGT
Source organism: Carnegiea gigantea (assembly GCA_029747015.1). Taxonomy (NCBI): domain Eukaryota; kingdom Viridiplantae; phylum Streptophyta; class Magnoliopsida; order Caryophyllales; family Cactaceae; genus Carnegiea; species Carnegiea gigantea. The sequence continues at coordinate 273,298 of JAKOGI010000611.1, forward strand.
TATACTCTTTGTCGAGTGGCGAAAACCCATAATTAGATGCAACTAATACCGCATTTCAAAATTTCAGCTGTTCTTAAGCATGGAATCCGAAGAAGTAGCATCTTCAACAGAAAGTTCACGATCGGAGCAAACGTCTTCAGACGTAATACATTCTTCCCGTTTTATATCAAGAAAGGATGGATTATCTCACTCATTCTCTAGATTTTGGACTTCGAATCACGCAAACAAGCAATCCAAACAACATTCCAGTGATGAGCTCGAGGTAAACAACCAATACTGATCTTTGATGAATTACCCTCTTCGAAACCAATAGGGCACTAGCCTAATTGGGAATCTTTGCTCCCTGTTATCCCTCCATCCAGGTTCGAACCTGGGGGTGAACCTTGCCAACTATTTGGGGGGTACAGGGAATGAGTTCCACCTTCGGCCTAAGCATGTTATTCTCTTTTTTCTGAACCTGTAGCCCCCTTGGATCTTTCTTGAAATAGAGGGCCCAACTGATGGCCCTACTTATTAATCCTAAGTGGGCGGGAAAAAAAAAAAAAAAAAACCATGTTTGAATAAAATAAGGAAGCTAAACTTTTCCCATATTTAATTGAGTGTACATGGTGAACGGAACTAACATGAATTTTCCTAAACCATTACCCATAACTTGTTAAGCAATTTTTGTAATTTAGAGTATATGCAATGGACTAGATTAAAATGTCAAGTAAATCGTTACCTACCTTTTAAAAGGTTTTTGAAAAATAAGAGTCTGAATTTTGGGGTGGTGGAAGCCTATAATTTGAACTTAAGAACCAATCGTCAGTGCTCCGAACTTTTAATATTTTTACTATCAATAATGAGTAATTTAAAGTACTACCCACAGTGAGCTGAAATGGAAGTATTGGGATATGGTTTTTCCTCAATATTGATTATTGATAGTAAAAATATTGAAAGTTTGGAGCATAGATGGCTATTTGTTAAGTTTAGATTATTGGCCTCCGCTAAACCCAAAGTTTCAATTATTATTTTTCAAAAACCTTTTTAAAATGGAATAATTGACATTCAACGATTAATTAGCTTAATAGTCCTACTGAAATAATTTCTCTACAATTAGGAACCTTGCTACTGCATTTGACCTCTCTCACACACCACTAATAGTATGTTTGAAAGAGTAGTACGATAGAGGAATCAACGTTTACAACAACAAAGATGGTCAACAGTAAAATAAGAGTAACTGTGTATGAGAGTTCAGTGGTAGTTGAAGGAAATTAAAACATGGATTAAGCACATAGAATTACCTTAATCTTGTAGTGAAAGACAATTAAACCCAGCTTCGAATCATTAGTCAAAGAAGGACTGTACTAAGTAGAAAACCTCCACAATCTCGCAGTGTAAGAGCTCTAAGGTTTGTGCAGAAACTTCTGACACCCACTTTCGTGTCTACCTCTAAAACTATACCCTTATTTATAATAAAGCAACCAATTAGATGCCCTAGGATTTTAGGTAGAAATTACTTATATGTCCCTATGGCCATTTAGCGTATTATGAGACTTAACTAGCAACCCTTATCGGTGGATTACACGTATAAGTCCAATATCTCCCACTCACATATAAGAGAGTGCTTATTTTTCACCAAAAAAAAAATTATCTTATTTATTGCTTCTACACATTCTTCATACTGAACAAATAGGATGTGTGACTAGCATATTTGTGAGAATTTTATGTCATATCTTTGTTAGAAATATATAGCTTCTTGTTGAGAACTGCACATAAGTAGTTCGAAGTATGCAAATATCCTAGATATTTCAATCTCCTTGTGATGTCTCACTTTGATTTTTTCAAACCATTATATCTCATATTCACAATTATGACCCGTGTATCATAACTGGCTCACCAATGAATAGAAACTAATGAGATTCCAAAAATAATCTTTCACTTGTCACGCGTTTCTCAACCAATTCCAACTCGTTTTTCTAGACATGTCTCGCTAGACCGAATCAGTCATGGTCCTTTGGCAACATACTAACATAACAAACATTGAATTGAGCCTCAAGCCATTAATTAGAGCTATGAAGAACACAATTAAGAACATAACCTTAAGGGGTCTCATAAAAAGTATAAGTTAAGATATAACTTACATTAACCCGATTAGTCATCTTTTACACACAGAGTATGAAATATGAGCTACAACATTCTCTCCTTTCCTATGGAGCATATATCTTTTGGTCTTTTAGCCAAATTGTTGTTTTATAGATGATATTTGGGCACCTTATTGTCCAAATAAAGTTCTTAAAAGTACTCATTGATATAAACTCATATCTTCCAGCCTTTAGATAAACTATGCAAAATTCATTTTTACTTATATGTTATGATGACCTTTTGTCATTATCAAGGCAATATGTATGATTTTAAGTTGTCAACTTCTCACAATATCCTTGCTTTACTTAAACTCTTGTCTCATTTTCCATTAATACTCCAAGTAATGGATGTGGTTGCTCATGTGAGAGGGCTAACCTTATGAATGCTCAACATACCTTTCTCATTCAAGAATGCACAACAAGCACCCATAAATAAGAATGTGCATTCAAACATTCCAACAATAAGTGTATGCAAAACAACTTATTTGAATTTTGCAACATTAAACAATCGTTTATGAACGTGGGGAACATAATTGGTGAAAAAAATGCCAAAGTATATTAATTATCATCTAGAAAGACCCTTAAGCACTGATGTGCTCAATAAGCATATCCTCTTACTAAGGGCTCGATCAATGCATCTACAGCCATATCTTTCATGGGAAAATACTTGGCGTTCACTCTCTTTGGGTGCTACCATGTTATTCACAAAATCAAACTTCATGTTCAATCCATTTGGTCTTACAATGGTACTGAAGATTCTTTGTACATGTGATCACAACTAGCCACAGTAAACCATTATTAGACAATACTATTTGGTCTACCAACCTATAATCCAAGTATATCTTTAGCTAAACAGACTCTTACACTTTTAAGAAAAGAACCATAAACTCATCCTATCTTATAGACAAGACAACATATAACTAGTTCTTGCCACTTTAGCACCATTGGTAAGTAGGAAGACATGTCTAGAAGTTGTTACCTATATAACAAAACGCGCAATCAGAGATTTCTTTTAGGTACCTCATGTCTTAATTGTTTGCTGTTATGCTACCCTCGAGTGGAGGACATTTATTTGCAGATTTCAATTCTAGTATGCACCACATCATACGTCAGACTTTCCCCTACACTACCAAAATAGGTTCTACTCGTTAGTCATTTTCTGATAGAGTGTGGGCACATTTTATTATAAGATCTCACCTTTGTTGATACAAGTACCACTATGGTAATATTGTGCCTATTAGGTTACTAGAATACCTTTTGATGTCATTCTAGTTAGAAAAGAGAATATTCTCCTAAAAACTTTATTTCAATAGCATACGCTGCTTCACCGATACTAATCATCTCAAAATAGATGATGACAAGGGTTTTTGCTTCTTATAGTGACTCTACATCATTTCTAACTATTAATAAGTCACCCACATATAATGAGGTAGCTACAAAATTTGCCTTTGGACATATTGAAAAAAACACAGTGATCTTCATTAGTCATAATGAAATCACTACAGATGACCATACTGTGAAAAACAAATATATCAATGCATTCAAGATGCTTTAAGGCTATAAGACAACCTCACCTGTCTGCAAACCTCATGTTTATGGCCTTTTAAATAGACCCTTTAGGTTGTTCCATTCAAGTTGCTTGACTTAGTCTCCTTTAAGCTGACATTTGTACATGTATATGATGTAACTTTAGCTCCAAACCAACAATGATCGCTAGATGAAGACGAAATATAGTAGAAGGGAAAACTCATATAGTTAATCTATCATGTTGCATTTATCCTTTTAAAGAAGCTGAGCCTAATTTCAACTGTGCCATCAACCTTAGTATTTAAAAGCCTTATTCTTAAATAATTTTGTATCCGTCTAAGAGGTCAACTAGCTCCCACACTTTGTTGACCTATATTAACTTCCTCTTATTTTCCATTATCCTAATCCATTTATCTTTAAAATAGTTGGAAGCAACATCTTAGCTCATTTTTCTCTTGCAAGAGTGTCATGAAACTTTTATTCAACTCATTGCCCAAATGACAAGGAGGAATGGTTTGTGACTACTATGTCTTAGTAGAGACTCATATAATCTCAAATTGTTCCTATCCGAATTGATCTTACTCATACTCAAATCAAGACCAATCATCTTGCTCCCACTTGGAACAAGAATAAGATTTCATTCGCTTTTGAAGATGAAGGTGGATCTTGATGATAAACTCATTCATCATCGGTTAAGAATTTTTCCATTCGAATGAAAGGATCTAATTTGACTTTGAGAACTATAGATATAATCCTTGACCTATCCTGCCCTTATTTGAAAATCCATTCTTTAGAATGTGTATATATTGACTTAAATATCAGTTGCACTTAAAGTTACAAAAAGGTGACCCGACACGATTGCTGACCTAAAACTGACATGAAGTTAAATGGGTTTGGGTATGAAATTTCAACCTATGTAATTAAATGGGTTGACACGTCCAATCCGTTTAATTAAATGGGTTAGATTTAGGGCCAAGATTCTTGATACGAAAAAGTACACGTTCAACCGTTTAATTAAGCACACCAGAAAAGCCCGTGCTGATTTTTGTGGGGCTAGTCATCAACTTACGAAGCCATTTCTGGTAATTTTCCTTGGCTCAGGAAAGGCCGGCGCATTATAGTCGTAACAAAGACAAATTAAGAGTAGAGAGTCTACATTTGTTTGAAATCGTCTGAGAACAAGAAAGAAAGAAATTGACACATACATATCCTTCTAATTTGAGATAAAAGAAGGGTTATATACCGCATTTTAATAAGATGATATCGTTTTTGCTTTTGTTTTGATAAATGATATTACTCTTCCTCTTACCCCTAATTGAGGTGTTAGAAACATACATATCCTTCTAATTTGAGATAAAAGAGGGGTTATATGCACACACACATATATATAAACACACACACACATATATATATATATATATATATATGTATATATAGATATATATTGTTGCGAGAAAAACAGAGTTTTAATATTTATAAACCCCAAGTGCAAGGTGTATCGTTGAGTACTTGGGGTGTCGTCCGCAGGGAATTGGGTTTTCAACTACCAGAGTTCACTAGAGCGTCTCAATCTAGGCGAGATCAAAGAGTGAAAAGGGGAAACTAAACTACGCTACAAACACAAAAACAAGTGACTTGGAGTTATGATTTTACCAATGGATGAACTAACTAACCAAGATGAGTCCTAACCTATCCAAACCATACTATGAACAAGAGATGGTCGGTTGCACCATCAAAGACCACCCAAGCCCTCTCTCAAGGGTCATGAGCTAGTCTAACTCGTGTAACCACCTACTTTCGTGGGGTTAGGCGAATTAGACCACAAAACTAGCAACCCCGGACCTAGCTCGATTCGGATACTATTTTCATGTCCCGAACTCGGCTATTCCCTCTCCCACACTAGCTAATTGACCTCACCTCTCAGCATAAGTCAATCGCCCAATAATATGGATGAAAGCCCTCTCAGGCATTTCATCGAACACTTGGCGGGCGTGAAGGAAAACTCTAGGTTCTAGGCATAGATTGGGTATGGCTAGGCCTAGTACAAGATCAATTAGCCATCAAGAGGCTAATCACAATCCAAGCCAACACAATCTACCAACAAATCATGAAAAACGCATGAAAACCTAAACTAACAAACAAGAACATAAACTTGAAGAACAAAGCGAAGGAAATGAAATCAAACGAATTTAAACAAGTAAATAACATATATTAACAACAAAAACTAAACATATAAACTTAAGCAAAACAAATACAAGAATTAAAACTAACAAAACATAAACAAGAACAATGAAATAAATAGAGAAAAGGAAGAGGGAAACTTATGCTTGAATTGATTGAAGAACTTGAAATCCACAAGCTTGAATCCCAAAATACAAACTACAATCCTAATCTAATCCTCCTATTGAGGTTTTTATTGGATAAACCTAACCTAAACTACCCTAAGAATCGCCCAAGGAGAAACCCCGAACGAACTCCCCATGAACGCCCGAAAAAGGGGCTTTTATCGCGAACCCAGGCCTGACGCACGGCCGTGCGTGCGTGGCCGTGCGCCACCACGCACGGCCGTGCGCCTGGCCGTGCGTGGCTTCTGCCGCCAGTGCACGGTCGTGCCTCCCTGCAGGTCGGCCGTGCACTGTCCTTCTCTGCTGTGTTTTGCCCGTTTTCGCTGATTTTCATCGTTTTGTCCCATCTTTGTCCCTTTCCGCGACGTTTGCTCGATTTAGAGTTATTTCCTACAAAACATAAATAAAACGAGTAAAAATTCTAAAGATTAAGTTATTATACGAGCGAAAAGTAGGTGAAAGAGGCACGTAAAATAGGTAAATTTACCGTTCAACACACCCCCACACCTATCTTTTGCTCGTCCTCGAGCAAAATAAAAGAAAAACTGAAGTAAACAACTAACTCACTTTCGTAGGAATCACGGTTGCATTTAGCATATGCAACAAGCCCTTTAAACCCCTTGGTTACCCCAAGTGGACGAGTAAGGTCTCGTGAGGATTTGCAGAAGATATACCCACAAAATCTCAAAAAGGAAAAACAAAGAAAAGAGAAACAAAAATCGAAAAATAAAAATGACAAAACAAAATATATACATCAGGGTGAACTGTACACGTTCGGATCAACCAAAACCCCCTAGTAACTCAAGTATCAGTCTGTACACAAGCATTATATGCATTTCAGGACACATCATCCCAAAGAATTGCATTCAGACATCAGCTTTTCACCCCACGACGCATGAAAATAATGAATCCATCCTTGTGCCTGTGTGCAAGTGTATCATCACCCTGAAACTAAGCCCACCAAAATCAAACTCAATCCCACGCAGCTGACACAAGCTACCTTTTCGAATGGCTAGCCTGGAAAGCAAGTTTCCCCAGTAGCTGTATTGCCTCAAAGGGTAACACCCAGTAGCGCATGCCTCAAAGGGGTACTTGTCATTTCTAACTCTTTTCTTCCCCACTTTCTTTCTTTCCATTATTATTTTTTTTCAATACAAACTCATGTCACGCCTCAAAGGGATACACCCAGTGGCGCTTGAATTTGTTTTTTTTTTTTTTTTTGCTTTGGAAAAAGGGGGGTGCCAGCGCATATAAAGGGAACTGTGCAGTAGACAGTGGGAGAGTCGATTGTGGAAGACTAAGAATGAAGGATGATGACAATACATGAATTCAGGACCGGATTGCAAAATTACGATGGACTGTTGGGGTTAGAACTGAGGTCTAAAACGACAGATTGGGGATGAATATCTATCATACATATTATACTTATATACGAGCTAATAGTCAAGGTATCAGGGATCAAGACTGATCAAAATAGTACAAAACTCCCTTAAATGCAAAAAGAAAAGAAAAGTTCAAACAAAAAGGAGAAAAATTGAAAAATTTTCACAAAAATAAAAAGACAAAGGGGAGATGACCCCACCCCCACACCTAAATCTCACAATGTCCTCATTGGGAGCCGTGAGTCATCACCAACACACAAAGATAAAGAAAACAAAAATCAAACACAAAACATACAAAAATCGACAAATATAGACACAAGCTAACACACTCTCCCAAAAACGCAGTCTCGCCCAATCAAAAACAAGATCACACATATATACCAAACTAGCACCACCAACAAGAAATATATACCAATCCAACAACACCACCAATCACAACACAATAAAAAAACACAAAAACACAAAAATGGTGATCACAGCCAACAACGGCTCAGCAACATCCACATTTCACCACAAGATGATCACCAACCAAAAACACAATCCTAATATCCACAACTAAATAAAAACAAAAAGAAAGAAAAGAAAAAGAAAAAGAAGGGGGGAGAAGAGTGAGAACGAGTATACCAGGTCGGGTACTGAATGTACCCGAACTATGCCATGACGACTTAAGGAGCATCAGCCACTCCTTGCCGCTCAAGATGCGAGTCGTCAGCTCGGAAGCAGTCAAAGCTCGCAGGAGCTTATCATGCATAGCTGCATGTAGCTCAGAATGGTGTGAGTAAGAGAACACTGGTAAAGATGGAGCAAACAAAGTTAGTGCCCTCTTAAACTCACCAAATACCTGTGAGAAATCAGCAGAATAATCGAAGGTAATAATCAATACGATTTCTCCAGGCATGCCCTCTAGGTACAGATAATAAGGGCCAAGGAAAGGGTCATACCCTCTAAAAGTACCTAGAGACTTATGGCAGGCAGCCTCATTCCCCTCAAGTATTACAAGAGAATCGATAAGTGACAAATCACAACACTTGGGGGAATGGGAGGGTGGTGAACATGAATAGGAAGCATGGGATGTATCAAGAGAGGTGGGGGATATATTATCAATAAAATCAGGACTAGTTGGCCCTGCAACCACAACATCCATGCATGAAGTCCCTGTGGGAGTCCCATAAAAAGTATGCACCTTAATAGCAACATGGTCGGAACCAGACCAAGTATCATCCTCCTCAACACTAGTGCTAACGCCAAAGGTCTCACCTACCTCGAATTCCGTCGATTGAGCTAAAGGGGAAGGTGTATCAGGAAAGGTCATGATAAGCGCAGTGCTGTCCCAAAGGGTATTAGGAAAGGATGAAGCAACAGTGAGTGAAGGGATCAAGGGAGGGTCGAGTACGTCCTCTAGTCCGGACTCTAGAGAAGGAAAAGACGCACCATCATCACACAGGTTGACATCAAGTCTAGGAGCACTAGAACTAGGGTCAATCTCGGGTGATAGGTCATACTCCCTCAGTTTATTAACAAACTCAGCAAATTCAACTTGTTGCTTATTCATTGTCTCTATCATATTGCTAAGTCTAGCAAAGCCTTCATTAGAAATATGATAGGGACAAGAAGTACTGGTGTGGTCAGAACAATGGCAAATTTCGCACACAGGAGGGGCATAATCAGGGATGCAAGGGGGTGGGGTACAAGAATCAGAACAACTAGTTTCAAATTCATAAGTATCCCAAGCCAACCACTCAAGTAATTCCCAAGCTTCATCAACATTTCGAGCATAGAAATCCCAATGCTCCAAAAGAACACGGGTCTCACAATTCACACCCTCATCAACAACATGCAATATTTCCCATTTCCCATATAAACATCCACAAGAAACACATTGAGCAAGATAAGCATGTAAACGATCCCAATAACGGTAAAATAGTTCTTGCTCACATTGGGGAAAATGGAAAATTGCCATTGAAAATTTTTTTTTTTTTGTAAATTTTTTTTTTTTTTTGGATTTTCAAAAGGCCTAGCCTCGAATGCTAAAGTAAACCCCAATATTGAAAAACGCCAATTCCCCGGCAACGGCGCCAAAAACTTGTTGCAGAAAAACAGAGTTTTAATATTTATAAACCCCAAGTGCAAGGTGTATCGTTGAGTACTTGGGGTGTCGTCCGCAGGGAATTGGGTTTTCAACTACCAGAGTTCACTAGAGCGTCTCAATCTAGGCGAGATCAAAGAGTGAAAAGGGGAAACTAAACTACGCTACAAACACAAAAACAAGTGACTTGGAGTTATGATTTTACCAATGGATGAACTAACTAACCAAGATGAGTCCTAACCTATCCAAACCATACTATGAACAAGAGATGGTCGGTTGCACCATCAAAGACCACCCAAGCCCTCTCTCAAGGGTCATGAGCTAGTCTAACTCGTGTAACCACCTACTTTCGTGGGGTTAGGCGAATTAGACCACAAAACTAGCAACCCCGGACCTAGCTCGATTCGGATACTATTTTCATGTCCCGAACTCGGCTATTCCCTCTCCCACACTAGCTAATTGACCTCACCTCTCAGCATAAGTCAATCGCCCAATAATATGGATGAAAGCCCTCTCAGGCATTTCATCGAACACTTGGCGGGCGTGAAGGAAATCTCTAGGTTCTAGGCATAGATTGGGTATGGCTATGCCTAGTACAAGATCAATTAGCCATCAAGAGGCTAATCACAATCCAAGCCAACACAATCTACCAACAAATCATGAAAAACGCATGAAAACCTAAACTAACAAACAAGAACATAAACTTGAAGAACAAAACGAAGGAATGAAATAAAACGAATTTAAACAACTAAATAACATATATTAACAACAAAAACTAAACATATAAACTTAAGCAAAACAAATACAAGAATTAAAACTAACAAAACATAAACAAGAACAATGAAATAAATAGAGAAAAGGAAGAGGGAAACTTATGCTTGAATCGATTGAAGAACTTGAAATCCACAAGCTTGAATCCCAAAATACAAACTACAATCCTAATCTAATCCTCCTATTGAGGTTTTTATTGGATAAACCTAACCTAAACTACCCTAAGAATCGCCCAAGGAGAAACCCCGAACGAACTCCCCTCATGAACGCCCGAAAAAGGGGCTTTTATCGCGAACCCAGGCCTGACGCACGGCCGTGCGCCTGCCCACCACGCACGGCCGTGCGCCTGGCCGTGCGTGGCTTCTGCCGCCAGTGCACGGTCGTGCCTCCCTGCAGGTCGGCCGTGCACTGTCCTTCTCTGCTGTGTTTTGCCCGTTTTCGCTGATTTTCATCGTTTTGTCCCATCTTTGTCCCTTTCCGCGACGTTTGCTCGATTTAGAGTTATTTCCTACAAAACATAAATAAAACGAGTAAAAATTCTAAAGATTAAGTTATTATACGAGCGAAAAGTAGGTGAAAGAGGCACGTAAAATAGGTAAATTTACCGTTCAACATATATATATGTGTATATATATATGTATATTAGATATATATATATATATATGTATATATATATATGTATATATAGATATATATATATAGATAATATAATATATATATATATATATATATATATATATATAAAACTGCCCAAAGCTAGCATATGCTAGGTGTCAAATTTTTCAAGGTTTGGAACTTTCCTAACCTAATTCCAAACCTAACTTCAAGCCACGCAAATTATTATTTTTAATTAAAATAATAAATAATAAAAGATCTTCTTTATTATAAATAAGGAATATTAGGGATATAGGTATATTATGAGGATAGTTACAATCTTTTATTGTAAATACAAAATAATTTTAAAATAACAAAAGATTTTTAATTTCAATTTATTATTATTGTTGTTGTTGTTATTATTATTGCTGTTATTATCATCATCATCATCTTCTTCTTCTTCTTCTTCTTCTTCTTCTTCTTCTTCTTCTTCTTCTTCTTCTTCTTCTTCTTCATTATTATTACCTCTATGCATTATTATTACCTCTATGCTATCTCACCACAAATGATGTATTACATGAATAATAAATAATTCACTATTCACATATAAACTATTGTACATGCTTAACTTTTAAAAAAACAAGTGAAGAATCTACAATTAGTCTAAGATATTATAAATTATTTTTTTCTATTCATAAATAATTCTGAGAGGTGGTTTTCCACTTCAAAAATATTCTGATTTGTTTAACATGATCTCAAATAATTTTTTCACAAATTACATGACCTGCACATTTAATTTACTATACTTTTTTCATATAGTTATCACAAGAAGAAAAACTCACAAAATTTTCACGCGTCGCATGGGTATGGAAAAAATAAAATAAAACCTCCTAAGTTCTAATCATTTGACATATGTCAATCTTACATAATTTACCGTTCTAAAATAATTTTATTCTTATTGTTAGAAGATATTAGAAGATAATCCATTTGGTAATGCATCATACCAAAAATCATGCATTATATTTTTTATCCAAAAAAATTATGCATTACATTCGAAAGATTTTAGCATTAGATATTGTCCAAGTAAATCAATCATATAAACAATTAACACATAATAAAGATTCATTAAATGAATAAGAATATGTGACATTATATGATCCAGTATATACTTATAAGAGATAGAGAGAGAAAGTGTATTTTATACATAAAAAATATTAGATATTTTATACATAAAAATATCAATTTAACAAAATATTTGTAGCACCTAATCATATAAGTTTGAAGACTATTAATTGAAAAAAAAGTAAAACTTTCCGTGCATCACATAAAATATTATATATTTTATAATTTGTATATATGTATATTGCCCCAAAAAAAACTCAAAAACAATCTCATATATATATCGCACGATGGAAAACATACTAATTTATTCCTATAAAGCATCTCTCAAATGAGGATAAACTCCGTGGTTATCTTGATATTTACTCCTTCCTAGTCATCCTTACCTCCTCTTGAAGAGCCAATACAGAGGGATCTGGGACATGGATTCAGAAGTTGACTTCAAAGAGTGGTCTCTCAAGTCTATGGAAAGCTGGCAACGAATAGAAACTATAATTAGTTGGTGTGACATGTGAATTTAATTTAACACTGGCCGTGATTTTCACACAGGAGGCGAATGAGCGCAGAGGGCATCAGCATCAGCATCAGCATCAAAGGCCAACGCATAATGAAGAATCTCCAGGGAGGACAACCACTAGCGTAGAAGAAAGGGCTTCCCAAAAGCTAAAGAAGATAGGCCCTTCAAGGCTACACTCAAGATTATTGGGCTGCTGACCTCCGCTTTCTTTTCCTTGTCTTTTAAATAATAATAAAAAAACAAAAGCTGATAGAATTTGTATCAAGTCTTTCTTTGAATAAATGACATTTATTTTGAGATTATGACATGTTGTCTTCAACTTTTTATACAAGCCATAACAACTAATAATTTTTTTAATCTGATTTAAATGTATACTCATATATAGGTGGGCGGAGGAAAGTAATCATAAAATCAGTTTAGCTTGGTCCGTCTAAAAATTTGAGTTGGCTAGCAGGATTAGGGCCCTTTTTTTCGAGAATAAATTAGGGTGGATAAAAGAATAAAGTGGACTGAGGTTAGTTGAGGTGGATTGAGGTGGATTAAAGTTGGTATTTTTTTTGAAGTTGATTGAAGTTGGTATATTTTTTTTGTGGTGGGTTGAAGTGGGTTAAAATAATGAGAATGTAATTATGTGTGATAATTTATGAAGTTATTGTAATTTTTAGTGCATTTTTTCGCAGAATGGTAATTTCACAATTTTGTAACTATTTTTCTAGAAGTTGGAGGCCGGCACAATTTGTCAATTATTTTTGACGATTTGGGTTACAAATTTTATTGATGACAACTTTTTATCTACGGGCCTTTTTTTTCATGGTAAATTTGAAACCACCCATCTCAACCTATTTCAACCCATTTCAACCTACTTTAATATATTTAAAACTACTTTAACTTACTTCAACCCACTTCTACTATCAACTAAAGTTCAATTTATGATATTAAAATAATTCAACCTACTTCAACCTACCTCAACCTACTTCAACCCATCTTACCCTTTTACCTACCCCAATTTACCCACGAAAATAACAGGCCCGTATTCGAAAAATTCAAATGTAACATAAGAAAATACTATGATCGGAATTGTTACAAAATATATCAGCTATGTAAATTTGTTGTTAATTTTAAAATATAGGAGGTGGCACTGATACGTACTTAAATATTTTGCATCGTATAATTTGTGCGATGCATTCCTGTAATCATTTTCATATCTTAATGTCTTCATCTGTGTCTCACGTTTACAAATTGTAATTAAAAATTAAATGATTTCCGAAGGTATGGATTTTGAACATGATAAGAAATTATCAAATTTCATAGTTGCAGATGAAATGCTTTTTTTGCTAATTTTTTTAGGTCTTGTTCTTTTTGTGGGTCAATTCTAAAATACCAACCTCAACCCACTTCAATCTACTTTCATTATTTTAACCAAATTCAATTTATCACGTAAAAAAATTCAACCCACTTCAATGTACTTCAACTCACCTCAACCTACTTCAACCTACCTTAATCTACTTTACCCTTTTATCCACCCCAATTTACTTATAAATTTTCACCATTTTCAAATCATACTACTTTGCAAAAATAATTAAATCTCACATGACACTTTACAACTTATTAAAATTATGAAGGGGTGGGTTAAGTGGGTTGAAGTAGGTTGAAGTAGGTTGAAGTAGGTCGAAGTGGGTTGAGGTTGGTATTTTTTTATCAAGTGGGTTGAAGTTGGTTGAAGTGGGTTGAAGTGGATTGAGATTGGTAAATCTAAAAGGACCTACGAAAAGAACAGGGCCTTAGTGTTATAAATACCGTACTGCATTGCTTGATACCGGCCGAAGCATGTCGTATCGGTTAAGAAATGGTAAAAGCTACTATCTGGTATTGTACCGGTCAATACCGCTCTATACCACCAAATACCGGTTGTCCGAGTATTTTTGGTCAAAGACCACCCAATACATTAAAATTCAAATTTTTTGTATTTTTTAAATTTAATGAAATTTAAAACAGTACAAGCCCGGTACAATGGTAGATAAATTTGATATGTCTCATTCCATTGAAAAATGATATGATGACTTGTAAGATATCTATAACTTTGAATAGTATAACAATGAAATTTTGATCTCTCATAAAATAATATAATAGAGTGACTTCCATAAGTCTGCATTCTTTTACAAGACAGTAATATATCTTAAAATTTTAAAATGTGATCCCATAATTTATGATGAGACGTGCTATTTATAACTGTTGAAACGAATGAAATGAATATAATCATCTCAATGACAATCAGCTTAGCAACCAGATCCAACATTCTGAGTAAAATAAACTTCGAAATATGGTGCATAGTTTTCAGCTCTCTTTACAAGGGGAACATGTAGAATATTGAAGATTGAAAGAAACCAATTCACTAGAAGCATATCTCCATTCTCAGCACAAAATTTGGTGAAATAAAAAAGATGTTACCAATCTTTTTTCCGCATTCCGACACTATGAAAGCATACATTAGTGTTCTATCTTAAAGAAAGTATATTCGTTAGCTCAACGACATGGGTTGGTCCAAATATACAATTGTCCTTCTTATGTAAGATTTACGGTTCAAGTCTTGTAAGTGAAAATAACCTAGGTTAAAATAATTCTATCTAAGTTGGAAGAGTTCTACCCCATATAGGCTAACAGTAGTCATGGTAGATGGTTTATTCGACTTGGGTTCAAGTTAGATGGACTTCAATTGGATTCATTTTTGGGTTGATGAATTTTGCTTCGCTTTGATTTCGGTTAAGTCATTTGAGTATGAATTTGGGTATGTTGATACAAAAATATCTTGGATGAGAAATTATTCTGCTCCAATTCAATCATCGAGGTTATTTTTAGATTAATTTTGGAGTAAGCACATATCAGATTCGCCTATTTCGTATTCAGCTCGCGTATGGGTTCAAACATTTTAATTTGAGTTTTTGCTCCTGGATCATCCCTTCCAAATTTAGCTGTAATAGCTCAACTCATCAGTTGTATATATAGATGTAAAGACTAACAAAAAAAGTACACGTTGGTTAAAATGAAGTGCATGTTAGTTGAAAGCAAGATGATAAATGTCTTGCTACAAGACACTTTTTAAATATTTTGTTTTAGCCTAAAAATTATATTAGAATGTTTTAAAATTTAAAAAATCGTATAATCGAATAGTTGAAGCATATTACAACTTATAAATGATGTAAAATAATCTTTTTGCCCATAACTTACTACATTTCTGAAATATGTGCATCATCTGCCTTCACGAATCAGGTATGACATTTAATATTTCATTGGCGTAGCCGATGCCTAATTAAGCTTACCATTTAGAATTAAGTGTAATCATTGAGAATTTATTGATTTTAAACTACTACGGTAATTTAGAATGAGGTATAACATTTACGGAAGTCTTACGGCAAGAAACATATCATCATCTTAGTTGAAATTAAGGCCTTACCCCACATAGGTCGTTGACTTTGGAGAATGAGAGGGAAAGAGGAGAAATGTCAAAAAGAAGAAACCATTGGGGGTACTATGGTCGGCTTGAAATTGCAAGTAGAGAGTAAAGCGAATCTGAAGTCGTTGACGATAATCAAATCTCAAAAGTAATTAATTTTGGATCCACTGTGCTTTGTCACATTTTATTTGTTCTCTCTAGGACAATTCAACATCTTATATCGCTCAATTAATTCAATTCGTTTTCACAAAGTCAAGGCCCAAGAGGACAATAAAGAAATTCTCAAAGCAAAAATAAATAAATATATAAACAAATAAATAAAGAAAGCATCAAATTAAAGAGACACAAGAAAAGTAAGCAAACTGACATGGTGGTCAGGGGAAGCAATCGATGTCGCAAGATGTTATTACTTATGGCTCATTTGGTTCTATGTAATCAAAGTAGTAATGCAGCCAAAATAGTAATGATGATTCCACTACCATATTTGGTTATCGTTAAAGGATGTGATCAAGATGACATTGTAATTATATTTACCTCAATCTATATAAATATAATTACTTGACTTTTTCTAAACTATTGTGACTGAATAACCCTCAATTAAAGTTTATCCAACCAGAAGCTATTATATTTGGATGGTGATTACATCAAATAAAAGTGAAGTGAATTGCAAGTACTTCATACCATGTGTAAAATGAAGTATTGTTTGTAAATTCATCCAATTACAATTGTAAAAATTTTGTAATCAAATATTGTAATTAATTATTATTCCATTCCATTACACTGACAATTACATTACATGATTGACTCACTTGCATCGTGATTATATTACTTTCAACTAAACGGTACATTAGTGTCTTATAAAACCATGTTAACTATTCGGTTTGTAATAGAAAAACTTTAAATGTAATTAATTTCTAATATATTTGTTCTGTTTTTATCAATTCATCATAAGCATTTATTAACAATATACGTTATCATTCAAAATTGTTTGTAGCTAATTAAAGGACTGATCTTTAGGCGAAACCAAGGATCTGGTTGCCCGAGGATTACCCACAAAATCGATGACAAGAACAATTGGTGGCTACTATAGTCACCGTTATGATTCACCTCCCAAAATCGAATCATGTGATGGTGGGGCAGCTGTAAGAGAGGGAGAGGAGAGACTGAGTGTTACTATTTAAGGTTTGTAACTGACACAAATTAAAGCCCTAAACCTTCGTTTAAATAGTTTTAGAGTCTTGTTAACTATCTACCACTTAGGTAACGTTCGTGGTCGTCTAATCCTAGTATCCTGGCCTCGACCACCAACGCCTACTCGGCCACATAAGCCATAAGTCATATGTCTCTCCATCAATCGTAACTCTTCATGCTTTATACTAGGAATGGGGTGTGCGATAAGAAAATAGTCAATAGTATTATATTAAATTACTATCTACCTAACATAATACTTTCATGTAACACGATAGCCCAAATCATCCAAACATCACTAGTAGCACACTTAGTCCCTTTACGCTAAATGATGTAGTATTTGATTATATACTCAATATAATCGTTAAGGCTGATATGGCAAATATGGATGAATTTTTTCTTAAACATTCATGATATTCCATCTTCGCTTAACTACTTTTCTAACATGCTTTATTGAACCGTACATATCTTGGCCCTTAAGAAACACACTATGCTAGCAACATCAAACTTCGACTTCATATTATAACTTTAAGTCAAAGGGTCATTGTTGTCCCGTAAGCACACATAGTATGAAATGTTGGTTATGGTATAGCTCCCACTCAGTTAGTTCATGTTACTCTATTATGCCATGTGAATCACCAATTTAGATTTTACCTAAAAATCTAATTTGAACCACTATATCAACATGCCTAATGTTGATCTTGGCACTGAAGATTTGGCTTTTAAAGCTTCAATATGATATCAAATATTTCATATTCAATTTCCTAAAGTCTGGTCTTGAACTTACTAAGGTGAATTTATCATTCATACACTACTAATATGATAAATCGCTATTGCACTCCTAGCACCAATATGGTACAATCTCATCTTACACGCTACTTAAGCGTCAGGATGATTCCCTGCGTAATTAGGCCAATAAGAAACCTATGACATTTTAACATGCCTAACACGCGATAATAAACCATGAACACTTCTAAAAAGAAACGTTGATCTTTACAAATGCTTATTGCAAAAGAAATATAATATGTCCATCACCTAACGAGTTGCATCCAAGAACTACCCTGCGAAGTCTGAGACTCAACATATAAGCTTGGAAAGCATCTATGGGAATAGGTTTAGTCAATGGATCAATAATCATCTTGTTAGTAGATACTCAATGGAAACCTCCTTTGTCTCTATGGTAACAAGCTACATGCTCGGCCTCCATAGTTGAAAGTGTTATGCAATTTTGCTTCTTACTGTACTATGATATGGATCCCCAATTAGGGTAAAAATACATCCTAAGGTTGACCTAGGCTCGTCTGAGTTACCACCCAAATTGGCACATGAGAATCTCTCAACCTTAGGTCCCCACCGAGTAGCAGAGGACCAGGTCAGTAGCACCATGAAGGTGTACGTAGCATATAATTCTAATGGCTTGCCACTAAGTAATGACTTACGAAACCAAGCACAAAGCACATATCAGGCTGTGCACATAACATGCCATATATTAAGCTTCCTGCGACACTAGCATAGGGAACGTTGCTCATTTTCTCTTTTTTTGTAGGGTATTGATCAAAAATTAAGATCATACCCTTCTCAATTGGAATGCCTACTAGCTTAGAATTATGCATCCGAAGACGTTCCAAGACCTTTTAAATATATGCTTCCTAGCACATTCCTAGGAGCTTTGTGGGATGGTTTCTGATTATTTCCATGCCTAGGTCATACCTAATTTCACCCATGTTCTTCACCTCAAAGACAAAGGACAGCAACTGTTTAGTGGCTTTGTTCATCTCCACGTTGCTCCCAGCCAAAAGTACGCCATAGACATAAAGGACAGAAAATAATCCCCTGCGTTTTCTTCTTAACATACACACAATAGTCTTCTGAAGCATGGACAAGACAACGAAGTAATGATTTCATCGAATCTAAAGTGCCGAGATATGAAAAATTGTTAAGACCATATATGGACCTTTTTAAGACATTCATACCTTATCCTCTTGACCCTTAGATACAAAATCAATGAGTTGGTTCATATAGATCTTTTCCTCAAGAATACCATTAAGGAAAACAACCTTTCTATCCATTTACAAACAACTCTAAGTGCCAATGGGCAACCACAGCTACGAGTATGCGAATAAAGACAAATCTTTATACCCATTCAAAATTTGAAAGTTTTATTTTGTTTTATGGGGCATAAAGTTTAGATTTTCGGTTCGGTGCACCACTGAAGCCTCACCGCCGATGCAACAACCATGGGAAGGTCAGTGGGTCATGATCAGGGCTTAGGTTTTATCAGACAGAGAGCCAAGTGGGCTAGGATTTGAGGAAAAGCACAATAGCATTCAAAAGCACGCTTGCTTAAGTTGAACACAATAATGAAATTAAAACGAATAAATTGCATAACGAAGAGATCATTGAATCAATCGAGGTCAAAACCCAGCAACGTAGCTCTGATATTACTGTAGGGAGATGAAGAACTAATCCTTAGGTACAGAAGTAACGAATCTGGTTGCTCGAGAATTGCCCACAAAATCATTAACAAGAACAATCAGTGGATACTAGAGTCACCTTATAAATCACGTCCTAAGCCCAAACCCTTTGTGATTGTGGGGCAACTGTAAGAAAGGGAGATGAGAGACTTAGTGTCATATTTTGGTTTTGCAACTGATACCAATTAAACCCCTAAATCTTCTTTTAATTACGTTTAGTTAGAGTCCTCTTAAATACCCACTACTTAGGTGGCATTAGTGGTCATCTAACCCTAGTATTCTATGGGGCGGCCAACAAAAATCATTGAGCACTGTTCATCACCAGGAGCAGTTACTGAGAATGCACAGCTATATTTCCTTAATCCTTCAACACCATTGATCAACTTTTAGGGAGATCTAGCATCATTCGGTAACATTTAACAATATTTAATGTCATTTAACGACATTCAGTGATAGATATTAATAAATACTTATGATAAGTTGAAAGAATATGCTCAAATTTAGGCTTGGAGCTTATGTCTATTATCATATTCTAACTTAAAAGATATCCATTTTAAGAATAGACTCAAGTTTTTTAGGATTGTCCAAGTAGAAGGCTCAACACCACGGCTCACTTTGGCAGGCATCGTCTTACGAGAGAATGCGCACAATATTGATTATTTTGTACATCTAACAAAAGATAGAAAATAAGTCTCCAGTTATTCAAATTAGACGAGTTTTTTTAACTAATGTTGATTACCTTCTGAATTTTTATTTATTTCAACCCTTAATTACATGCAAGGGCATTGAAAATTTGACCTAGCTAGTATTAGAACTTTTTTGGTCACGTAAATAGTCTTAAGCATAAGGCAATAACTTCAAAACTGAAGGTGAAATTCATACGAAAATCATGGAAAATTATAGTCCAAGTCAAGGTGAAGATAAGCCTAGCTCGATGGATGACTAAGATGAGGATTGAGGAATGATTTGCCGACCCAAAAAGGTTCATTAATTACTCTGTCGACTAAATGTATTATTGGAGTAGGTAAGAATCTATTGTAAGGCTTCATTTAAGTTGGTCGATCCCTCCAATTACATGCCTAATGTTGATCTTCACGCTTAAGATTTAGCCTTTTAGGCTTCAATAGATATCAGATATTTCATATTTAATTTCCTAAAGTCTGATCTTAGACTTACGAAGGTGACTATGATTTATCATTCATACACTATTAATATGATAAATCGCTATTGTACTCCTAGCACCAATATGGTTCTACTTAAGCGTCAGAATCATTACCTACGTAACTAGGCCAATCAGAAACCTGTGACATTTAAATGTGCCTAACACGCGATAATAAACCATGAACACGTCTAAAAAGAAACGTCGATCTTTATGAACGCTCATTGCAAAAGAAATATGTCCATTGCTTAATGAGCTGCATCCAAGAACTAAACCCTACGGAGTCTGATACTCAACATATAAGCTCTGAAAACATCTATAGGAACAGGTTTAGTCAGTGGATCAACAATAGTCTTGTTAGTAGACATAGACTCAATGGAAACCTGTTTTGTCTCTATGGCAACAAGCTACATACTCTGCCTCTATAGTTGATAGTGTTATGCAATTTTGCTTCTTATTGCACTATAATATGGATCCCCTATTAGAGTGAAAACACGTCCTCAGGTTGACCTAGACTCGTCCAGGTTGCCACCCAAATTGGTATATGAGAATCCTCTCAACCTTAGGTCCCCACCCTAGTAGCAAAGGATCAGGTCAGTAGCACCATTAAGGTAGTACATAATTCTGTTGATGGTTTGCCAGTGAGCAACGACTTATCAAATCAAGCACAAAGCACATATCAGGCTATGCACATAACATGCCATACATTAAGCTTCCTATGACACTAGCATGGGGAACGTTACTCATTTTCTCTCTTTTCGTAGGGTATTGATCAAAACTTAAGATTAGACCCTTCTCAATTAGGATATCTATGAGCTTAGAATTATGCATTTAAAGACGTTCCAAGACCTTTTAAATGTAAGCTTCCTAGCACATTCCTAGGAGCTTTGTGGGATGGTTTCTGACTATTTTCATGCCTAGGTCATACCTAACTTCACCTATGTCTTTCACCTCAAAGACAAAGGACAACAACTGCATAGTAGCTTTGCTTATGTCCAAGTTGTTCCCAGCCAAAAGTATGCTATAGACATAAAGGATAAGAAAATAATCCCTTGCGTTGTCTTCTTAACATACACACAATGGTCTTTTAAAACCATGAACAAGCCAACAAAGTAATGACTTCATGGAATCTAAAGTGCTGAGATCTGAAAAATTGTTAAGACCATACATGGACCTTTTTAAGACGTCATACCTTATCGTCTTGACCCTTTGATACAAAATCAATGGGTTGGTTCATATACATCTTTTCCTTAAGGTTACCATCAAGGAAAACAACTTTTATATCAATTTAAAAACAACTCTAAGGCTGTGTTTGGACCTTAGAAAATTTAATGGAGAGAAAAAAAATTTAGAAAAGTTACTTTTTTTTCTTGTGTTTGGTTTAGAGAAAATCACAAAGAAAAAAAATATGGAGGAAAGTTTGGTGGAAAAATTGTTAGAAACAAGTGACAAAATTTTCCTCATAAAATTGTGAGGAAAGTTTGAGAAAAATTCCCAACCTTCTCCAACCTTACATTGTTTAGGCATCAAAATGATTTAAGTAGTGCATCAACATTCAAATTTCTCATCCAAATTCTTGTATTTTTTCCTTGATCCAAACAAGAGAAAAAACTCATTTTCTTCCTACTTTTTTCCTTCACTTTTTTTTTTTCCTTCAACTTTTCTTTCCATCAAATTTTCTAAGGATCAAACGGAGTCTAAGTACCAATGGGAAACCAGAGCCACGAGTATGCGAATAGAGACAAATCATTATATCCATTCAAAATTTGAAAATTTTATTTTATTTTATGGAGCATAAAGTTTAGATTTTCGGTTCGGTGCGCCACTGAAGCCTCGCTGTCGATGCCACAACCATGGGACGGCTAGTGGGTCATGATCACGGCTTAGGTTTTATCAGACAGAGAGTCGAGTGGGGTAGGATTTGAGGAAAAGCACAATAGCATTCAAAGTCATGCTTGCTTAAGTTGAACACAGTAATGAAATTAAAACGAATAAATGGTACAGCGAAGACATTATCGAATCAATCGGGTCATAACGGAGCAACGTGGCTCTAATATCACTATAGGGAGATAAAGAACTGATTTTTGGGTATAGAAGTGAAGAATCTGATTGCTCGAAAATTGCCCACAAAATCAATAGCAAAAACAATCATTGGACACCAGAGTCACCGTTATAAATCACATCCTAAGCCCAAACCCTGTGATTGTGGGCCAACTGTAAGAAAGGGAGATGAGAGACTTAGTGTCATATTTTGGGTTTGCAACTGATACAAATTAAACCCCTAAACCTTCCTTTAAATACGTTTAGCTAGAGTCCTCTTAACTGCCCACCACTTAGATGGCATCTGTGGTCGTCTAACCCTAGTATCCTATGGGGCGGCCAACAAAGATCATTGAGTGGTTCATCACCAGGAGGAGTTATTGAGAATCCATAGCTATAGTTCCTTAACCCTTCAACACCATTGATCAACTTTTAGTGAGATTTAGCATCATTTAGTAACATTTAACAATATTTAATGACATTTAACGACATTCAGTAATAGGTGTTCATAAATATTTATGATAAGTGAAAAGAACGTGCTCGAGTTTAGACTTGGAGCTTATGTCCATCGTATTCTAACTTAAAAGATATCCATTTTAAGAATAGACTCAAGTTTTTTTAGTTTGTATAAGTAGAAGGCTCAACACCACGGCTCACTTTGACAGGCGTCGTCTTACGAGAGAATGCGCATAATATTGATTATTTTGTCCATCTAACAAAAGATAGAAAATAACTCTCTAGCTATTCAAATTAGACGAGTGTTTTTAAACTACGTTGATTACCTTCCGAATTTTTTTATTTATCTCAGCCCTTAGTTACATAAGGGTATTTAAAATTTGACCTAGCTAGTATTAGAACTTTTTTAGTGACGTAAATAGTCTTGAGCTTTAGGTAATAACCTCAAAACTGAAGGTGAAATTCATATGAAAATCATGGAGAATTATAGTCCAAGTCAAGGTGAAGATAAGCTCAGCTTGATGGATGAGTAAGATGAGAACTGCGGAATAATTTGCCGACCCAAAAAGATTCATTAATTAATCGGTCGACTAAATGCATTATTGGAGTAGGTGAGAATCTATTGTAAGGCTTCGTTAAGTTGGTCACTCCAATTCAAGACAAGGACCATAATCGCTAATGCACTATACATACATTCAAATCATTTTTGGAATATACAGTCTTGACAAGTAAAAACATAATTAAAAAGCATACAACTTGGAGTCTTGCACTAAGGGTTTTTCTTCCCCATCCTCGTTTTATAGAACTCATACTAACAATTAATAACAAATATTTAATCTTTATTAGAACAATATAGAGTAAAGCTGGGAAATGAGTCGAGTCAGGTCGACCAATTTAATAAACGGGTCAATTTCGTGTCGGCTTTGAAATAATTTAAATTTGCTCAAAATTGAAAAATAATAATTTTTCATACTAAATGGTCAAATCGTGTTGACTTCGAATCGAAATTGGTTCAGTTCGGGTTGGATTCGTGTTTCTCTCAATAACTTCGGGTCGGGTTGATGTTGGGCTATCATGATGGATCAGACCTTCCCAACTATAATATAGAGCGCTAAACTTATAATTTGCAGTGCTTACAAGTATCATACACCCCCCCCCCTCTTCATTTATAAGAAAGGTACTATAGGTGGTTAAATAAGATTTGTTAAGTCGTACCCATCTTTCATTAGACAATTGATAAAACTTATTTTCCGATATAGCTCTTAGTCAAAGTTGTTTTGAGAATTAAAATTTAAAGAAAATTATTAAGTATGATGAAACGAGTAAACAAAATTGGTGCATGCATGTCTAAGTCAAACATAGACAAGCAATTAGTCAGCTTAGTTGAGATTTTTTTAAAATTAAAATAGCATCTGCAAACTAGCTTTTTCATAGACCCTTATTCAGGAGATTGTCCAATGAGATTTATAGGGCAATATGTATTTTTACTTTTTAATTAAGCTGTAGACACTACCGATTTTTGATTGGCTTTTTCCTTTTACTATTTCAACAATTGAAGGGAGAAAAAGAAGAAAATTGGATAACTTGGAGAGTGAAGTATCACTCTAAGGGATTATTGTGGTCAGTTTGTGAGTTTATAGATTGTTGAAAATTGACTGATCAGTAGATTGTTGAAAATTTATTAACCAAGATTATTAAGCATGTCTCATGTGATCTATTAAATGACTGCGCACAACATGTCTATTCAATTTGGTGATCTTATGGTACTAAATTATTATTTTTACAAATTTTTGAATCACTTTTTTCACCAGTGATACCTCAAAAATCATGTACTTTATTTATATATTTAGACTTATTGATTTAATTGCACGACGACTTACTTACCATGCATGCATTGTAGGCTTGAAAAAAGTAGAGAAAATATACAGTCTACATGTGACAAATAAACTGAGTTATACATCACCTTATTAAATTAATTAAACAAGATGGTTATGATTCGTTAGTCATGTGGAGAAACTAAATACTCCCGAAGTTCGGGATACAATAGTACAATAGCACACTTAGCACATGTCCACTGTGCTATTAGAAAAGCTGAAAGAAAATGTACTATTTGCATGTTATGTGTAAGTCATTGTGTGACCAAATAAGTGAGTGAAAGCATATTTAATTTGTTGGTAATGGAGGTAAAGAGATGTTTGGTTGCAAGAGCTTTTTGATATAAAAAATAATTTATTTGAGAATTTTAGCTATTTTGACGAGTCAAAACAGCTAAATTGGTGTTTGGTGGAACAGCTGTTTCGAAGAACTATTTGGACCCAAAAAACTCTTTCTCAAAAGACTATTTTCATTAGTCTTTTGGGAATAGCTGTTTATGAAAATAACATAACTACCCAGAGTTTGAAAAAATTACACCATATGCCATTAGCCTTTTGTAGTGATATTTAATATTATGTATTATTTAAATTTAATCTAACCAAGATTAAATCATTCGAATTCATAATAATAAAATATATAGCAAGTAACAAAATAATATTTTACGATATAATTATTGTGTAGATAGATATACACAAGTTGAAAAAAATATTGATAAGAATACAAATTATGTATAACTAGTAACAAATTAGGTTTTATCAATAAAGTTAATTTGTACATATGACATCAATTTAATTCTTTTTGAAAATAAAATAAGATAACTAGTAAATAAAAAATTATTTTTAATTAAAAAGTAATTTAGAGATAAGGGTACAAATGAAATTTTACTGAATATCTTTTTAAAAATAGCAAAGTTTACCAAGTACTTCTTTTTTAAACAGCTAATTCAAATAGTTAATGTAAATAGTTAATTCAAACAGCTAATATAAACAACCAACAATTAATAGCTAACAACTGTTTACCAAACATGGCCAAAATAACTGCTTGTAAGGTTGGGCAGTAGGCGCTGTTTGTTAAAGTGGAATTTTGCTGTTTGATGACCCAAAAGTACAATATTGTTATTCTAACATTTCATCAACAGATTATAGATTACACTAGATTGGTTAAATTCTTTTTTAAATTATGTTTTAAATGAATTTTTGTAATTATCGATTCAAAAATGGTTTTGGTGATTGAGACAAAGGAGCTGATAAAAATGGCGCCTAACTAAGATTTTATCTCTGATTTAACCCCCTAAAAAAAGGGCTAATTCTCTTTATCAAGCTTTTTACTGTGGGTTTTGCATCCTCTATTTCACTAGAGATAAATTATCGTTGGTATAATAAAAAGTAGAGTTCTCCCATCATATATTTTCTTCATTTATAAAACTCGAACCAGTGACCTTCAAATCACTAGAACAGACTTTATCAAGTTGTATAACAATGATTATGATTAGACTCAACGTATGAAAGAATTCTCCTCTCCTTTTTGCCGTCTCTTTTAGAACGATAGCATCCCTCTGAAAAATAATGCATTCATAATTGCAAAAGACAAAAACAATTTATATTTAACTCTTTTTCATGCATAAATACCGCATATTCCATGATCAATTACTCAATTATTGACTTATAGATGAGTTATTCATATATAGTTGAAATGAGAGTGTGTAAGTGTTCAATTTGAATAGGCCACCTCCTACTTCTTAATAATGAGAGTACTTTCCTTTTTTAGATCCAAAATAAGTTTTGATATGTGGGGAGTGGATACAAATAAACATGGTTGATATGAATTAAGAATACTATGAACTAGAAAATTTATTTAAAATTCTATATAAAATTAAATGCTTAAAATTTTAAATGAAGCATCTGCAAAAAGTAATCAATATTATCACATGTTAAAAAATTCAAAAATAAAAGATCATTTTACAAAAGTTTTAGGCCACCATTAAATGAGTTTTATCAAAACAATTGGATCTAACTATCGTTCAAAAACATAAAAAGGATTGTCTGTGAACTTGATTTGGCGAAATTCACATGAGATTGTTCATGTAAATGTTGAACTAACGTTGAGAACCAAGAAGAATAACTACATGCCCAGATAAGAACTAACTGGGTCGAGCATTTTCATGAAAGAATAATTTTACCTAAAATTCTCGTTATTTGGGAAAAATGATTGAACATTCGAATGTACAAAATAATTTTTTAAAACGAACCAATCAATAAGTTCCCACTTTTACCCTTCACGGTTCCCTGAAATCAGTTATAAACAGCCAATAAAAAAACAAATCCTTATCACCCCACATCCTCCCCCCCCCCCCGGGTCTCTCTCTCTCTCTCTCTCACAACAAAATCGCGGAACATCCAGAAGCCTCATCAATGGCGGACCCTGAAGAACCCCAAAACGATATCGCATCAGTTGAAGAGGAAGAACCCGAAACAACCACAACTGCCCACCACTTAACTCCCCCACCGGGATTGACCCCGGACGAGTTCGCCGATCTGGTCCCATGTGTGACGGAGTTCCACACGTACCGAGTCAAAAAGGGTAAGCAATGCTCATCCCTACTCGCGCAGAAGATCCAAGCGCCACGCGCCGCCGTGTGGTCCATCGTGCGCCGCTTCGACAAGCCGCAGACGTACAAGCACTTCATCAAGAGCTGCTCCGTCAAGGAGGGGTTTAGTCTAGCTGTAGGGCGCACGCGCGATGTCACCGTCATATCGGGCCTCCCGGCTGAAACCAGCACCGAGCGGCTCGACATCCTGGATGACGAGCGATTCGTCACCGGGTTCACCATCATTGGTGGCGAGCACCGGCTGAGGAACTACCGCTCCGTAACCAGCCTCCACGCGCTGCCTGCGGCGCATGAAGGGGACGAGTGGACCGTTGTACTCGAGTCGTATATGGTGGACGTGCCCGAGGATAATTCTGAGGAGGATACGCGCCTATTTGCCGACACCGTGGTCAAGCTCAACCTGCAGAAGCTCGCGTCAGTAGCTGTTGGAGTGGCCAGCGGTGGCGGCGCGTGTACGAGTGGGAGTGGGAGTGGCGGCGTCTGTGGTGGTGAAAGCAGGTAGTGAGGTAGGCCCCACAGTAAAAAAAAATATTTTTAGGAGGAGAATCCGAATCTGAAACGCAAAGGACATTTTTATTTTTTGCATTTTTGTTTCCATTCATTCGATTTTCTCCTACTGTTGTGGTCTCTTTTTTATTTGTTTTTTTAGTTTGTATTTTCTTGGCTGGTTTGCGTGATGTTAACGTTTGCGTTTTTGTGGTCGGAATTTTCTCACCGCAGGTAAAGAACAATGCCAAAACCCCCCCCCCCCAAAAAAAAAATCCAAATTCAGGTTTCTAGTTGTTCGATTGCTTGGATAAAAATATTATTGAACTATACCGAAATTTTAAAAACATTGGTAAATTATATTTGAATTGATCGATGTTACTAAACTTGTTAATAATGATAAAAAATGTCATGGTAACCGGTTGTAGCAGGTAATTAATGAAAAAAGCATTGTTAACAGGTAAAATCTCATAGAATAAGACTTCAATGAAATTTTTTAAAGAAGGAAAAATGTTAAAATTCAGTAATGACCTTTTATCTCTCGCTCTTCCCTCCAAATCCATAGCTCTTTCATGCTTGCTAACACCTAGCTCAGTCTGACAATCGCTCTTTACCACTTTGATCTTTAAAAAACCCTAACTTCATATTCGCAACCTACATCTGATGAAGAAATGGTCAAGTGAACGGCATCATCTGGGTCAAGTCAAAGGAAGTAGTTGGTCATCAATCTATAAAAGGCAAACTTTAGGGGTTTTTTAAAATTCAAAAAAAGGGCTGCAATTGATGAATGTATTATATATCAATCCCTCCTTTAATTGATACCAATTCCCTTGCAATTTCAGCTTCTTATTCTTTTTCTTCGGCACCCTCACACTCTCTTTCTTATATTTCCTATGTTGCTTGACCTTTTGCAGCTTATTCAACTTCATCAGAAATGGTCTCATTATATACCATTACAAAGGGTCTCAATTCATCAGTTTCTCATACATGTCTAAGAAGCATGGACAAGATTTGCAAACTTGCCTGGGGCTTCGACCAAAATAAGCAGACACCTTTAGGTTTCTTGAGGGTCGATTTCATGAGGGTTTTGCAATTATCAACTCAAATTTACATCTTTGTGGTCGATTCTCATTCAAATGATCTTCTTAGGGTTTGGCATGAAACCCTATATAGCTCCTCAGTTTGGGGATGAAGGAAGAAGATATGGAAGGAAATGTCAGAGGGGGTTAGTTTATTGCTTTCTAAAAACATGTTTTTAATGTTCCTTTTTCTTTCCCTTTTAATACTCATAAATAGGGAAGACAATGGGGTGAATAGGGGGCGGTTGAGTCGTACCCTTGCTCATACCCGTTTTCGAATATCGTACCCAAACTCATATCCATACCAATTGGGTATTAAAAAATAAAATCCATATCTATACCAATTGGGTTTTACGGGTTTGTGTGCTTTATTCGGGTTCGCATAGAAAATAAAAATTCATACCCATATCCGACCCTTATGCAAGTACGATATATATTTTTGTTATTATAAGATTGTAAAGTTGTGATATTTTGAGAATATATTGTTTAGAGATGTGAAATTAAGTACCTTACTAATTAATTTTTTGTTAGAAGAGTTTGGATTGGACTTAAATCAGAAAACTGTTAAATAAAAATAATTTTTTGTCTTATTATAAAAACGGGTACGTGTAGAATGTAGGTATGGGGCGGATGAGGGCTATATCCATACCTGTACCCATTTTCTAATACCCGCTTCATACCCATTTAAAACCCATTTTCAACACCCACTGAGTTTTAAATAGGCCGAGTACTGCGGGTTTTAAATGAGTATGAGTTTCATTACCATGTCTACTCATAAACTTTGTGAAAAATAATTCAAAAATGTATTACTACCTATAGCAACCAGTAAAATTTAGATATGATGGCATTTTTTATTTTTTTGGTCAGTTTGGTGACACTAATTAATTATTTTTGACGGCAAATTTGGACGGGTACTTAGTCTGTCACAATGTGCGACGGAAATTAAAATTTTTTGACGGAAGTGTAGAGAACACAGATCTCGAAAACCTTTTTGACGAGTTGTGGAAAATTTTGACCATGTCCGTTAAAAATTCTGATCAATTTTGATGGACTTTGAACTTTTCTCACAGGTCCGTTAAAAAGCTGAAAAAGTAAGTTTTTTTTTTTGACCGTTCCCGTCAAAAATACCGTCACAGCTGTCAATTAATTGAGCAGGCCCCCAGTAGCTTCAACTCACATTCAATTGACTCACAAATGTCTGCCATTCCCCTTCCTCTTCCTCGATAAATCTCATCCTCTGTTCTCAAGCTCCTAGCTCCATAAATCTCACCTTCCTCTTCCTCATTTCTTTGCAATTTCGTTCCTTGCTGAACTCCAGATTTCGGCGTCTGATCTTTGCAATTTCGTTCTCAAGCGCGCTGAAGATTGTGAATACGCATCTCTTAATGGCAAGGCGCTTGAGTTCCTCTTAGAATCACTTAGTAAGTTCATTGCAATTTCATCTTCTACTCGTGCTCGATGCGGTTTGATTTTGCTCTGGCTTGTAGTTGCCGGCAAAACTCCGCATTTGGGCGCCGTGGCCGGGGGCTGAGCGGTGGCCGGGGCTGAGCGGTGGCCCGGGGCTGCGGTGGTGACGGCCGGTGAGTGCACGGAGGTTACGTTGGCCGGTGGATGGTGAGAGATCGAGTAGTCGGGCAGCGGTTCCGGTAATTAAGTTTTGAGCCATTTAATTGGAAATATGAATTTGTTAATTTTGTTGTAGATTAGTTTGTGAATGTCTAATTAAGAGAAATTTATAGATTGCGAGTATAATAATGAATGTGGTGTTTGGAAATTTCACTATCTTAGTGACTGTAGACAACGCAAACTACTCCCCTTCATTTTCTTGTCTTTAAAAAAAATACACATGATCACTTAAAAACTTACAATATTGATAAGAAATAGACAAAGACAAGAAAATGGAAGCGTAATTCTCGTATTTAATATGAATGAGATTATTGAACTACATTTTTAAAAAGTACAGCAAAAAGAAACATATTATTAGAAAATATCTCTGACTTACTGGATATTAATGCATGGTTGTAGTAATTTAATTAGTAACGTTATAGAACAAGTTACCCTGTAATCGTTCACAGAATGACTTATTATTTTAATTTAGATTCATATATATAATTTTTCAAGGGTATTGTTTGTTATTGTAGCATCTGTATTTTATTATGGCTATGAATCTTTGTATTTTATTTTGCTCATAACAATACTGACTTTCCTTATTAATGTTTAAGTGTGCCATGCTCGTGATAAATTTGTTAATATTATGTGATTGGGACAAGTTAAGCTCGAGAACAATACAATATACACCTACATTTATATTCTTATATTGATAGTCTCACAAAAAATATATATATATGTTCCTATATTGATAGAATTGGTCTTTGCTTTTTATGACTATATACGGCAAGGATGGTAACACCGTTTATACTGTATTACTTATGTGACATAAAAAAAAAGCCCATTCAGTACTATACTAGTATTAATTTATACTTATCGAGTCATACTATTATACCGCATTGTTACTAATTATTTTTAAAAAAAAGTTCATTTGCTTTATTACCAGTAATTGGTCGCTACTATAATATGCTGACAATTAGCGAAGTTCTGTTCAGATTAATACAAAGGGCACAACTAAAGCTCTCTAGAGCATAATAATTAAGTTTTGGAATGCCCACTAGCACAGGTATAAACAACAGCGAAAAAATTAGTTCTAATTGAACATCTAAAAAAGTAACCCCTAAATCGTTGTTTCTTTAAAAAACATAAACATGCATCTTCTTCTGATATGCTTGCTTTGTTTGTCTCATTGTACAATTATGTGTTGTCAAAATTTGTTTTTGTAAAGATTTTTCTCGAGGCATCTCAAATGTTTTTAATGTTAACAACTTAAATATTTACTATGTATATATTATAGTTAATTAGGAATGACAGTGGTATTTTTGTAGTGTATCTGACCAAGTATGTGACTAATCAAATTGAATGGCTCTGTGGGAGACCTTTATGGGGTGAACTAATAAGCAGTGCAGCTTTTGTATTCATGTGGTAAACCCCCCCCCAAAAAAAAAAAATCAGTTCTAAATGACTAGTGAAGTGCTAATCAATTTACTGTTTCAATGTTACATCCTGCTGTATACTGACATGTACATAAAAGGACTATATATTTTAATTTCTGATTCCATCAATTTCATGATTTAGGTATGAGACTAAGGCAGCAACGTATCATATTAAGCCTAGAAAACCCCAGTACGCGTCATACTAAGCCTAGAAACCCTAAACCCTTAAATTAAAAACAAACGAAACCCCTAACTATAAACCCTACAAACCGAAAACCATGTACCCTACCCTAAACCCTAAAACCTAAACCCTGTAAACAATGAATCCTAGAAACCCTGCACCCTAGAAACCGTAAACTTTGAACCCTAAAAACCCTAAACCCTAGAAACCCCAACCCTTGAAACCCTAAACCCTAACCCTAACCCTAAACCCTAAACCCTAGAAACCCTAAAGCCTAAAGCCTAAACACTAAACCCTAAACCCTAAACCTGAACCCTAAACCCTAAATCCTGTAAACCCTAAACCGTAAAGCGATGAGGCTCGCCAAAAAGAAATTTAAGACCTTTGCAAACAGGTCGAGGAGAAGGAAACTAAATTCCAACAAGAGCTGGCTCAAGAAAAGGCTACGAGGCAGCGAGATAAGGAAAAAGTTAAGAGTAAGATCAGCAAGTTCTGGAGGTTCTTCAAGAGTCAGCAAGTTGGACCCTCAACAGCATCGCCTCCAGATGATGATGAAGATGAGCCCGATCCATCCCACTTAGATGATTCTTCCGATGATTAGTTACGATGTGTTTTAGTAGTTGAGCAATTTTTGTTATGTTGGTTGATTATACGAGTGAAACCTATGTAGGTATATTTCCAATCCTTCTAATGGGACTGTACGTTAATTTGTGAATTTTATTCTCTGCATAATTTCACTTCGTTTGTTTCCTGACATGCGATGACATTGATTAAAATTGGAAATGCTACATCTGGGAAAACATGTGAGTTCTTAATATTAGATTTTTAATCGCGTTCATAGAATTTTTTGACGGGATACACAGCTTCCGTCAAAAATTTTGACGGACTCCGTCAAAGCAGGCTGTCAAAAATATTGCCCACACCGAACATCCCATTCATGCAACAATTTTTTACGGACAGCTTAACCGGTCAAAAGTTCCGTCGAAATACTGATTTGACAGAAAATGAGTCCGTCAAAAAATTCGTCGAAATCATACTGACGAGGTGTCAGTCCGTCACAAAGGACCGTCAGAAAAATTTTGACGGGATGTCAGTTCGTCGAAAACTATCCGTCAAAATTTTTGACAGATCAGTCAAAAAAATCATTTCGACGAAGCTTTTTTTGACTGACATTCTTTCCGTCACAAGTTTGATAGAAGCCTCTCTCTCTGCTTTTCTTTCTTTTCTTTTCTTTTTTTTTCCTCCCTTTATTTTCATGCTGCTGTTGTTAAATTTGGTATCTGTCTCGCTAGAGCATAGATCTCACTACGGTGTCATATTTAATTTTATCCCCAAAATGGTAATCTGGTATAAAATACTCCACTAGAGGGGGAAGTGGGGAGGGTGAGTTGTCATGTTGAAATGACTTATTTCGAATTTCTGAGCACAAGCTGTTATTCCTCTCTCATATATGTCACTTCATAAGTCCTCTCATGGCTTAAGGGCTCGTGTATCGGCACGCAAGAGTCTCTCATCAATAGTAGGGCATTCAAGTGTGAATTTCAAATTTTAAAACTTTACCTTATTACATTAAAAAAAATTATTTTTTAAAAATTTATCTTTTTTATTTTTCAGTTTATGAAATTCTAATTTAAATTATCTAATAAAACATTTATTATGTATCCATCACATAATATATAATCTTTTTTTCAAACCATCTACATAATTTTTTTTAAAAAAACAAATAAATCACAAAAAGACAACTCAAAGTTTGAATGCCTGGAGGAACAGTGAGACAAGCCTACTTGTGCGGCATGGAGCAAGAAACGCAGGTTGCAAAGGAAGGGGGTGGAACGAGGGGCCCATGAGTGGAATGCATGTATATGGCTGGGGATGGTCTTAGTGGAGAATAGAATTCCCCCCTCTCCCAATGAGGCACGAAGGCTAATGTAACTTATAAGTAGCATATATATGAAACTAGATCTCTGGTAATAACTCTCAAGTACTTCATTAGTTTAGCTAACTGATACCCATAAAAGAGAAAATAATATTGAAAATGAAAAAAAAACTTGCAAATTGAAGGAATATTGTAGATTATTTATTTCAAGAATAGGTCGGATTTTTAACTAGTGTTTAATGTCATTGACTTGAAAGAGGATATATTTCAAGTCCACTTTCAAATGTTTGTGAAAAGCAAATGCTATAATATGTACGTCTATCTTAATGACATTCAATAAAAGGCCCTAAAGATCCCTTTGTCCAAAAAAAAAAAAAAAGCAAATGCGATGACACCTGTTGGTCATCAAAAAATTTGAATAATTAAGAGTATTCACTCATAGTACATATTAATAAGTGAATGCAACAATTGGTTATGTTGATATAAAGTTTAAGTTGGACTTCAATTCAATTGTTCAAACTTTTTTGGAATACATCGTTGTTTAGTTCATTAAACTTTTTTTTATAAAGAAAAGCAAGGAAAATTTTGAATCAATGTAAGTTGGGTTACTTCGATCTTCTTATCCAAGATTTCTCTATTTCAAATCACTCAAAAATTCATGATAGTTTGGTTCAAATTTTAAACCTCATTTAAACTTCATTAGGTGAATTAATCAATATCCAAGAACCATACTTTTTGCCCCCTACCCCCAAAAGTTTTTCCTTCATAAAATATCCAATTGATATATAAATTAAAGCAGTTAATCAGAATACCTTACTTAAAAATTGTTGATATAGGGCTTGTTATGTTTGTAGGTAAATTGAAATAGGTAAAAAGGTGAAGTAGATTGAGATAAGTTAAAGTAGGTTGAGATAGATTTGAAATAGGCTCAAGTGGGTTCAAGTGGATTGAATTTTTTATGTGATAAATTAAACTTGGTTAAAATAGTAGAATTAGATTGAAGTGGATTGCAGTAGGTTGAAGTGGGTTGAAGTGAATTGAGGTTTGATATTTTAAAATTGACCAATGAAAAAAACAGGTCCATAGTAGAAGATGAACTGCACTGCAAAAGGGTCGAAGGAAAGACGACCATTGAAGGGCAATTGGCAACAGAAAGGTTGACAAAAAGATCAGATTGGTTACTAACATAATTAATTTTAGATCAAATGGAAAGAATGCAGCAAACAAAAACAAAAGGAGTAGGTTAGACAGAAAGTGCGACTTTGAGAACTAGAGTCCAAAACCAATAAGATAGCATATATTTTTTGAAAGGGGCGGCTATAAATGCGGACCCGCCTCACCTACATATAATTAGTTCTGTTTACTATTTGCTGGTCAATTTAGTTGGTGAAACTTTTTACATAATATAATACCATAATACTATAATAGTTAGGATAGCCATCATCTCAGACATAATATATGGGGTTTAAAATTTTTTGTATTTTAACATGCGTCTTGTTAAGGTTGAGCTATTATTGATTTATAGAGATATAGAGCTCTCATTGAATTATTATCGATCTATGGAGATATAGATCGAGCTCTCGCATCACAAGTTCCCCCTTCTCTCATTCACCAGATTCAGGCCCTATTCTTTTCAGTGGAAAATGATGGGTGTGGGATGGGTGAGTATGGGAAAGAGGGGAAGGAGTGGGTGAGAGTGGGCAGGAGTTGAAAGGAGTTGAATGAAGAGGGGAGTTGAATGAATGAGTATGGGAAAGGGAGGGAAGGGGTGGGTGAGAGTGGGAAGGAGTGGTATTTTTGTTTAAGTGTGGGAAAGAGTGGAAAGGAGGAAAAGGAGTGAGTGGGTGTGGGAACTGGGAAGGAGTGGGTTGAGTTCATTAAACCACGAAAAGAACAGGGCCTCAATTCTAAAATATTAAGGGAAAAAATTTCAAACCATCTAAATCAATATGTATTAATATGTGCTACTTGAATTTAGCTTGATTAGTCATCACCTTTGTATTTGATGTAATATAAAATATGTAAAGGATATTAGTACTCAATTCTATCTATTTAATTTCTTTAGTTGGAAAGAAGTATAAAAACAAAGATATCATCAAGAACTTATCATCTAAGTGTAAGTTTGAGTATCATTTCTCATATGCCTTTTTAGTGGGGAAACTAATATTCGCATTTTTTATTTGGCTAGAAAAGGACAGGAATTCATTAAATACTTGTCATCTAACATTTCCAATGTATATCAAACACACGTAGATACTAACTTTAACATCACAATACAATTCCATCCCGAATAAACTACTTTTATACCCTTTGATTGCCTGTCTTTCCCTCATCGTTGTTTTCCAATATAGCATGGGGAAGAGATCTACAGTAACATCTTCCTTGTAAAAGATCTGCTGATCTCTTCTGAGGGAAGATATTCTTCTAATATGGGGGATCGCACTTGAAGTGTTAAACTCTATTGAGGAGCCACGACGCAATTGTATAGTAATTCATTGCTTGTGAGACAAGTGAGGAACTATACAAAAGTGCATCATACCTATCACAAATAAAACTCTCACAATACGAAAGAGAGAACGTTCTCACTAAAGGAGAGACGACTACTACTCAAGAGATCAATTACTAATAAGTAGAAGCAATAAATAATACAACACATAAGATAGTTAGGATGGTTGGAAAACCTACCACCTGGCTTCTCAATGCACTGATCAGAGAGGAAGTGGCAAAGATGGGTTGAGAAGAATAGATGAAGAAGATGGTGACTGCACATTTACACTGATGATGGATGGTTTCTTCATGTTCGCATGTTAATATGCATGAAATTGAAACATAAGTAATCTTAGTTTTGGGCCATTTTAGGTAGGATTAAAGTTTGCAAAAACTAGGCTCATATGTGATAATAGGTTCATCAGCACGTAATGCGTTTTATAGTTCTAGCTGTCATTTGGAACAAGGTTAGCAGCACCGGAGCGGACCGGCCGGTTCAACTGGTTCAACCGAGAACCAGACGATAGTCTGGTCCGATTACTGGTATTAAACCACTACATCAACAAACTGGTCAAGAACCGGCCAAAGACCAGTTGAACCGCACGATTTTGTTGATTAAACCGGGTGTCCAGATCTGTTCACTTTTTTTTTTTTTTTTTTCCTGGGCTGAAATACTTTCCCCAAAAAAAAAAAAAAAAAGATGGCATTGCTAGTAAGCAAATTCAAACCATACTACTCATGTTCATTCAGTGCACTCTTCAACCAATTCAACCACTAGAGCAATCACACTTTTGTGCCACTAACCTACTTCATTTTGTTATTATGTAATGGCTTCTCCAACGTCTTTGACCAAGTGGATTTATTCAATTACTTTTCATTCTTTGTTTTTTTTAAAAACTTATTCTATTGTGACACTTTATATAATGAATTGATAACATATTATCAACCCAAATTATATTGTAGGTGTTTTTTCTTATTAATTTATATATTTTCTAAAATAAATAATAATATACTTTAAGTTGTAGATAAATATAAAAAACTTAAGAATATGTAGATGAATTACTTATTTTTATTTAAAAACATATTAAATTTTCAAAGTTAATACTTTATATTTATTAGTCTAGACGCCAATAATTTAAGAACTTAGTATACTAATGTTTGCGAATAGTTGCTAATTTGAATAATTCAAAAATCCGGTCTAATTTGGTTCGACTAATTCAACCGATTCAATCGATGATCCATTAGTTTCACCGGTTCACTCATCGGTTCGGTTCCAACAACTTTGATTTGAAACCTAATAGGGTAGCTGGAGTTTGCAAGCTATATGAAACTCTAATATCATAAGGGGAAAAACAAATTGCCAAATAATGAAAATTTACTTTCAGCAAGCCCTCCTTCCAAACTTAAATCATACGTCAAGAATTTTTAGTACTTATCCTTGGATTATGATTATGAACATTTATTTATCTTCAAATCCCAACTTTCTCATGCTAAGTTGTGAAAAATCAAAGTTCTTTTTCTTTACTCACTCGAATCCATTCCAAAATATAGCTGATATTAGCCACAACATCATAAATTTATTTTTGCTAGGATTTTTCTTCAAGGGGGTAATTGAGTAATTTCAAACCTACCAGGGTGAATCCCTGCTTTACACAAATTATTATTAATATTTATTTAATAATAATAAAATAAAAATAATTTATCATTGCTGGCATCTAAAATATACTATAATACACAACAATTACAGAAACAAATGAAATTTTAAAATAAATATAACTGAAATTATAATAATTAAGAATTTTAAATCTTAGGTTTTCACATAGTATTTTTAATATTCTTGGTTCATGATTGCAATTAGATTTTACATAAATTCTAAGAAAAAATACTAAAAAAAATGAAGGTATAATCTATATGTGGTTGTCTTAAAAAGAAAAATGAATTTATGACTTTCATTTTGATCATGTGACTTTTATATGTGTACTATCTAAACAATATGCATAAATAATTTAAAAGATTATAATATATGGTAAAAAACCTTACTAATCAAATTATTGTACTATCATTACACTCACTTTTATTATTTTAATGAATATCTTTTTTTCGTTTATGTTAATTTGCTCTTTACTGGGACAATTATAAAATAATTAAGCACAACTATTTTGTGCTCAAGAGTTATTTGAATTTTTCAGTTATCAAAAGTCGATGATAGTTTGAAATAGTAATTGCATTGTCTTATAGTACATATGTGCATAGTCAAATTGAGTTGATTAACGTCAAAGTGAGTGTAAAAATTTATAGAAACTTTTTGAATAGTACATTAAATGATTATTGATTTTTATTTTATTGTTTGTTGACCAACGTTTGCGTTCGCGGAAATAATTGCACAAAAGATTAAGACTTTTATTGTTTAATTTCATTATATAGTACCCTATTTTTGACTTTTGAAACTCTATAAGTAATGGATTATATTAATATATAATTATCAATATTTATAAATTAATACTTTAATTATAAAATTGTTTGTGACTTGCTAAGTTCCATGAGCAACAGAGGACATCAATACTTTTATTGTTTTATATCATTTTATAGTAAAGTCATTTTTGACTTCTCTAAACTAAATACTATATGCTAAAGTTAATTATAAAATTAATTTTAACTTTTGAATTTTAGTACTAAAAGAGCACACTAAACCCTTATTATTATGATATTTGAAATTAAAGAAAAAATTTAAAAAATAAAATAGTCAATGATAATATGCTACTTATCAATTTACTATTAATCCATTCATGCTATTCACTTATATATATATATATATATATATATATATATATATTATATATATATAATATATATATATATGATGATGATGATGATGATGCCCATGTGAATTTTTTGGGGGCGATGGTAGTGGTCAAATTTTGACTATAATGCACAAAAAAAAAAAAAATCCCTACTACTAATAAATGATTTTTTTAAATAATCCCCACTATTATGATAACCAAAGTGGCAAATAACATAAGGATGGGTATTATTAATTGATAGGCCAACGCTACGTTCACACGTGAATGTGAAGAGCACTAACATGTGGCAATTTTGACAGACTACTCTGGCCAATCACCAACCGTTTTGGTCGCCCTCTACGTGAAATAATAACCCTGTTTCTGGTTGAGATTCCTTGCAACTTGCAAGCCAACTTGCACAAGTGACTCACAACCTACAAAAAAATATGGCAAAAGAAAACGATAAGATTACTAAAGCGCGTTCTCGAAATCTGATTTGTCCTTTTCTATAACAAGGATCAAATGTCGACATGTAGTTACATATTTGGAATTTTATATAAGAATATTCTTTATGTGAATGTTTTTTGATAATTCATATATTGTCTTTTGCTTTTACTGGTGCACACTTTAAAAATTTTAAGAATATTTAATCAGAACATAGGCAATTTTTTGTTCTATAATTTTTGGAGTCAGTAGTTCCTATAACATAAATCAACCCTGTTTTAGAACCCTCTAAATTTTCAAAGAACTAAATTTTATTCTAAACCTTATTTGTTATAGTTCGATCCAAAAACAAACCCTCATTCATAAGGAAAAAAGGAATAATTTGCATGTAATGGTTTATTATTTCAAATCGGATCTAATGTGTTGTTACATATTTGTGAATTCAAATGTTTTGATCTCATTAAAATTTCCACACTTCGGTATCCCTCTCACTCTTTTAAACTCTTTTATATGATCATCTAGGGAAAAAAAATTAAAGTTGAGTCACAAAAATGGGGAGACAAAAACTCTCCCCTTCCTAGTTCCTTTTATAATCACCACCCTTATTGGGCCCTATCGCAGAATACTCAAAATGGTCAATGAGTCAGTGACGCGAAGAAAAAGGCTTGATTAACTCTACTACTACATAAGGGATTTTGTAAGTTAAGAAAATCGGTCCCATGACCTTCTTGA
Source organism: Carnegiea gigantea (assembly GCA_029747015.1). Lineage (NCBI taxonomy): Eukaryota > Viridiplantae > Streptophyta > Magnoliopsida > Caryophyllales > Cactaceae > Carnegiea > Carnegiea gigantea. The sequence goes on from JAKOGI010000611.1 coordinate 314,122, forward strand.
AAAGAGGCGGCCACAACGTCAATGGAGTTGCACTCACTTCACCCTTCCTAGTTCATATTATTGGAGTTATTTGGTGGCAAAGTTGTATGTTGTGTTCAGTTCCAACAGGATAAATTAGACAATATAACAACTTGGATAAATATCATCAAGCCAAATACCAATTTTACTTGTCAACAAATCAACAAGTAATAATCATGTCCAAACCACTAAGATATGAAAGTCTCACACCAAAATTCTTATTTCAGAACAAACTTTTGTACTCCACGTCCCCTTTCCTGAAAAATTTTGGAATAGGAGAAAATTTACTTTGTAGGTTGGAACCAATTTTTACTACAGCTAGCAATCAAGTTAAATTTGGATCAATCAATTTCAACAATTATGTCAATTCTATCAATCTTAAAAATAACTCATATTATACCAATGATACTGGATCCTATGCTTTCTGTCACGCCCCAAAGCTAGGGAATGACAGACACCGCATGCCCATAAGATGGGAGTCGCACGAGCACGCAAGGCTCCGAAAACATATATAAATGAACTATAGATACGAAATTTATCTTTAGATCTCAAAATGAAAATACTTGATAGAATAACTAAACCAGAGACTAAATTAATCAGAAGAGCTAAGATCATATAAGCATAGAAACCATTAAATGAACGGATAGACAATACAACAGAAGTCAACCAAAACCTTCTCAAGATCTAATAGACTCAAGGAGCAAAGCTAAACTGATGACTAACGACTAAATACTCGGGTGCGAGCTTGGCCCACCACAACTCCATTGCGCCACTCTGATACTAACAGGAAGCCGAACCCCAAAAAAATAGGCAGATGAAGGGATGAGCTCGAGAGCCCAGTAAGTAGCATAACACTCCTTTAGCTAAGTTAGGCATGCAAATAAACCATAGGCTGGGTCACTTATAATAGTACCAATATGTAAATAGAATAACCAAAACTGGGTTTTGAAACGTGTACATTTTATAAACTTATTTAGAATCTACAACTATACGACAAAGCAAATCATCTAAATATTCCGTCAGAATAACACTTTTGAGGCTAAGGCCACTATTCGCCCATTGGCAAGGGCAACAGAGAGTCACAGAATCAGCTTGTCATAATCGATATCCTAACACAGAGGGACCCAACGGATCACAGCATATATTAGAATCACAAAATAGAATAGTGCTTATACTACAAGTCGATCGACAGGTCCAGTGCATACCTCCACTGGATAAGGCAGAAGACATAGTCCAAAACCAAAACCGATATTTCAAAGTCATACGAAACGATACCCATTCGGCAGCGGTAAATAGCAATTTAGCATTACAAAGCAAGTGATTTGTCACAAGATATAAACCAAACACTTCAAACGATAAATCACATTAATTAATCAACTGAGTAAAATTTATACCATTCAAGAGGGGATGTTTTGCAAATATAATGGTCAAGCATAATAAAATCCCACTTGTTTGACATAAGTTGAAATGTGATTAATGTCATAGCAGAATTGCACAATCAGGCTACTCTCCAGGCAGAAATCAAAATGTAGCAAAATTGCGTCTTTTAACATATTCCGGAAAATAATTCGATGCAAACAGTAACATGCCAACCCGATTAACAAAACCAGTTTACAAAGAGAGTTAACAAAAATAATTTTGAGCGCGAAATACTAAAAGAGTATTACACCACTTACCTGCAAGTGCTAATCCAAACTGACCCATTTGAAGAGCTCAGATATCACCTATATTCGACATAAGGCTACACGTTAACGACAGAAACTCACACCGATCGTAGAAGCACCAAAGCTACCATAGGATGCCCATAACTAATCGTCGGTGACACAAAATTGAATTATTATGGGATGATAACATCCTACTTTCAAAGGGAGCCCTTGCCATAGGGAAATATAGGGAGGAAGAGGGAGAGAGAGGTTTAAAACATTTGTAGAACTTGTTAGACTTAATAACATAAGATTGAGGGAGTCAAAATCAGATTTTGTCATCAAAATGAAAATATAGGGGTAATTACAAATTTGTTTCAATTAGTCCTTCAACTCATGAAAATTTGGAAACTAGGAGAAGGAAACAGTTGAGGCAGTTTAGTCAAAGCAATGTTAATAATGCCCCACTAAGAAATTTGGAGAGCATGAACTGATTAAATAGTGTAAAAGAAGTTACATCTCTCCTCAAAGGATAGACGAATTATCAGGATCTTTAATTAAGACACATAGTAGAAATAGTCAAATGAAACTTTGATTGGGCAACTTGCTGAGCAATCATATCAAACCAGATAGTATAGCTTAGGACCCTGTGAATATCGGTTACGCAAAGTTTTGTTTTACAAGACCTGAACCCGGACTGAAAATAGAAGAATTAATACATGTAACTATGTAAGCATAAGCTTAGTAAAACAAGATACAGCAGATGAGTAGAAATTAAGCAAGAACAATTGGGATATTAAAACACGCAATGATGGATTATTGCCTCTTTGATGCAGATCAATAGCCAAGCTAAAAGCAAGGATGGATTAAGGCACTAACTAAGCGAAAACGGCAGGCCCCTAACCGAGAATGCATGAAACCTTTTCTAATAATGAAGGCGTGGAGACAACATGGGTTGTGCAAGAACTATACTTATAAATTACACCGATTAGGAAGACAAACCAACATTGACTAGGAGTCTTCATATATGATCGGAATTTTGAGGCACAGATCGTCTTTTCGATTCCGAAGTTCTCTCCCTCGCTGCCTTTAATCCTTGGAGGAAGAACTAATTAACGTAGTTTTGAGAGGGGAAACAGAGTGAGACTATGAGGTTTTAGGGTTAGAGGTCAATTAAGTAGCCATCCCATAAGAGATTTAGATGATAGTAACCTCCCTCCTATAAAATAAGTAGACAGGTAGAGTTGTAGAGAAACTCCACTCTTCTTGTTTTAAATTTTTTTTTGGTGTTGGGTGTTACACTTTCATACTTCAAATAAAATCAACCGTGTTATTTTCATTTAAAAAATGAGTGTATTATACGGAGTTCATGCTACTTTAAGTAACTTTACATTTATTTGAATTCGTGTAATCAGGGACAAGAATGAAGGTTGCAGGAGGATCCCGAGGACGACAAATAAAAGTTACACGACGTCTGGAGAACATTGATTTTGTGAAAGATAGAATCTTTGGTGGGTCATGTTGAGGCCAATTGTTTGTTGCTGCCTCTGAAGCAGACAGTAGGCACTGGCTGGCGGCTGCACATCAAAACATGAGTACGCCGCATTTTACACAGTGCACTTGTTTTCTGTTGGTTTGTGGCTATGCCGCATTTTAAAAAACATAAATTAAGGTCATTATCATAGTAAACACTTTTTTTTTTAATTTTTCTTTTTTGTGATTTTCGTCGACAACCATCCATCCACAATTAACTCATTCGTCATATTTGTTGATCCATAGAGCCGACATATGACAACACTAATAACTTTACCTTGTGGATGTCGTGTAATTTAACTGGTAAAATTTTTGAGACTTATTACCAGAGATTTAAGTTTGAATCATATCTATATTGGAACTTTATGCCTCATTTGAGAAGTTCCCACACATATCATAGATATGTTGTTTGAAATTTGTATTGTTTCACCTCAATGAACTAGTTGTTTGTTTGATACTTCAATATGTAGTGTGTCCTATATATCTTAGGCACCTCATTTTGGACGACAAACATAAAGTTTCTTCAAAAAAATTATTTAATCCCACTCTGATGCCAAATTGGACATGATTGAGTAGTAACGCGTTATAAATGGCATATTAAGCATATGATAAAGTCAACCAAAATGGTGCAATATTAGGAGGACACTCATAAACTTTGCCTCAAAATCTTTACAATTGACAAGCTTGTGGCCTGTTAGTTCCCTACACTTACAAGGTGATATTGAATGTCTAATGCAAGTTCAAGTTAATTATGTTAAACATACATCAGAAAATACACAACCACCCTATATTTTGTAAGAGAGTTTCCGCTCCAATAGGGTGATGATAGTTGTCTTACCGCAAGACACTTTTAAATGTCTTGTCTTAATTCAAATTAATGTGTCTTGTGACTTAAAATTACCCATTTTTTTAATAATGACAACTTATTATGAGTTGTAAAACTTTAATATTCATCGGCTACGCCAACAAATAAAAATTGACACCATAACTAGATAAACTCTATTCGCGAAGGCATTTTATATGTGTAATTTTGTAGATGTGAAAAATTATGTATAAAAGGACAATTTTACGCAATTTATGAGTTTTGACATCATTTCACTATTCAATCATACCATTGTTTCCGATTTAATACGTAATAATATACATTTTAAATAAAAATAAGACACTTTTTAAGTGTCTTGCAGTAAGATATTTATCATTTTGCTAAGATAATTAATTATTTGAAATATTGGAGCACAACCGTGCAAAGCACAATATTGAGACGAAAGGAGTAATTAGATTCAAATATGTTCCACTGAACAGCTGCAATCGCCAATATCAACGGCGTCCTTCAATGGTTTTAGGTATTGTACTTCAAAATCAAATAGAAAAAAGCGAAAAACTGGGTAAGGATTTAAGACCTTGATTAAATAACATTAAAACCAGCCTTAAGGATTCCTAATTGAACATTCATACATCAAATTATTCAGTGTAGGAAGAAATAGGACTAATCTGGATGCGAAAGTATACTGTCGGTAATAGTCCACATTTATAAGAATACCAATCCACGTCAATAAGAATACCAAGCGGCTACTAGAGTCGCTTTAGGTTTTCACGTCCTAAACCCAAGAACTAGATAGATGGTAGTTCAGCCATGAGAGAGAAATAGGAAAATATAAGAGATATAATATTCACCTCATAACATCTGTCTAGGCTAACCCCCTTAAACCCCTTTATATAGCTTAGGGGATAGCTAGGGTTGTCGCCCTAGACAACTTAAGTGGCCGTTGGGCCTAAACCTATTAGGTCCGATTAACAACTCCCACTCGGCCACTTAGGCCGTAAAACCTGCATTTTCCATGTATCACAACTCCTCACGTTTCATGCCAGGAATAGGACATGCAATCAAAAATAACAAGTGGTGTTATATTAAGTTACCATCCAACTAACATATCGCTTTCACGAAATACGATACCCCAAAACGATCCCAAGACATCACCAGTAGTATCTGTAATCTCTCGTGCCTGATATATCATATGATTATGTTCTCAACATAATCGCCCGGGCTGATATGATGATGGTGGATCAGTTTTTCCTTAAACATTCATGAAATTTCATCTTAACTTAACTGCTTTCTTAACGTGTTCTTGCTGAACCGTATATATCGTGATTCTTGAGAATCACATTAAAGTAGCATCATCAATCCTCGAATTTATATCATAGTTTTAAATCAAAAGGTCATCATTCATAGGGTCACACAGTGACAAGAGATAGAGAAGTCAATTGTCACTCCATGTATGGGTCGTCTTATAAGCACACACAGTATGAGATGCGTGTCATGGCATAACTCCCACTGAGTTAGGTACATCACTCCTTATGCCATGCGAATTGTCAGTCTAGATTTTTGCTCAAAAATCTAACCTGAGCCACTAGATCAACAAACTGAATGTTAATCTTAACACTCAAGATTCGGCTTTTAAGGTTTCGATATGAAAACTTATTTCATACTCGACTCCCTCGAGTCTCATCCTAGTCTCACTAAGGTGACTATATTCATTCTACTCATACAGTTCCAGTATGAGTAATCAATATTGCACACCTAGTGCCAATATGATTCAGTCTCATCCTACCCGCTATTCAAGCGTCAGGGCGATTGCCTGTATGATTAGGCCAATCAGAATCTTGTGACATTTTAACATGTCTAACAGATAAATCAAAAAGCATTTAGAGAAAGAACTTTTAATCTTTATTTCATAAATGCTCATTACATGAAGAACGTATCCGTCATAACAAGATTCTATCTAAAAACTAAACTCTGAGAAGCCCTAGACTCAACGAATGTACTTTGAAAGTATCTTTAGGAATCGGCTTAGTTAATGGATCAGTGATTATCTTGTTAGTAGGTATATAGTTGATGGCAACATCCTTTGTCTTTATGGCATCTCGCACAAAGTGATAACGCCTCTTGATGTGCTTGGTCTTCCGATAGAACTTTGGATCTTTAGCGAACTGTATGGCGGCTGTGTTGTCACATAGCATCTCTATAGAATCATCAACTCTAGGAGTGAGATTAAGATGCTGGAGGAAACTTCTAAGCCACATTGCCTCTTGGGTGGCTAGGCTACATGCGACATACTCTGCCTCCATGGTCGACAGAGCTATGCAATCTTGCTTCTTACTGCGCCATGATATGACTCCCCCACCCAGGGTGAACGCATATCCTAAGGTTGACCTAGCCGGGTCTACACCCCAATCGGCATCTGAGTATTCTCTCAACTTAAGGTCCCCGCCTTGATGGGATAGGACCAAGTCGCTTGTACCATGAAGGTAGCGCATGATTCTCTTGACAGCTTGCCAATGAGCATGTCCTGGGTTGCTCTGATAACGACTTATCAAACTAACCGCAAAGCAAATGTCCGGTCGTGTACATAACATGGCGTACATTAAGCTTCCTACAGCACTAGCGTAGGGAACATTGCTCATGACCTCCTTTTCTTTGTCTGTTTTTGGGCATTGGTCGAGGCTCAAGGTTAAACCCTTCTCAACTAGAGTGTCTACGGGTTTGGAATAATGCATGCGGAATCGTTCTAAGACTTTCTTGATATATGCCTCCTGGCTCATGCCTAACAGTTTCTTGGGAAGATTCCTTATTATTTCCACGCCTAGGACATACCTGGCTTCACCCATGTCCTTCATCTCAAAGATAGAGGACAACCACTTCTTAGCGGCTTCGATCATCTGCAAATTGTTTTCAGCTAGTAGTATGTCGTCAACATACATGGTAAGTAATATAATCCCCCTGGTTGATCTTTTGACATACACACAATGGTCTTCTGAAACCATGGATAAGTCAAATGAAGTTATAGCTTCATGGAATGTTAAGTATCAAGATCTGGAAGACTGTTTAAGACCATATATGGATATTTTAAGACGACACACCTTGTCCTCTTGCCCCTTTGACACAAAGCCAATGGGTTGATCAATATAGATCTCTTCCTCAAGGCTACCATTAAGGAATGTAGTCTTTATATCTATTTGAAATAACTCTAAGTCTAAATAGGCAAACATGGCTAGGAGTAGGAGAATAGAGGTAAATCTCACCATAGGAGAGAATGTCTCTTCATAGTCTACACCCTCAATTTGTGTAAGCCCTTTCGCCACTAAATGAGATTTAAACTTATTGATCGAACCATCTCCCCGGTGTTTTATCTTGAAAATCCACTTGTTTCCAATAGACTTACCCTGGGGTGGAAGATCAACAAGTTCCCAAACCTTGTTTCTTGCCATCGAATCCATCTCATCCCTCATGGCATCTATCCACTCTTTGTGATTTGGTGAGTCAATTGCCTCTTGATAAGATGTAGGCTCCTCAACTTCTAAGGGAGTGCATAGGAATATTTCCTCTTCGATTGGGAAATATCGTCGAGGAATTCTTCCACGCTCGCTCCTTCGGAGCCTGGGGCCTTCATTGTTTGACTGCCTAGGTGAGGCATCCCTCCCCCTTTCTCTAAGAGGTGTGGGACCCTGAGCATGTGGAGAGTTGCTCTCACTATCCCTCTGGGGCGTGGAATCCCGAACATGTAGACTAACTGCATGTTCAGGAACTGGAGATTAAAGACAGACCTCACTCGCAGGTTGACTTTCCTCATGCACATGAATCTCATTCTCCTGAGCAGGCAAGTCTCCCCCATTCCCCTCGCGTGGGGGGGCATATCATATTCGGTGACTTGGTTAGAATCCAAATTCTCCACCTCACCGAATGATGGTTGGATGTTTTGCTGTAACTCAAATAGTTCGACATCCTTCTTGACTTTACCAATGGTCGGGAACTCATCATCGAGAAAATCGACATTGCGGGAATCTATTTATGCCATGCCACCATTTGGGTGTTTCCCGTACATCACATATCCTTTCGATTGTGCGGGATACTTAATGAACATCATTTTGGTGGCTCTTGGACCAAGTTTTCCATGTTTATGGGTTGGGTTATGCACATAACCGGCCAAACCCCATGGGTGTAAATGGTCCAAGGATGGCTTCTTTCTAAACCATAACTCATATGGGGTGCTAGGTACACTCTTGCTTGGCACACGGTTGAGGATGTAGGCTGCCGTAAGCAGCGCATCCCCCCAAAACCTGATTGGGAGGTTAGCATGTGCCATCACTGACCTGACCATATCAAGCAATGTACGATTCCTACGTTCCATAACACCGTTCTGTTGTGGGGAGCGTGGAATCGTTGGTTGTCTTTATATTTCTTTTTTCTCACAGAACTCCTTGAACATATCAGAGAGGTACTCATGACCTCGATCAGTTCGAAGGATCTTTATCCTACGTTCTAATTGAGTCTCTACTTCCGCTATGAAGCATTTGAACACATTAAGTGCCTCATAGTGATGAAATAATAGGTACACATACCCATATCGTGAATAATCGTCTATGAGGGTAATGAAATAGATAGCCCCATGTCGTGCTTTAATGTTCATGGGTCCGCATATGTCTGAATGGATTAATTATAAGGGACTAGATGCTCTCGAGGCCTTATCGAAAGGCTTCATTGTTACCTTTCCAGCTAAACATGACTCACACCTAAGCAACTTAACCTTAGTGAGTTAGTCTAGGAGACCTTCTTTAGCTAGCCTATTTATCCTATCTTAGCCCACATGGCCAAGTCTAGCATGCCACTTAACAGATTCAGAATTAGAGTCAAAATATAAAACATAAGCAGAAGATATATTATTATAGTTATCATCCAAATCTAAAACAATAAAATCTCCTTTCAAAGTTGCTTGGCTAAACAAATTGCCATTATAGAACAAATCTAAATCGTCTGGATGAAAACCAAAAGTAAAACCTAATCTTACTATAGAAACATAAGAAACTAAGGAGCATCGCACCCCAGGTGTATAAAGGCCGTTATGAAGTAGTAGCTTGTTTCCTCCACGGAGTTTGAGCTGGTATGTTCCTACTCCAAGGATATCTTCTTCACTACCATTCCCTAATACGACAATTCGTGAACCCACCGAGAATCGATGGAACTCCACGAATCCAGCCCTATCTTGAACTATGTGCTTTGTTGCTCCCGTGTCTACAATCCATTGAGGAAGAGAGTTAGCAATGAATACGTAGAAACAAACTTATAATTCAGGAGTTTTAGTGGAAGTAGGAACCTTGGCTGGCTCAGGACAATCCCGAGCGAAATGGCCCTTCTTTCCACAGTTATAGCACTTCACGCGTGCCATATCCTAAGCTCCGTTGCCCTTAGCCTTATGCTTCTTGGCAGTACCAGCATTGGAGCGAGAGTTCTGAGGAGGATGGGGGCCCTTCTTAGGTGTCTTATCACAGTAAGGTTTCCTGCCCTTGGTCCCCAATCCTTTGGCAACGAATGTCACACTAGGAGGCGCATGTAACTTTAAACGCTCTTCCTTCATTTCAGCTATTTGGAGATTGTCTCGAAAGTCTTGATGTGCTCACTGTGTGTCATGAATACTTTAAAACTCTTCCAATGTTCATTATTATTGGGAAAAGCCCTAGTCACATTCAGGACTTGTTCTTCCTAAGAAACCTCTTGCCTTGCAGCCTTAAAGTCTCAAACTATAGCACTCATAGTTCGAAGGTATTCGGAGATACTACGCCTGGAGTCAATAGTATATTGCATCCATTTCAGCTGCAACGTACGCAACCTTGTAGCAGATGTCTGCTCGAACCTAACTTTGAGCTGTGTCCACATGTCCTTAGCAGTGGAGAAGCGTTCAAACTCACCCAGGAGATCGTCCCGCATGTAAGACAGCATAGTGTAGTGTGCAGAACGATCGTGTTTGAACCATGCTTGGTATGCTTTTAGGTTTTCTTTGTACTGCTCAGTTGCAGTAATATCTCTACCTTGTTCATCTTTTTCACCCGGAGGAGCCATGGAGGAGGTCAAGAGGTCCAGCATGTCATCATTATTTAAATAGAACTGGACCTTCAAATGTCAAATATCGTAGTTCGAACCATCCAGTTTGTTATCAGATTGCATACAACCTATCATGTTTCTAGCTACCATTTCTGAAAGTATATACTTATTTGCTAGACATGTTGTTTTAATAATTAAATTATCAAGAAGATCCCATCATTAATAATATACGTTCGAAAATTTTACTAAGCTCATAATCATCACGTATAGATATGAACTTTGGAGTTCCTCTAATTTAATTATTAACTTATCTTCATTGAGTTTCCTTAAAGGTTTTGTTAAACTATTTAACATTTTAATTAAGAGAATATCACAAAGATATTCATTTTTAATTACGTAAATATATATTCAGTTAATGTTTATGAAAATAATTCATTTAACACAACTTGATTTTTGTTTTAATATATATAACACAAAGTTATATAATCAACCTCAAAATATCATACCATAACCAATGCTAATATGAGAATAAGGGCAAAAAATACAACTTATAACAAAAATAATGACCATTTCCAACATATAAAACAAATTTATATGAACATGGGAGCAGATATTCTATATTTCAAACCGAATCAAAATCGTCCCCAAACAAAACAGTCCAAACATTTTGGGCCAAACAAATAAGAAACAAGACCTCATTTTTTCGGGCCAAGCAAATATTTCTGGGCCAAAAAGCAAAAAACAACCCAAAAAAAGGGTCTAAAAACAAAAATTAAGCGACCCAAAAAAAGAAAACAACCTAAAAACTAGGGTGGATGAGGTGCCTTTTATAAGTGAGTGAACTCACTTACCCCCAAACCCTAATCCTAATCTGAGTCTCTCTCTCTCTCTCTCTCTCTCTCTCTCTCTCTCTCTCTCTCTCTCTCTCTCTTGGTGTTCCTCTGCCTACCTTCGAATTCTCTCTCCACTCTCTTCAACCTCTCTGCCATCTCTATCTCTCTGGCTCTCCCAGTGCCGTGGCTATGGAAATGGGGCACTAAGCTCCTTCCTTGACACCACGAGCACGGCAGCCGCCGCCGTCGTTCTGGGTTTTCTTAAAAAAACACCCAAGTGATGCAAAAAACCACCGCTGACCCCTATGAGCCTTGATCTATGCTAATCCGGCGAGAACCAAGGGTACCACGGTGTAGATCGACCTAATCTGAGCTTAAGGAAGACGTCCACGCGCCGACACGCCACTGACGCGGTGGCGCGTAGTCTCACGCGCCTCCTGAAATGGTGTTTTCCGGCTCCGTTTTCTCAATGTTGCGTAGGTCGGTGATGAGGAGGGGCTTTGGGAGGAAGAAGATTGTGAAACGACCTTCATCGGCGGCGCGTGATAGTCACGCGCCACCCCTCCACGGTGTTTGTCTGATGGGTATGGTTCGGCTCACTTATTTCTGTTTTCTACCCCTTCTTCCTTCCTTTTTTTTTTTTTGGGTTTTAGGCGAGGTTAAGTTTCAGGCAGAGGGAGTTTAGAGTTAAAGTTTTGGATCTCGGCGATTAGGCTTCAGTCGAGTGGGGTTGGGTCTTTTCCCAAAAAAAATGCCTTTCGTAATTTAGCACTCAAGTCAAGTACGATTGTTTGAACATCATGATAGCATAAGGCATACACATCCATAATCATACTAACTGGGCATAAGACATGAATAATCACCGAAATCATGTTATGTCTGATGGTGAGACTGCTGTGATTTAGCATAAGACATGAAATCTGAAAAATCATACTTGTAGAATAATAGCGTGTTTAAGCATGAATTTAAACCATGAGTCATTAAACAATCACACTTGTAGATACGGATTTCAATGAATCAGATTCATGATATAAGGGTTCATGCTTTCTTAATTGTATAAATTATGATGATTAGCCAACTAATCATGTAACTCGCATAATAATCTGGGCAGAATTAATACATAATTCCATAATTTGTATGAATTTACAACTAATCTGGAAAAACATGGTATAATCTGTATTCTGGACGCATACACAGAAGCATGCTATGAATTTGCACAATTACGAAAATTAGGCAATTAATCATATGAATGAGCATGCTTAAACAAATCAGATTATTGGGACTAATCCGATCAGTCTAGGCTCTGATACCACTATAGAAAGAAATAGGACTAACCTGAATGCAGAAGTATACTGTCGGTAATGGTTCACGTTTATAAGAATACCAAGTGGCTACTAGAGTCGCTTTACGTTTTCACGTCCTAAACCCGAGAACTAGATAGATGATAGTTCAGCCGTAAGAGAGAAATAGGAGAATATAGGAGATATAATATTCACCTCATAGCGTCTGTCGAGACTAACCCCCTTAAACTCCTTTATATAGCTTAGGGGTTAGCTAGGGTTGTCGCCATAGGCGACTTAAGTGGCCATTGGGCCTAAACCTATTAGGCCCGATTAACAACTCTCACTCGGCCACTTAGGCTGTAAAACCCGCATTCTCCATGTATCACAACTCCTCACGTTTCATGACAGGAATAGGACGTGCGATCAAAAATAACAAGTGGTGTTATATTAAGTTACCATCCAACTAACATAACACTTTCACGAAATACGATACCCCAAAACCATCCCAAGGCATCACCAGTGGCATCTCTAATCCCTTATGCCTGATATATCATATGATTATGTTCTCAACATAATCGCCCGTGCTGATATGATGATGGTGGATCGGTTTTTCCTTAAACACTCATGAAATTTCGTCTTAGCTTAACTGCTTTCTTAACGTGTTTTCGCTGAACTGTATACATCGTAATTCTTGAGAATCAAATTAAAGTAGCATCATCAACCTTCGAATTCATATTATAGCTTTAAGCCAAAGGGTCATCGTTCATAGGGTTACACAGTGATAAGAGACAGGGAAGTCAATTGTCATTTTATGTATGGGTCGTCTTATAAGCACACACAGTATGAGATCTGTGTCATGGCATAGCTCCCACTGAGCTGGGTACGTCACTCTTTATGCCATGTGAATCGTCAGTCAAGATTTTCACCCAAAAATCTAACCTGAGCCACTAGATCAACATACTGAATGTTAATCTTGACACTCAAATTTGGCTTTTAAAGCTTCGATATGAAAACTTATTTCATACTCGACTCCCTCGAGTCTTATCTTAGTCTCACTAAAGCGACTATATTCATTCTACTCATACACTTCTGGTGTGAGTAATCAATATTGCACAACTAGTGTCAATATGATTCAGTCTCATCCTGTCCGCTACTCAAGCGTCAAGGCGATTGCCTGTGTGACTAGGCCAATCAGAAGCCTGTGACATTTCAACATGTCTAACAGGTAAATCACAAAGCATTTAGAAAAAGAACTTTCAATCGTTATTTCATAAATGCTCATTACATGAGAAACGTATTCGTCATAATAAGATTCTATCCAAAAACTAAACTCTGCGAAGCCCTAGACGCAACGAATGTGCTTTGAAAGTATCTCTAGGAATCGGCTTAGTTAATGGATCAGCGATCATCTTGTTAGTGGGTATATACTTGATGGCAACCTCCTTTGTCTTTATGGCGTCTTGCACAAAGTGATAACGCCTCTTGATGTGCTTGATCTTCCGATGGAATTTCAGATCTTTAGCGAATTAGATGGCGGCTGTGTTATCACATAGCATCTCTACAGGATCATCAACTCTAGGAGTGAGATTAAGATCCTGGAGGAAACTCCTAAGTCATATTGGCCCTTGCATAGCTAGGCTACATGTGACATACTCTGCCTCCATGGTTGACAGAGCTATGCAACCTTGCTTTTTACTGCACCATGATATAGCTCCCCCACCCAGGATGAACCCATATCCTAAGGTTGACCTAGACTCATCCAGGTCACCACCCCAATCGGCATCTGAATTTAGCAAAATTTTCGAATGTATATTATGAATGATGAGGTCTTCTTGATAATTTAATTGTTAAAACAACATGTCTAACAAATAAGTATATACTTTCAGATATGGCAGCTAGAAACATGATAGGTTGTATGCAATCTAATGACAAACTGGATGGTTCGAATTACGATGTCTGGCATCTGAAGGTCCAGTTCTATTTAAATAATGATGATATGTTGGACCTCTTGACCTCCTCCATGGCTCCTCCGGGTGAAAAAGATGAACAAGGTAGAGATATTACTGCAACTGAGCAGTACAAAGATAACCTAAAAGCATGCTAAGCATGGTTCAAACCCTAGGAAGAAGGTGTGGAGTAGGCAAGCTGAAATCACGATCTGTATACCATTTGTAGGATGGAATGAGAATCTACACTTAGTCAAAGCTATGTACATGTGCTAAGATGAATATGCGTGTGTCCATGTATCCATTTTGCCATTCTGCACTTTGTTTTGGTTTATTAAACAAAGGCTCGAACGTCCACGCCCATTTGACAATGTTGAATATGTGACGTCAATACTAAAGCAAGAATCCAAGTAAGTTAGACGAGAACAAATCAAGAAGATTACAACATTTACAAGTTCTTAATTCCCTTGGAATGATGACTTGGGGATTTTCTGTGCATTTATTGGAAATTTTCGAGTCCGAAATCTTCAGCAAATTTCTGAAACTTACTTCAATGATAGACATAGCGGCTGCCAAGTGCTAAATCTAATTTTGCTAGGAATTGTACGGCCCCAGGTGACAAGGAGCAAAGGGGGTCCTAGGATAGGCGTCAATCAAGGCAAAAGCAAATGGGTTACTCAAGTATGCAAATGGGTTACAGCCTCATCCAACAGTTAAATCATTCGAAAGAAGCCCAAATGTGAGGAAGCTAAGGCTGTATTCGGCAACAACGTCTTAGGTAGTATTTAGTATTTTGACTAACTTAATACACTAATTAGTTAATTTTTAGTGTTTGGTAAACTAGTATTTCAAGAAGCGTTTAGCATTTCAAGAAGCGTTTAGCATTTCAACTAATAGTATTAACGTTTAACATTTAAAAGTAGTGTTTCATATTTTTTAGCCAAAAAATATCCTTTAAAAATTTTATCTTTGGAAATTATCTATATTCTTTTATGTCAATTTATATTAATCAGCTAGCATAACAACTAAATTTAAAGGTCACATTAGTTTCAACTACTTATCTAAATAGCTATCTGCTAACAGCTAAATTAGAAACGCTGTTCGCTATCTAAACAGTTATCGATTACCTAAACCGCTATCCGCTAGGGTGACCATATTGTCAAATAGAGACTCAAGCGTCATTCCTTCCATGAGTAACACCTAGGTGCACATGCTAACATGAACATGTGCTCAGGCATCCAATGCGCCACTCGGAAACAATTTTGCAACTTTTTTGGTTTAAACAAAGTTTCCACTGTCCACGCCCGTCTCACAATCTTGAATATATGGCATTAGTGCTAAAGAAAAATCCAAGTAAGTTAAATGAGAACTAATCAACAAGATCAAAACATTTAGAAGCTACCAATTCCCATAGAATAATGACTTGGGGATTTACCTCATTGGCTTCTTTATGCATTTCATCATATTAGAGATTTTCTAGTCTGAAATCTTTAGCGAATTAGTGAAATTTAGAGCAATGACAGACTTAGCTGTTGTCAAATCTAATTTTCTTAGGAATCTTCTGTTTGAAATCTTCTCAAAGACGAGATGAAGAAATGCTGTGTGCACAAAAAGATATTATGCAGCTTTAGATGACAATGGGCAAATAGAATCCTAGAATAAGCATCCAGCAAGAAAAGCTAAAAAAAGGGCTATTGAAGCGAAATCTTCTGCAGTAAAATATTCAAAAGAATCCCAAATGTGAGGAGTGCATAGCGTCATTCCTTTCATGAGTCCAGCAGATATCCCAAACGAGTCATTTCCAAGTGGGAAAACTATTTCATTCTAGTGGATTTTTCTCCTTTAAAACTCGCACAGAAAATATGGCCTCTAAATAGCAAAGGTTAGTGGCTTGGATAACACAGTTCCATAAGATAATGAGCAAATATTAAAAATATCATCCTAGGATCGCCCATCAGTGATGGTTAACGTGTAGATGAGGGTTGGGAGTGTATAGATGTTTTGACTCGCTGACTCGACTTACTTACCCTCGCTTAAAAAAAAAATAAATAGAAAATTTAAAAGCAAAACTATAGACTTAAGTTTTATTTGTTATGGGACTTCTGCATTTTTGCTTTCTCGCCTTCTCTTTGCTCCCTTCTCCCTTCACCTCTCCACATCTCACTAACTCTTACACTCTGTTTGGATATTAGAGAGGGGAGGGGAGGGGAGGTTCGGTTAATGAAGGGGAGGAAAATGGAGGGAAAGGGAAGGGAGGGGAGGCAAAATGTATTTATCTTGTTTGGATTTGAAGTGGAGGAGAAGGGAGATTAACTACATGTATTATGTTTGGATTAGAAATGGGAGGGGAGGGAGTGGAGGGGAAGGAAAAATTACTATTATTTTTGTTATTAGTATTACTAGTATAGATCCGTACGATGTGCGAACTATCTTTTAAATTAAATTATAATTTAAAAAGTATAGAGTATACACTTTATAAAATCATTTGTCTCATAAATATTTTATGAAGATTAAGATAAAATATTGTCTTATTTGCTTGATCATATAATTAGCAAAATTAATTTTTTCAATCAATAGAAACTTTAATTGATGAATCAAATCCTTCTCTCTTATGTCTAAAAGTCTCAAATCTCACTAAATTTAGTTGTAAAGTGGATTATACCTGGGAAAACTAACACATTAAAAATAGGTCTTGATTCATGAAATAATCAGCACATAGCATGAGACAGTTAGGATCATATATCACTCCCGTATAAAATAATTTCACTAAGTTATAAGTGAAAAATATCCCTTCTTTTATATTAGACGACAATACCTTCGAGAATAATTAGATATCCAAATCTCTTTCAAAATAAAGTCATTTCCTCCTTTTAACTCCTATGTTTATGCATCATATATCAGCCTTTATGGATTACAAATTTTACACCACAACGTATCTAATATCTGATACTCCCTATGATAACCCATAAAAAAAAATATGAATCCAAAAATATAATGTATATTAAAGACCCTCAGGGTCGAAATACCCTCTAACCAAACTTAAATTTTCTGAAACCGATTGACCCCCATCCAAATCAATACACTGTATTGTCATCCTTCATCTCAAAATCTCTGATTTCATAAATTAACCATCCTCCTCCAAAATTTCATTATCGTAACTATCCTATTTGTCATTCTTACATCTCAAAAAATTAAAAAAAGTTTAAAAAATCCAAAACTTTGATAACATACAGCTAGAAAAAAAAAATTGCTAATAGTAACAAAAATTCAATAGGTACAAAACTGAAATTAATAAACAAACTAAAGCAGAAGCAATCATACCAGCACGTGACACTGGTTGATTCAATCCCAAGAATGGAAAGCAAAAGAAAAAGAAGGAGATTTGTATATGTTCTTCTAGTCTTTGTACACCTCCATTGCTTCATGAGTATTACTTGTATTTTCCTATTTTTCTTGCACCTATGTGTCACACAAATCCCCAAACAAATTAGCCAAAAGATTTTGGAAAATTCATCTAGTAAATAATTAAAGGGTCACTATCAAAGAAAATTAGGGAAGAAGGAATATTAGAGAAGCAATTTCCAAAATAAATTGAAGAAATCAATTTCTAGGGGGAAGAGAGAGTATATGTGTGTATGTGCGTGTGCGCGCTTTGATGAGAGAAATAGATATCCATGGAATCAACAATCGAAAGTATCTAAAATTCCGACATTTTAATCGAAAATATAAGGAGTAGGTAGTTAACTCCCCTAAATTTTATTTTTAAAAATAAATAAAAATAAAGTCGTATTTTGCTTGGAGATAGACAACAATTGCAAATTATTTTTTTAAAACTTTAAAATCAAGAGTTTAGATTTAATAAGTTGATAATATTTGTGGTTAAAATTAAACCTAGTCCCGCAAATCACTCTCATATTAGTATTTAAGGATTTTCCAAATGTTGTTGTTAATGAAGTGGGGGGAAAGGGAGGGGAAGTGAAGGGAGGGGAGGCAAAATGTATTTGCCTTGTTTGGATTTAAAGTGGAGGGAAAGGGAGATTAACTACATCTGTTATGTTTGGATTAGAAAAGGGAGGGGAGGGGAGGGGAAAATTACTATTATTTTTATTATTAGTATTATTATTATTGTCATTATTATTACTATCACTACTACTAGTACGATTGCTACTTCTGTTATCACTAAAATTAAAATATGAAAACACTTGATAACTTTAATTTGATACAATTAATCTCATTCTCTTAACACCCTTTCACACAACTCAAACAAAAAAGTTATACTTTTATTTTATAATTTTTTTGGAACTTGTAACAACGTAAGGTACTGATCACAGTAAAATAACATCAACCAAATGTAAATAATATAAATCATAGAAATAAAATAGCAAAATAACCAAAATCAAGTTAATACTGTAGATATTAATGTCTAGATAATATGCTTGTGTCGATAACCATGCACTACTAAAAAAAAGAGCAAAATAACGACGGAATCAGGCGACGAAATAAAAATCCATCGCTAATGGCGACGGGAAGCAGAGGAAAACGATTTTCAAAATCTGGAAAGAGATGGCGACAAATAATCCGTCGCTGAGCTGAGTGAACAGTGCCCAGCGACGGAAATTCCGTCTCTCAAAAGAAAAGAAAAATATATTTTTTTTTAAGTTGGCGATGGAATTTTCCATCGCCACATAAGGGGAAAAATTGAATTCAATAGGTGGCGACAGAAATTCTATCGCCAGGGCCTTTGCTTCCTTTTTTAAAGAAACCAGATCTGGTTTCTTTTCATCCCATTTTTGCGACAAACACCCGCGAGAGAGAAAGAGCAAGCGCGAGAGAGCAGAAGCAGACCACGCCGCCAGCCCCCTGTCGTCACCCACTGCCGTCACCACCGCTGGTAGCGCCACCTACTCATATTTGTGCCGCCGGCCGCCTCCTTCCCCGATCTTTAGTTTAACTTGGGTAAATTTTCTAACTCTAAATTTAGTTTTAATTACTACAAATTATGATTTTGGTAGTTGAAAATGTGTTGTTAGTGTATATTTATGTTGAATTATTAGATGTGTATTGATTAATTGCTTCGATTTGGTTGAAATTATGCATTAATGTAATTAAGGGTTTAGGATTGTATGAGATTAGCAGCTTTATTCGTAAGAGAAGATTTGGTGACAATAAAAATTTATGTGCAGTAATTATGTGAAAATTTCTGGTAGTTATAGGAGGTGATTTGCAAGAGTTGAAACATGTGTGAAGGAATTGTGTGAAAATTGTGGAATTTGTAGTGAGTAATTTGCAAGAATTTACTGTAAATTGAAATTAATACTAATTCAAATACTTTTATGAATATTGTTGCTTATGCAGAATAGGCACTACTAAAAATGTTCCAAATAACGACGGAATTCAGCGATGGATTAAGTTAACGACAAATTTGGCGACGAAAATGGCGACGGAAGAACAATTTTAGAAAAAAGTCAGATTGTGCGACAGATATGACGACGGATTAAAAATTCTGTCGCCGTGATGGACATGTGGCGACGTAAATTCCGTCGCCATTCCGTCGCTAGCCCGGTTAAATAAACCAGAAAATCTGGTTTCATTCAGACCATTCGCGAAGAGAGAGAGGGAGAGTGAGAGGCGAATGCGAACGGAGAAGAAGCCCCCCCCGCCGCCCAGCCAGGCCACCGCTGGCCGTCCCCCGCCCACTCTGCCGCCTGCCGCCTCCCTTCCACCGCCGGTTATTTGGGTCACCTTGAGTTAGTTTCTTCAACTAAACTACTTGTAATTTGTACAAATTTTTGTATTACATTGTTAGAATTGCATAATTAGTTCATATTTATGTTGAAATGTGGTGTTTGTGTGAGGTTATTGGTTTGATTTGGTTCAAGATTGGGATAAATGCGATTTAGGGTTTAGGTTTGGTAGTTTGAAGTTAATGTTTGATATGTTGGTGGAATGAAATGGTTTAATTGATAATGTTGTTGAAATGTGCTATTTGTGTGCGGTTATTGCTCTAATTCATTACAAGAATTTGGTAAATGCGATTTAGGGTTGATGTTTGGTAGTTTGAAGTTTCATATGTTGGTGGAATGAAATGTTTTAATTGACAATGTTGTTGAAATGTGGTGTTCGTTTGAGGTTATTGATCTAATTTGGTTTGAGATTTTGCTAAATGCAATTTGGAGATTAGGTTTGGTGATGTGAACTTGAACGTTAATATGTTGGTGGATTGAGATGTATTAATTTATAATTTTGTTTAAATGTTAGTTCGTATGAAGTTGTAACTCATGTTTGTTTAAAGATTTCGCCCAATGCAATGTACACTTAGATTTGATAATTTTAAGTTCAAGTTTGATGTGTTGGTGGAATAAAGTGGTGAACTAAATATGTGTGAATTATTAGTTTTGTGATATTCGTGGGAATATAAGTATTTTTGTCGAAATTTATAAGTTCATTTTTGGGTACATGTGGAAATTTTGAAGTAGTCATATATAATATATAATTGCGTAATTTATGTAATTATTATAATTTTGATAAAAGATAATTCTTACTAAATACCTTATGTGGTTATTGTTATTTGAGCAGAATATGAATGGTCCTCCACATCGTAGGTGGATGTGTAATAGATTATTGCCTGATCGTAGTGGTTATACGCAAGAATTTCTAGATGGAGTCAATCAATTCGATCAATTTGCACATACACAGACAGAGTTTCTGAATGGGGGATAGTATAGATGTCCTTGTGCGAAACACAGAAATAGGGTGTACTTGACACCTGATGAGGTCAAGATGCACCTTATGTATAAGGGTTTTGTGCAAGAGTATTGATTTTGGATAAGTCATGGGGAAATAGAACCTCAGGAATATGCTTCTGGGTATTCAAATACTGAAATTCCGAAGTTGGAGGTTTAAGTCATGTCAATAATGACTACTCTGAATCCTACATAGATCGAATTGAGAACATAGTTGATGATGCTATAATAGCAAATCA
Source organism: Carnegiea gigantea (assembly GCA_029747015.1). NCBI lineage: Eukaryota > Viridiplantae > Streptophyta > Magnoliopsida > Caryophyllales > Cactaceae > Carnegiea > Carnegiea gigantea. Next base: position 335,234 of record JAKOGI010000611.1, read on the forward strand.
AAATGTAAGGAAAGAGAGGTCAAGCACTTGCCGAGAACCATTTTATAATATGGTTCAAGCTGCTCAACAACCTTTATATGATGGTTGCTCCACCCACAGTGAGCTATCTGCGGCGGTGAGAGTGTTGAGTATTAAATCTGATTATAATATGCCTCAAAACTGTTTCAATGAAGTTGCTCAGTTAATGAAAGAGATGTGTCCCCCTAACAACCGCGTGCCTAACAACTACGGGCAAACGAAGAAGGTTGTTAAAGATCTCGGCAACGATGTGGTCCAAATTGATTGTTGTCGGAAAGGTTACATGCTATTTTATAAGGAGGACGCAAACTTGGATGCGTGCAAGTTTTGTGGGCATTCAAGATGGAAGACGCAAAGGTCACAACAAAGGAATCAGAATCCATTGCCATACTTAAGGATGCATTACTTGCTGTTAAAACCTCGACTGCAGAGGTTGTACACATCAAGAAGTAGTGCAAAGCACATGAGATGACATTATGAACATCGATGCGAGGACGGTCTTTTATGTCATCCATCAGATGGGGCAGTGTTATCGTTTAAATTACCGCAAGTGCACGGCATAGCTGTAACTAGCAACCGGCAAGTACAGGTCGAATCCACAAGGAACTTGGCTTCAACTACCAGAACTAATTAGACCACTAAAGCTAGGCAATCAAAATCGTGGTTGGGAGGCTAAACTAGGTGAAACAATGACAGCTAATAAGTGTAGTAAGTAGCAGAATAGGAAGCACTTAGGTTGGAATTAACAGCACAAATATGCTAGCGAATCGATTACTGGCCCTACCAAACATCTCCCAGGCATGCATCACGAATGGATAGATTGTCAATTAAGCCCATCTCCTCCCTCTCTCAAGGGTCAAAGATTGATCCTAAAACTATAGTCGCCTATTTTCATGGGACTAAAAGTCAAAAGATTACAAGATTTACAATCTCAAATCCCAATTAGAATCCTAACTATTTTCATGTCAAAACCCTAATCGTCTACTAAGGCGCACTGGGTAACGGTTTTGTCTCTCAACGCTCCCCTAAACCCCAAATAAAAAGGATGAATGTTCTTTCGAGCATTTCATCGAACATGTGGCGTGCATAGTAGAATTCATAATCGCAGAACAAAGGGGGAGCAGGGATTGGGCCAGTACAAGATTCAATTACACATATTCGGTGTCAATCCCAACCTAAGTTGAGGGATTTAGCCTACAATCATATTCAAAATGATAATCATATCATTCAATTTAACAACCATGGCCAACAAAACCTAGAATAATTCCAAAACAAAGGAGAGAAGAATTGAGAACAAAAACCTGAGATTAATCATATGAATCAAAGGTGGAACAAAACTTCAATCCAATCACGGAACAAAAGTATGAGAATAAAACTATTGGCTAAACCTAGAAATCGCCTAAGAAAACGTCTGTCCAGAGAAAACTGAATAAAAACTGAATAATCCCAGAAGCAGCCCCGAAGGAAAATCTAAGTCGCGACGAGGAACGGCGGTGGCACGGTCGTGCCCCGAGGCACGGGGTCACCGTGCCCAAACTCTGCCAGAAATCACGCGAGCACCGTGCACGTGGCACGGGCTCACCACGTGGCATGACCACACCATGCCACGTGGCACGGCTAGGCCGTGCCACTTGGTTGGCCGGCCAATCGTGTCGTGCTTGCGTGGTACGATTCGGCCTTCTGCTCCAGGGCTTCTGTGCTTGATCCGTGGGACTTCTACACGACGTTTAATTGACCTCCTTCGTGACTTTAGATTCGCCTTTTTGACGCTCTTTTCTACCAAATATTAACTATCTTTCCGTTCTTTCGACAAAGTTCCTGAAATTACAGAAAGACGTCGTATGAGCGAAATATATGCATAGGAGGTCGATTTGACCTTTTCCTGAATGATAAAGCATGAAAATGTAGGAAAAATCGAGTCAAATACGGGCTAAAATATGGTATAAAAATAGGTTTATCAACTCCCCCATGCTTATTTCTTGCTTGTCCCCAAGCAAGACTAGCATAAAATGCTAACGAAGGAGAGAAACCTATAGCAGCGCTCCTCCTCAGGTAAAAAGGCGAACGATCAATAAATCCGAATGACTTATGCATTGGAGGTAGCCAAGTTAAAATGTGAGACAGTCAATAAAATACTCTCATTCCACCCACTAATCCCCCTACACTATGCAATACGTCAATCACGCCAATATTGAAGCATATAGTAGGATGAGACATTCCTCAACAAATGGTGAGTAAGCAGGACTGGCAGAACCTGACTTTAGGAAAAAGTGGAACGCTCCCCTCAATGTGTTTAGAATGTGTAGCAAGGGTGCACTCAATATTTTGTCCAATCAAGCAAACTACCATAAGCTTGGTAGAGTTCTCAATTCTCCACCACTTGATACAAAATGCAATATGCCAATCATGAGGGCTTGCAAAAGGGTTGTAATAAGGCTAAGGGTAATGGGTGAGAAGTGGAATACATTTGGGAAGAGTAAATCTAACGATCAAGGGACTAGGGAACAAAAAACACTTCCGCGACTTATAATAAAATCAACGACTTCACACCACGTTTAGAAAGATAAAAGCCTACAACAACCTCAAGAGGGAATTTGGCAATTTCATTGTCGTACCCCCATGCCAAACACTTTATTCACAACTTCTCTTTTTTCTTTCTTCTTTTTTTTATTTTCAACATTTCTTTTCTCTCTTTTTTTGTTTTTTTGAGAAGCAAAAACAAGGTAAATGAGAATGACATGAGCTCCACAAACTCAAAGCATGATCCCTCCTAATCAAACCACAAATAAAATGCCCAATGCGAACTAGGATCCATAGCAAACCCAACTCAAGCAAAAGTGTTGCTCCACTAGACCTTGACAAGGATACCCAAAGTGTGTATAGGCCAAGTGTGTAGTGGGTAGGGTGCAGCAACAAAAATAGGAGCAAGGCACAAAGGGCTAGCAAGGGGATAATGTACATTAATGGGTGGCTTTTTGGCTCATGTGGCTAAGTGAAACAAACATGCCTCAATCATATTAACATATGCACATGCTAAATGTGATTTCAAAGAGAATAATACCAAGCTCTAGAGATGCAATCATGGATGAGTCACATGTGAAAGAGAGTATGAGACTATATGTAACGAATAGTCATTAGGCTCAAAATCTCACAGGTAACTCTACCACAGTCCAACCACTTACTCCAAGGTATGTCCCACTTATCAAGGTCAGTCAAGCCAAACCATATGAATCTCAAGGGCAATATAACATATAATACAGGGCAGGGTAGCTATAGATGGCAATGTTAAAGTACAATTTCATAAGAACTCGCACAATAACAGGCCACACTTCAACACACAACTCAACTAGATTAATCAATCACCACCTCTTGTGTTCTCTTCATAAGAGGGGTTTTCGCACACATTTATTAAAAAGCAATAAAACTAACTAAGAAAAGCAATAAAAGATATAAAGGATAGTGAGTAGAAGGGTAAGAAGTAGTACCTGGAAAGCTTAGGGATGCCTAACTCAATCACGTCTCCTTGTGAGATGTAATATGTAACTCATATGCTCTAACCTACATGCTCTATTAAAGGAAAAAAATGCAGAGATACCCTAGGAAAAACTATATGCCATCCTATCTAAATGATGCAAATTCAAATTGTGCCATTCAACCAACACCCCAAAATCTACTATTCCACCCAAAGAGCGATAAGCTTACCCTCCATGCTTGAAATTAGCATTGTCCTCAATGAAAAAGACAAGTAAAAATACCAAGGGCAAGGGAAACCAATAGTGCCTAAGGGGAGAAGGGAGAGAGGGGGAAGAAGGACACACACTTTTTTTTTTTGGAGAACGAAAAAAAAAATGCTTGGGTTGCCTCCCAAGAAGCGCTTGTTTAAGGTCTTTAGCTTGACCCTTACCTCCAAATGGTGAACAGTGATGACACGGGAGGTGTACTACTGGAGGTGTAGAATGGTGAAGTGGGATCAACTACCTCCCTAGTACAGACAGAAGTGATCCCAAAACTAGTTGGGATCGGCAGAGGATCATCATGCATTGCTCACCATATGTAGGGTCCTCCATCTCCATCAAAAACCTCGATCCTAGAGATAGCATCAGGAGGAATTGTACGCATGGGTGCTGCAGGAGGTGGGTAGGTGACAGGCGCTGGAGATGGTGTGGTGAAGGGAAACAAAAATCCACCCTCTCCCCACACATCCGGAAAGATATGGTGCCGGCCTGTACATCGATTTTCGCCCCAGCTGTAGCCAGAAAGGGTCTCCCTAGTATGATAAGCACAAGAGAACTCTCATCCATATCCATGACGAGGAAATCGCATGGGATAACGAACTCACCCACCTTAACTGGGATATCCTCCAGAATGCCAACAGGTTGCCTGGTGGAGCAATCTGCTAGCTGAACAAATATGGTGGTGGGGGTGAGGTCCAGCGACTTTAGCTTCTGGCAGAGGGAGAGGGGCATTAAACTTACGCTGGCCCCCAAGTCACAAAGTGCTCCCTCTTTCTGCACATCCCCTATGCAGTAAGGGATGGAAAAATCGCCTGGGTCTTGCAACTTGACAGGTGACTGTAAGATTAAGCTACCCACCCGCCCAGTAGGCATCACTGATCCTCCCTCAGGTTCACCTTTCTTGGAAAGAAAATCTTGCACGAATTGCAAGTAGGCAGGTGTTTTCTTGAGGGCTTCCAAGAAAGGGGTATCAGCATATACCCGCTTCAACACATCTAGGAATCTCGCATATTTGGGCTCAAGCTGAAATAGCTTGGCCCAGGCCAATCTCTGAGGGTAGGGTACTGGTGGCTGATAGTGATGAATGGGAGGTGCAGGACTCACCGTCTCAATAGGGCTCAACCTCTTCTCTTTCTGCTGCCTTTCAGTCCCTACAGAATTAGGAACCAAAACTACCTCCTAGAGAACCATCACCGGGCTCTCCTCCATCTCATCTTTCACAGTTGAGATAGTATTAATGTGACCTCTGGGGTTGGTCTCAGGCTGACCTGGCAGGTGTCCTTGAGGTCGGGGCAGATGACTAACCTGCTGAGCTATCTAGGCGATCTAGGTATCCATCGCCTTCTGATGGGTTGCTATGGCATCAAACTTGGAGTTTAGCAGATTGATTGACGCACTAAGATTCTCATTGGTCTTAGTCTGCGCCGTTATGAACTGCTCCATCATACTCTCCAAGTGGGCTGTAGATGGTTAAGGTGGAGGTGGAGGTGGTGGGGTGACGGCTGCTCGAGGTTGGAACCCAGGTGGTCGCATGGCATTTTGAGGAGGTGGGTTAGGGTTTTTGTATGGGGGGTTAGAATAGCTCTTCAACCCCTGATTGTAAGCAGTGAGCTAAGAGGTATGCTGTGGTGGGGGTTGAAAACCTTGAAGAGCATTAGCATGCTCAATAGCAGATAGGCCATTGTAGCACTCAGTAGATGTGTGTCCCTGCACACTACAGGTCTCGCAGATGGCGTAGACCCCAACTGATAACCCTAAAGAACCACCTGGAGTAGGGGAGATGCCCACTTTGTCTAGCCTCTGTGCTAGCACATCCACCTGACTTGCTAGAAGAGTCACAGCGTCGACCGCGTACTTGCCACTGCTCCTATGCGGGGTGGCTCTATCACTTGCCTAATGATAATTGTTGGAAGCCATCTATTCCAACAAGACCTTTGCTGCCTCGATCGACTTATCCATGAGAGCTCCTCCTGCAGCGGCATCTACTGAGATTATCACTGACTGCTCTAATCCATTGTAGAATGTCTGGACTAGAAGACAGTCAGGAACGCCATAATGAGGGTACTGCCGCTGGAGGTCCTTGAACCTCTCCCAACCCTCATAAAGGGACTCGCCATCCCTTTGAAAGAATGAAGTAATCTCAGTCCTCAGTTTTGCAGTCTTGTCCGGTGGAAAATACTTGCTGAGGAAGGCCTTGGAGAGCATCTCCCAGGTGGTGAATGAGTTGGGCCCCTCATTCTGTAACCAATCACTGGCTCTGTCCCTCAGCGAGAAAGAGAAAAGCCACAGCCTAATTGCATCAGTGGACGCCCCATTGATTTTGATAGTGTCGCACTTCGCAAGAAACTTGCGAATATGCACATTGGGGTTTTCAGACGGGTGTCCGCTGAATTGCTCCCACTCCACAAATGAGATAAGTGCTGGGCTGAGCTTGAAATTGTTAGCCTTGACTGCAGGGCTAACTATGGAAGATGTGATGCCCGATGCTTGTGGCAGAGCATAGTCCCGCAACACTCTATGGTCGCCTTCTGCCATTGCCACTTCTGCCCTCTTCTTCCTTCTTGCTTCTCCACCTCGCCGTCGTGCGGCTTCTTCTATCTCAAGATCAAATGGAAGAAGGGCTTGACTCCCTTGGCTCCTCCTATGCATACAAAGCAAACACTACCCAGGCGTAAACAGTTTCACGCAAGAATAAAGAAGAACTAAACTACAAAAAGAAAAATAAAGACTTAGTCTAGAGTATTGTAACCGGTTCTAATATTTAAAAAAATAGGTTCCCCGGCAACGGCGCCAAAAACTTGTTATCGTTTTAATTACCGCAAGTGCACGGTGTAGCTGTAGCTAGCAACCGGTAAGGACGGGTCGAATCCACAGGGAACTTGGCTTCAACTACCAGAACTAATTAGATCACTCAAGTTAGGCAATCAAAATCATGGTTGGGAGGCTAAACTAGGTGAAACAATGACAGCTAATAAGTGTAGTAAGCAGCAGAATAGGAAGCACTTAGGTTGGAATTAACAGCACAAATATGCTAGCGAATCGATTACTGGCCCTACTAAACATCTCCCAGGCATGCATTACGAATGGATAGATTGTCAATTAAGCCCATCTCCTCCCTCTCTCAAGGGTCGAAGACTAATCCTAGAACTATAGTCGCCTATTTTTATGGGACTAAAAGTCGAAGGATTACAAGATTTACAATCTCAAATCCCAATTGGAATCCTAACTATTTTCATGTCAAAACCCTAATTGTCTACTAAGGCGCACTAGGTAACGGTTTCGTCTCTCAACGCTCCCCTAAACCCCAAATAAAAAGGATGAATGTTCTTTCGAGCATTTCATCGAACATGTGGCGTGCATAGTAGAATTCATAATCGCAGAACAAAGGGAGAGCAAGGATTGGGCCAGTACAAGATTCAACTACACATATTCGATGTCAATCCCAACCTAAGTTGAGGGATTTAGCCTACAATCATATTCAAAATGATAATCATATCATTCAATTCAACAACCATGACCAACAAAACCTAGAATAATTCCAAAACAAAGGAGAGAAGAATTAAGAACAAAAACCTGAGATTAATCGTATGAATCAAAGGTGGAACAAAACTTCAATCCAATCGTGGAACAAAAGTATGAGAATAAAACTATTGGCTAAACCTAGAAATCGCCTAAGAAAATGTCTGTCCAGAGAAAACTGAATAAAAACTGAATAATCCCAGAAGCAACCCCGAAGAAAAATTTAAGTCGCGATGCGGAACGGGGGTGGCACGGTCGCGCCCCGAGGCACGGGGTCACCGTGCCCAAACTCTAACAGAAATCACGCGAGCACTGTGCACGTGGCACGGGCTCACCACGTGGCACGGCCACACCGTGCCACCTGGCATGGCTGTGCCATGTGGCACGACCAGACCGTGCCACTTGGTTGGTCGACCAATCGTGCCGTGCTCGCGTGCTACGATTCGACCCTCTGCTCCAGGGCTTCTGTGCTTGATCCGTGGGACTTCTACGCGACGTTTAATTGACCTCCTTCGCGACTTTAGATTCATCTTTTTGACGTTCTTTTCTACTAAATATTAACTATCTTTCCGTTCTTTCGACAAAGTTCCTAAAATTACAGAAAGACGTCGTATGAGCGAAATATATGCATAGGAGGTCGATTTGACCTTTCCTTGACATGATAAAGCATGAAAATGTAGGAAAAATCGAGTCAAATACGGGCTAAAATATGGTAGAAAAATAGGTTTATCAGGCAGCATGGAAACATTTCGATGCCAAGTGCCCTGAATTTACTGCATAGCCTCGGAATGTGAGGCTTGGCTTATGTGCTGATGGATTTAATCCTTACACATTGTCTTCAAGATCATACTCCATTTGGCTGGTGGTCATTACACCTTATAACCTCCCCCCTGAAATGTGTATGACCACACCGTTTATGTTCTTGACTTGTGTAATCCCCGGGCCCAAAAATCCCAAGAACAAGATAGATGTATATTTACAACCTCTTGTTGATTAGTTGAAAGAGTTGTGGGATGTTGGAGTTGAGACTTATGATATTTCTACGGGGCATACATTTCAGATGAAGGCTGTACTTTTGTAGACGATCAATGATTTTCCCGTATATGGAATGTTATCTAGGTGGAGTACTAATGGCCAATCGGCATGTCCCGTATGTATGAAACAATAAAAGGCTTTGAGATTGCGAAATGGAGGTAAATTCTCATGATTTGACTGTCGTCGGTGTTTTTTGCCAAGGAATCATGCGTTCAGAAGAAATAGAATCGCATTTAGGAAAGGAAGAACTGTTACAGGGGGTTCTCCTTGCCGATTGCTTGGGGAAGAACTTTATGCGGAGTTGGAAGATTACCCAATGGTAAACACAAATGGTGACTTTGTCATACCAGAATTTAAGGAGAATGAGCACAACTGGACAAAGAAGAGCATATTCTGGGAATTGCCTTATTGGCAACACCAACTGCTCCGCCATAATTTAGATGTGATGCACATTGAGAAGAACTTCTTCGAGAACATTATCAACATTGTTATGGATGTTCATGGGAAGACAAAGGACAATGCCAAATCAAGAATGGATGTTGCAGAAATATGTGATAGACCAAAATTACATTTACATTCAGGGCCAAGTGGTAGGCCAATTAAACCAAAAGCGAAGTTCGTACTTCCTGTGGATAAACGAAGAGAGTTGTGTGAATGGGTGAAGGAGCTTCAAATACCTGATGGATATTGCTCTAATTTGAGAAATATCGTGGACCCTAATGAGGCTAAGTTCAACAACATGAAAAGTCATGATTGTCATGTCTTCATGGAGACTCTTTCACCAATTACATTTGGTGCACTCCCAGATGATGTGTTGAAACCTCTTATAGAGATAAGCCAGTTCTTCAAGAACTTATGCTCAACAACATTGCGGGAGGATATGCTTGAGGAACTGCATCACAACATTATCATCACTTTGTGTAAGTTGGAGACCATTTTCCCTCCTGGCTTTTTCAATGTCATGGAGCACCTGCCAGTGCATTTGGCAAATGAGGCTCAACTAGGTGGTCTAGTACGATACCGATGGATGTATCCATTTGAGAGGTAAATTATACTATAATCGATGAAACCTTCTATGAATTCTTATATGTGGAATCACTTAAAAGTGATTGCAGTTGTGAATTTGGTAGGATCTTTGACCGATTGAAGAGAAAGATAAAGCAGCAAGCGTGTCCTGAGGGTTCAATCACAGAAGCATACCTAGAGGCAGAGAGGACATTCTTCGCCTTCTATTACTTCGGCTCTAATGTGCCCTCCATGCGTACTAGGTGCAGGAGAAATGAGGAAGACGATGAACATATTAATCATTTTCTAACTCTGTCCGTGTTTGCACCACAAGGGACCGTTATTGGTAGGAAAAGATCAAAGTATTTCACAGATGCCGAATATGTTGCTGCCCATCTTCACGTACTGTTAAATTGTGACGAAGTTAAACCTTATATAGGGTGAGTGGTATTTTCACTTCCAATTCAGTTTATCATTCATAGCGCAAGTATATTAATAGGCTTCGTAAAATGTGATAGAATTTTCACGGAACAAGTGAGAGCTGCACGTCTCAATATCAGCGACGTAGATGTCGACACCATCATCGAAACTCATTTTGCAGATTGGTTTAGTGAGAATGTAAGTATTCGGACTCATTTATTCATAATTTGAACATAACAGTTAATTAGGTGCATTGTATTAATTAAAACCACATGTTATGTCACCTTAGGTGCATTATATTCAACTGTTCGAGACCGACAAACATTGCTACCTGAGCCAATTGGCCGTAAAGCCAAAGCGGTATGTGTCGACGTGGACGGCATATAGAGTAAATGGATTCAAATTCCACATTGAAGCTCAAAGCGTCGGGAAGAAAACATATAATTGCGGTGTTGGTGTTTGTGGCACTGGGGAAGGCGACATTGAGAATGATTATTATGGTGTACTGAAGGACATTGTCCAAATTAAGTATGTAAGTGAACCACTTAAACGGTGTGTGCTCTTTAGTTGTGAGTGGTTTGACCCCACATTGAATCATGGGACACGATCTCATAAACTAAGCAACCTTATTGAGGTATACCGTATAAGAAGGTACCGAAAGTACGACCTATTTATCTTTCCAAACACTGCATCACAAGTATACTTCATGCCACATGTAGATCGCTCAAGAGATAGGGCCAATTGGCTTGTTGTCATACCAACCAAACCAAGGGCGAGAGTGGATCAGCAGTACACTCTACCTACTGCGTACCAACAAACGGACATGACGACTATCATTGAACCTGCGAATGACGCCATCCCTGCATCATTAGTAGATGAAAGTGCACCACCGGAAGAGGTTAATGATGAAATAGGATTTTCATTCATTCACGGTAATGACGAGATAGATGAGGTAGAGAATAATGAGGATGATGAAGAGGGAGAGTGGGATGACGGTAATGAAACAGATGAAGCTGAAGAAAATTTGCATTTGTATGATGATGATGACGATGACATTGATGACGATGAGCATGCAGATGATTGAGTGGTTACGAATTCTTATGTATATGAGTACTTTGCATGTCAAACAATTGGTTGTGACTTTACTTTTATTGTATGAATGAGCTTTGCAAAATATGTGTAACCTATGTACCTGTTATGATGTATGAGGAAAACGGTTTACATGTGCAATCATTATATATTTGTACTTGGCATTGTTATCATATATTTTAGGTATGGATTCAAGTTATCGTCGAGTAAAGTCCTCCCCTCGAGGTGGAGGACGAGGGCGTTGGACCTCTGCCGTTGATCCGGCTGCAATGGACATTGATCCATCTTCCCCTCAGGTACCTCATATACCAGTTCAGCCAAGAGCGACAATGGCTGCTTATATATCAGGTATTTCAGGACCACTGCCTCCTCCATTTGGGGCTTTCCATTATCAGACCTCATACATTCCGAACCAAAGTACCATGTACGGCCAATTTGCTTACAACATTCCTCCAAACCCCCCATGTTGTTCACACTGTGCAGCCCACTCCCCAACCGACTCCCCAACCCGCTCACCCTAAACAAACCAGTCCCAAGAGAACATTGAAAGTGGTGAAGGTGAAGCACAATCCAGTCATGAGGGCACTCAAGCTAAGACTTGGATTGTCAGACGGTAACGGATAAGTTTTCATTTGTTATATCTTATGAAGTACTACAAGAATTTTGCATTACAAGTAATGAATTTTATGTGTTATGCTCAATTAGGTTTCTCCCTAATGATGGTGCTGTTAGTAGGATTTCGCTTATATTTCAAAGCAAATTTGACAGAGCTTGGCCTACTTGTAGAGTTCAAGGTAACTACAGTGACTTCGTATTAACAGTCTCTGTGAACGTGATATATTAGTATTGAATTATTTGATGTGTTTTTTGTTTCATGATTACAGAAGTGGTTTACTTGGGATCCGATCCATGAGAACCGTATAAGAAGAAATTTTGAAAACCGAGGCAATGCACGCTTGCGAGACTTCTTTGGCAAAGCAAGGAAGCATAACAAGAAGCCTGTTTGGCTCGGTGATGCTCAATAGAAGGGACTCCAACAGCACTGGGCGAATAACCATTATAAGAAATTGCGTGAAACAGCCCAGAAGAACCGACTGGGGACTCTAGAAAGTCGTGGCCCATCTCTCCACACCTGTGGCTCAATCCCTATGCATGAGCATAGGCGGCGTCTGGTAAATGAATTAATGTTTGCTACGTATTCGTTTAAGTTTAATACTGTATTTTGTGTTGTGCTTGACATCATTCTTTCTGGCACGTACATAGAGGGAACAACTTGGGACAGAGCCCACCATTGTTGAATTATTCAGTCGCACTCACAAACTCCAGGGCAAAGAAGATGCCCCTTGGGTTGACAAAAAATCACAACAAACATATGTAAGCAATTAGCTATTCTCAATCTTCATTGGTAGTTTCCCCCTGAACTTGTATACTTTATTTCAAGTATATTTAGTATGAATGATTTCGTGCGCATGTTGCAATATTGTAGGAATCCTTTGAAGGTGATTTTCAAAATATTATCAACTCTCAAGGGACTGGGGATGATAGTTCTCAAGATCCAAACCAACCATTTCCAAATCCAAATGAGTTGTGGGTGAAGATGTTCAAGAACAAGAAGGGTCGTATTTATGGCATTGGGGATGAGGCTGTCAACATGAGGGAATCCGGTTACTTCAGTTCCACTCAAAGATCCGGTACAGTTTTCATATTAACGTTTCAATGACCATGGTTATACATTGAATTTACTTACTTGCAATACTAATGCGTACTTCACTGAAACGCCTGTCAGCAGGTACCGGTTCTACACCATCGCAACAAGAGCTCAATGAGTTAAGGGGTGTAGTAACCAACTTGGGGGGTGAGCTAACTTCACAAGCTGAAAGCTACAGGTTGGTTATGGAGAAATGTAAGCAACTGGAGGAATCCAACAGATTGCTCACCCAAATCAACCAACAACTGAGGCAACAAATGATGAGCATCGATCAGCGCCTCCAAGCTTTCTTTCAAATGCAACAGGCGTCTGGCTTGGGATCTCAGCCACTATTTACTCATCACTTGCAACATAATGAGGAAGATGGTGAGGCAGAGGAAGAGGAAGGGGAAGAGGAAGAGGAAGACCTTGGTGATTGAGTTGGTTGCAGGTTTCCTTCAGCTGGTGCCTCTTCTGCTTGATTCTTCACGAAGTATATCTTTTGTTGCTTGCTTCCCCTCCCCTTTATGCTTATTTCACTTCCCTCGCCCTGATAATTATTTCGCTCCCCTTCCATTTCACGCTTGCTTCTCCCTCTTTTGCAAACATATATATAATTTCATTCTCAATTACTGGCAATTAACTTCTGGTTTGTTTGGATTTGAGGTTTGTGCGTGATATGTACAGACTTTGTTTCAAACTTGTGGTTTGTGATATGTAGAGAGTTTGTTTGGAACTTCTGGTTTGTGAATTGAAAACCCTTGGTTGAAAGTCTTGCGTTGGATGTGAAATTCCACCTTTGTGTGGCTTGAAATTGTTGAGAACGCTTCGAATGAAGCCATATCCGAAGCCGTTGGATGTTGATTGAGTGCGAAGATGTTGTAAATTTCTTGCAGGAATTCGTTTGTATGTACGAATATGATCAAAAGCAAGCGATTTTATTTTTAAAAAAAAGAGGGCTAGCAACGGAATGGCGACGGACGGGAAAAAAAAAAATTTTTTGGGGCAGGGGGCGACAGAATTGATAATCTGTCACCATCAGCGGTGGAATTTCTGTCGCCCATTCTGTCTCTGATGAGACGGATTATAAATTCCGTCGCCTACCATTGCCCTACCAGTTTCCCCTGCCAAAAAATTATGTCGCAATTTCGGTCGCTAAATCCGTCGCCATTGACGACAGAATTTTGAAATTCCGTCGCCAGGTACTCAGCGACGAGCGAAATCCGACAACCGTATTCCGTCGCCAATTCCGTCGCTGATGTCAAAATTCCGTCGCTGATTAACCGATTTCCGTCGCTGATTCCGTCTTTATTTCGTCTTTTTCTTGTAGTGATGAGTGACTCACCACATCGTTTGTGGATGTATAATAGATTATTATCCGATCGTAATGGTTATACAGAAGAATTCTAAATGGGATAAATCAATTTGATGCATTTGCAAGTAGGTAAGCAGACTTCCAAAGTGGAGGGAAATATAGATGCTTATGTTAAAAATGTAAAAATAGAGGGTACTTAACACTCGATGAGGTAATGATGCACCTGATGTATAATGGTTTCGTGAAAGGATATTGGTATTGAATAAGTCATGGAGAAGTAGAGCTTCAACAATATAATTTTGGATATTCTACTAGTGAAATGGGCGAAGCTAGTGGCCCAAGTCATAAAAATTATACCCACAATGAGTGCTACTTAGCTCATATAGAGCATATGGTTAGTGATGCCGTATTGACGAATCAAAATGTAAGGGTTCAGGAGGGAAGCAGTTCTCAAGAACCATTTTATAATACGGTTCAAGCTGCTCAACGGCCCTTATATGATCATTGTTCAACCCACAGTGAGCTCTCTGCTGCTGTTCGGCTATTGAGTATCAACTCTGATTATAATATGATACAATATTGTTTCAATGGAGTTGTTCAGTTAATAAAAGAGATGTGTCCACCTAACAATCGTGTGCTAAAAAACTATGGCCAGACGAAGAATGTTGTTAAAGATCTCGACAATGATGTGATACACATTGATTGTTGCCATAAAGGACGTATGCTCTTTTTTAAAGATGACTCAAACCTCGATGAATGCAAATTTTGCCGGCATTTGAGATAGAAGAGGTAAAGGTCGTAACAAAGGAATCAAAGACCATTGCATATGCAAAGGATCCATTACTTGCCATTGAAACCTCGATTGCAGAGGTTGTATGCATAAAGAAGCACTGCAGGGTATATGAGATGGCATTATGAACATTGGCGGGAGAACGACGTTTTGTGTCATCCATCAGATGGCGCATCATGGAAAAATTTTGACAATAAGTACCCCAATTTTGCTCCAGAGCCTCGAACTATTAGACTTGGTTTATGTGCTGATGGATTTAATCCTTACACATTGTCATAACCTTATTCCATTTGGCCGATAATGGTCACACATTATAACCTTCCCCCTGAAATGTGTATGACCACACCATTTATGTTCCTCACTTGTGTAATCCCTGGCATTAAAAATCTCAAGAACAAAATAGATGTATAGTTACAACCACTTAATGATGAGTTGAAGGAGTTGTGGGATGTTGGAATTGAAACGTATGGCATATCTACGAGTACAATGTTTCAAATGGAAGCTACACTTATGTGGACCATCAATGATTTCCCAGTGTAGGGGACATTATCTGGGTGGAGCACTAGTGGTCAATTGGTATGTCCAGCATGTATGACACAACAGAAGGCTTTGAGACTCAGGAATGGAGGTAAGTTCTTGTAGTTTGATTGTCATCAGTGTTTCTTACCAAGGAATGATGCATTTAGGATAAACATAACTTCATTTAGAAAAGACGAAGCTGTTATTAGGGGTCCTCCTCATCACATAAGTGGGGAACAACTTCATACAGAGGTGGAACACGACCCAATGGTCACAACAAACGGTGACTTCCAAATACCGGAATTTAAGAAGAACAAGCATAACTGGATGAAGAAGAGTATATTCTGGAAGTTGCCTTACTGACAACACCAATTGCTCTGCCATAATTTAGATGTGATGCATATAGATAAGAACTTCTTAGAGAACATCATTAACACTGTGATGGATGCTCAAGGAAAAACAAAGGACAATGTCAAATCAAGAATGGATGTTGCAGGTATTTGTGATAGAGAAGAATTACATTTGCAGTGAGGTCCTAATGGCAAAACAGTTAAACCAAAAGCGAAGTTCGTTTTTCCTGTAGATAAAATAAGAAAGTTGTGTTAATTAGTTTAGTCAAAATGTAAGTAACTGAACTTCTTTAATCATAAGTATTACGAAACAATTGAGATCATTGTATTAATGAAAACCACATTGTGTGTCATCTTAGGTGCATTGCATTCAACTATTTAACAGTCGTAAATATTAGTACTTGACACAACTAGCAGCGAAGCCTAATAGAAATGTGTCAATGTGGACGGCAGGCAGAGTTAATGGATCTAAATTCCACACAGAAGCCCACAATGTTGGGAAGAAAACGTATAATTGTGGTGTTGGTGTATGTGGGATTGGGGAAGGTGATATTGAAAATTATTATTATGGCATACTGAAAGATATTATTGAACTAGAGTGTATGGGTGAACCACTTAAAAGATTTATGTCATTCAGTTGTGAGTAATTTGATCCCACATTCAATCGTGGGACACGACCTCATAAATTAAGCAAACTTGTTGAGGTTCATTGCACAAGGAGGTACAGAAAGTACGATCCATTCATCTTCCCCAGCATGACATCACAAGTATACTTCATGTCACATCTAGACCTCTCAAGGGATAGAGTCAATTGGCTTGTTGTCATACCAACCAAGCCAAGAGCCAGGATGGATGTGCAGTACACTTTACCAATTACATACCAACAAATGGTGATAACGACACTTGGTGAACCTACGAATGATGTTATCCCTATATCATTAGTGAATGAAAATACACCATCGAAAGAAGTTAATGATGATGTGGGTTTTTCATATATTCAAGTGAATGACGACATAGATGAGTAGAAGGGGATGACGGTGATGAAGAGGGTGAGTGGGATGATAGGAATGAAACAGATGAAGAAGAGGGAGATATACATTTATATAATGATGAGGACAATGATGATGATGAGAATGGTGATGAGGATGCCAATGAAGATGAAGCAGACAATTGAGTGCTTACAAAATGTTATGTACTTCAGTACTTAGTTTTGTAACGCACATGTGTACTCATGTACTTGTATTATATGCGTGCGAATATATTTGCTGTTCTACCAATTGTGTTGTGTAATTAGATTGTTGCTATATACAATCGTTATTTGTGTTTGTTATGAACTATTTTAGATATGAATTCCACCCCACGTCGAGGGAAGTCTTCCCCACATCGAGGGAAGTCTTCTACTCGAGGTCGAGGAAAAGGAGATAGGAGTTCTAGCGAACATCCTACTGCAATGGATATTGGTTCACCTTCCTCCCAAGCCACTCACATGTTAGGTGCATTAGGAACAATCCCACCTCAATTTGGGAATATTCCTATAGGCCCGGTACTTCCTTGTATGCTATATAGCCCTAACCAGCCATTCATTGCCCAACAATTTGCATATTACATTGCAACCAACACAACTTTTGCCACCACTAGCACCCGTACATCCCAACCCATCAACCCTAACTCTTACAAGTCCCGATAAAACGTTGGAACTGGAGATGCTGAAGTGCAATTTAGTCAAGGAAGTTCCCGAACAAAAACAGTTATTGTGCCAGATGGTAATGGGTAAGTGAAATATTTTATGTGTTTACAATTGCATGATGTTTTCTGCTGCATTAGGTTCATTCCAAATGATGGTGCTGTTAGTAGGATTTCTCATATCTTCCAAGGCAAATATTTGATTGTTAGCCTACTTGGAGTAAAGTGCCTAGACATGCTCGAGATTTATGGTTTGGAGAGTTCAAGGTAAGTAAAGTGACTACATATTAAGACTTCTTACAAGGCTCCGGTTCGTTTATAAGGAATTATTTGCTGTGTTTTCATTTTCTAATTTACAGAAGTGGTTCACTTGGGATCTTATCCATGAGAACCACATCATGAAGAATTTTGAAAACAGAGACAATGCACGTTTGAGGGACATCCTTGGAAAAGCAAGGAAGCATAACAAGAAGCCTTAGTGGCTTGGTGATGATCAATGGAAAGGACTCCAAGAGGATTGAGTGAATAAATCATACAAAAAATTATATGAAAAAGCCAAAAAAGATCAGCTTGGTGATCCATAGAGTCTTAGACCATCTATTCATACTTGAGGCTCGATCCCTATGCATGAGCATAGGAGGCATCTGGTAACAAATCGTACATCTTATAATGTTGTTTTACTTATTTGTTTCCTTGTGGTATCCAACATGTTTTCTTGAATTTGTTTAATTCGTACATAGAGGGAGCAATTTGGGACGGATCCGATAATTGTTAAGTTGTTTGCCTGCACTCACAGGCTTAGAGGCAAACCAGATGAACCTTGGGTTGATAGAAGATCACAACAAACCTATGTAAGTTATTCTTGATAATTAATCTTACGTGGTGATTCATATATTTTTATTAAGTCTAACATATTTGATGTTTTGCAAATGTTGTGATATTATAGGAGTTCTTCAGCAAGAATTGCAGAAAATCATCAACTCTTAAGGGGCTTTGTAGGACAACTCCTAAGATTCATCTCAACCACTTTCAGACCCAAATGAGTTGTGGGTGAAGGCCTATACGAATAAAAGGGGTCATATTTACGGCATTGGAGATGGGGCCGTCAACATAGGGGAATCCCCCTACTTTAGTCTATCTCAACGTGCCGGTATGCTAAACTTTAACTTCAATTTCAGTCGTTAATGTGAAAATTGTCCACAACGACAGTTTAGGTTAAGTTACGTTATTCTCACTACATTCTTACTACATACACATGGTTTGTATGTGATGTATGGTGATGACACACTTGGATTACTTTGGCTTGAATGTGATGTTTGAGTTGTTTGTGAATTAGGAATTGTTGAGAATGCTTCGAGTGAAGCAGTTTTATGGAATGGATTGTTGAATACCCTCGATGTATTTTCTTACAGGAAATCTAATGTATTGTGTTTGGGGTATTTGAAAGAACAAAATTTTTATTTTTTAAAATAAACCAAAACATAGCAATGGATAGGCGATGAACAAGGATTTTTTTTAAAAAAAATTCAGCATGTGGCCACGGAATTGAGCATCCGTCGCCACCTAGCAGGGGTTCTGTTCTCGCCAAACTGAGATGTCCATCGCTATTTCTGTCGCCACCTAGGGACGGATCCTGAAATTCTGTTATTGAGTTGTCAGCGACAAGCCACATTGCGATTCTCAATGTCTGTCGCTAGTTCCGTCGCTGATTTAAAATTTCTATCGCTGATATACTATTTTTTGTCACTAATTCCGTCTCTACATGACCTTTTTTTTTGTAGCGAATATGTCATCTAACTTCTTCTGTTACGCCAAAAAAAGTACCTAATTATGCATAATTATGAATTCAAAAAAAAGTACTTGAACTAATAATTTGGACCACACACATCAAGCAACATCTGATGTAAGAGATCCTTGCGATTCTCAATTGGACATCCAAGTAAACCTTGCAACATGTTGTGATTCTTCACAAGGAAAGGATATGCGCTACCCAAAACTCCACCTTGAATACCCAATTCACCTAACAATTTCCAAATCTCAAATTCTGATGTTGGCTTTTGATTCAATTTTTCTGTCTTAGCAGCACATATCTTAATAGCATTAGCGACATTATCTAAACCTTCCTTCATCATTAAAACCTCATCCTCTCTGAAAAATTTGTTTTTACCTTTCATCCTTTTAGATGAAGATTCTCCTTTAGAATTTTCTTCATCTAGCAATTAGTCCCTCCAACATGTCCAGTATTGACACAGTTATCCATGTTCTCAAGTATAATTTCTTTTTGAGATATCAGATGGTTAATCTCATCAGTTGTATGAACAATTAGGTCATTACCAAGTCTCTCTCTTATTTTAGCAGCTGCTTCAACTCCACTTCCAGTTGCTCTTCCTTGCTAATAAAGTTTAACCAATTTTTCCCAATTATGAAATGTCTTCCATCGTAGATCAGCAGCAAATGACTTATTCTAAAAAATTGTAGGAAAATAAATAATACACATGAGTATAGTAATATTTAACTCTCCAAATATGATGATAAATAAATTCATAATTAACTAAAAAAGGAACATACCTTAATCAACTCTTCCCAAACTTCATTCTCAATTTCCCAAGTACAAGTGTGAGAGTTAAAGGAAAACCCACTCAATCCGCCCTTAAAAACATCATAAATGGGTCCAAATATATTTTTAATGTGCTTCCCGCAATTCTTGATTTCCTCTTTGTTAAACACTTTACCAGGGAATATTTCTGTCATTTCTACGACAATACTCCTATAAGCATGTGATGTAAAGGTATTATTTACCCTATTTCCCATTTCTTGTTGACTAAAAATGCTTCTATAACGTTTATAAGAGTTGACCATGTTAGCATACTATCAGACTTTGCAGCAGCATCAGAATGAGTTTAAGCAGATGCAGAGATTTTATTCTTTCTTTTTGTCATGCTTAAGATCATAAAAACAAAATAAATGAATACTAGAGTCTCTGCAATCATGAAAAAGTTCACATAAATATCTGTAAAGAAGTTTATGTAAATGAAAAAGAAGTTGACATAAATATTCTTGATCATGAAATAAGTTCACATAAATATCTGTAATCATTAAGAATCAAATTATAAAATAAAAACAATTCTAACAACATAAAATCTAAGATGAACTTGTGTAATCTCTCCACATTGCTGCTGAAATGCAGTCTCTTATCCATTCATCTTGACTTGTTTCTTCATCGCTTTCTATATTTTCATGATACTCAACTACGCATTGATCTTGGTTTGCTAGCTCATTATCTACCTCATCAATAAGATTTCTATCTGGATCCACACTCATTAAGTAGTCATGTATAATATAACAAGTTACTATGATTTGGTTTTGTACTTGAACACTATATCTAGGTTTTGCTCCACTTTCTAATATAGGAAATTGTTTTTTCAAAATTCCAAAACATCTTTCATTTGCATTGCGTAGTGAGGCATGTCGGAGGTTGAACAATTCTCGAGGAGTTGTTGGGGGGTTCCTTGAATACTCCTTTAAATGGTAGCGTACACCTCTATAAGGTGTTATTAATGCGCTATTCGTCATGAAACCAGCATCAACTAGATAGAATTTTCCTACAAAATGCAAATAATACTAATTATTATTATCATCATCACATTTAGCGTACATGTGTGTGTTGTGTGTTGTGGGGTGTGTGTGTGTGTGTGTGTATGTGTGTGTGTGTGTGTGTGTGTGTGTGTGTGTGTGTGTAAGTACATATGTACAATAGTTTACCTTTGGAAATCTTTAGTGGATACTGTTGTCTTAATGCATCTTTTAGGATTCTAGAATCTGACGCCAAACTTTCCTAACCTGGCAAGACATAGATGAATTTTAAATCAAAAGTACATACGACCAACACATTTTGTGTAGAATATTCGTTTCTACCATGGTATTTGGGAGCATCCACAGGAGAAACTTTTGCTCGTACATGTGTTCCATCAATAGCACCTACACAATCCTGATGTTTAATAGATTACTTAACATTGAATCTGAATGAACATTTTGCAATATTTTTAAAATAATTAATTAATTTTTACCTTAAAATAAGGGTAAAATCTACTAGAGGTAAGGATCTCTGATGGAGTTTGTTGGCCACCCAGTTGTCTCATGTACATCCCTTCAAGTTGTATAACAGTCTTAAGCACACTATGGGAATAACGACTCACAAATTCTCCAGATCGTGCAAGAAAAGCTTGGGTAGCGTGATTCCTTATATTTTGTCCCACTATAAAAAGGAACTTAGCAACTTGCTCTTCCACACTTACCTATCTTGTTGTTTGCAAACCACCTTCCCTTTGTAATATATTACACAATTCCATAAAAGCGGGTGCACCCATTTATAGTAGTTTAGGACATCTAAAATTGAGGAGAATTGTCTCATATGTGTTGCTCATGCTCAGTCTCTATCTTCTCTAATCTCTTGAGGAATTGAAGAGCTATACTTTAATTGTCGTCTCAACATCCACTAATAGGCTACCAAACTTACAACTTTTGCTATAGTTGTACAAAGTAAAACTTGTGCCTTTAACAAAACATTTCTTCTATTCTCTTCTTCATCCATCTATATAAATATATTGTGACACATTAGTCTATGATACAAAATAAATTTGAGTGTTATATTTTGTTAATTATTTATTTGGCTTTTATTCCATGAAAGACTCATATTTAAGCGCGTTTACGACAAAAAAAATAGTGCTCATTTAAAAGTTAAGATAATGCTCACTTAAAAAGAATTTTTTACATGAAAGTAATACATTTGATCATGTTCAACTAAAAAAAGTGTTCAATAGAAACAACATTACAGAAGTTATACTGTGCTGCTAGATATTGAAATTAATAAATTTAAACAAACTTAAATTTGAACAAAGTAATTAAGTTAAAAAAAAAACAAAGCAATTAAGGGGGAAAACAAAAGGAGCACGCATAGTACTAACCTCCCGATTTTATTTTTTTTTTGAAAAAAAGCAATAGCATAGAAATATGTTCAATTAAGGGAATATTAATATGAATAATCATGGAATCCCAATATAAAAAAAGGCAAAGTATTTGATGGGAATTCAAAAGTGCTAACCTGACAATGAATTGAAGGAGCATGCACAATAACACTAGCTTGTTCAATTAAAAAAAAAAAACAATACATAGCAATGTGTTGAATAAGTATGAATAATCATGGAGTTTCATTTTTTAAAAATGGTAAATAATTTGATGGGAATTGAAAGGAACTAACCTAGCAATCACGATAGCACAATAACATCGAAATACGAAGAAAAGTGAAACCCTAATTGGTTATATATATATGTGTGTGTGCAAATAGATATATATATATATATACACACACACACACACATACATACACACACACACACACACACACATACATATACACACACACACCACACACACACCCACACACATATATATATATATATATATATATATATATATATATATATATATATATTTTATATATATATATGTGTATATATATATATATATATATATATATATATATATATATATATGTACATATACATATATATACATATATGTAGAGCTTGTTGTAGAGTTACAAATTAAACTACTACTTTGATTTATAAATAATATTTATAGTATAGGAAAGTAGAGATCGATCTCACGAGGAAAGATTATGATAATAGCTAGTTTAAATCTAATTAAATTTACTACATTAATTTATTTTACTTTCTCTTTATATTACTAAAACAAATCAAATTCAATAAGTAAAAATCTGGAAAAATACTTAATATTGCTCTTAAATTTTCTAAATTTAATTTTGAAAATAAAATAGTAAATAGCTATCCTAAATAATCTGAAAAATAAAAACAGAAGTAATAACATAATATTAGACTAAAAATTAAAGCAGAAAATAACAAGCAGAAAATTAATATTAAAAATTACATAAAGTAATCCAAATTAATATTCTGCAAGTTTATAACTTTATAACTCCAAAATTATATGTAATTAAATTCAGAAAAATTAAAACATAAAATTAACTATAGAAAATTAAAATAGAAAATAAAATCTAAAATTAGAGAAAGAATAAACTGCACTAATATAAATATGAAAATAAATAAAAAATGCCCAGATTTTAGGATATAATTCTCTGGAATTAAAAAAACCCTAAACACATAAAATCAAAATTAAAAACGTAATTTTTAGATTTATTAAAATAAAAATCTGCACATATCCAATTCACAAAATACTTCTGAAAAATTATCAAATAATTTTCAAAAATTCTGAAATTTAATAGAGGTAGAATAGGATACTATATAAACCCTAAAATGGACTAAAACATGAAAAAAAAAGGAACTATTTTTAACCAAATTTCTAATAAACCGATAAATAAATGGTAAAATAGAATAGAAATTAAATCTGAAACTTATAATCACACTAAAAATCAAAATCTAACTGGTCTAATATTACCAAGACACTCCTAAAAGATTACTCTTTTGGAGGGAGTAAATGAAATTTATATTAAAGCTTATAAATTGAAGAATTAAAATTGACAAACTAGAAAAATTAACTAAAAAGCAACAAATAATTATCAAAGCTACCAAATTTATGAAAAATACTTAGCATAATCTATATCTACTCTGCAAATTAATGTTTATCATCAACACACAAATCAATTTATCCATGAGTTAGACTGTAGAAGACACCTACCAATGGATCTTTTTCAATTTTTCTTATATTATAGTTTATTTAGGTCCAACCCTAATATAAACCCTACTAGTTTTGATAACTCTAACACCAGCACAAGAATTCAATCAAACTAGAGCAGTAAGTGTTAGAAAAACATCATCGAACGCTTTGTAATTAATTTACCATCAAATTATTTTAACAAAGATCTATAACGATTATCTAATTAAAAGAGATGGGTTTAAGCCATTCATGATTAATTAGGATGTTACTAATGCCTAAAAGACCGTAACTTTTACGTATTAAAATCATTTAAACTATCATATGAATTCATATTAAACTAATTAGCATGCATTCTAATTACTCTAACGCGAATATCATAAACAATAAATACTAATCGTTATAGAATCATGAATAAAAATCAACTAGACAATAAAACATAAAAACTTGTTTCAAAATAATTAATTTAGCATGGTTTCAAATAGATTATATTAAGTACAAGAAAATTACTCACTCATATTAAAAATAAAATCACAACAATTAACCAAAGCTTTCATGTTTAATAATAAACTAAACACAAATAAAATAAAAATAAAAATTAAATAATAGAAAACTACTTTGCCTCTGATGGTGATGATCGTGATTGTGATGGTGTGTGAGATAGATGAAGATTACATATAGGGGAGGATGGGCGTATGATCTTTTTGAGGTGGAGATGAAGCTGCTTTGGCTGATTATGGGGCTTGACGTGACATGGTGAGATGGATAGAAGGGTTCTGATAATGGTGATTAAAAAGGTGAGGGTTAATCGGGCTGTGAGGCATGGTTGAGCTAGGCGTGAAGGAGATGAGGGTTTTTTGGTGTGCATGTTTTAGAGAAGAGGTAAGTTTTTATAGTATCATTTTACTATGGTTTTCTTCTTTGGGCTCTTTCTCTTCCGAGTCTTCTAATCCCTCTTGAACTAAAAGTAATAATCCAAGTCCAAATAAATCCTTATGAAAATATTATTTTTCATAATTCATTATTTTTTTTGGACCGACTTGATAAATTTGCTTGTAAAATTCTTCAGTAAATAAAACCCGAACTTCAATCTCTTCTCTTCTTTATTTTATTAACGCTTAACCTGAAAAATATATAAAATAAGGTAAATTAGACAAAATAATATATATAATACAATCAAAATAATTATTAAAACAATACATGATTTATGACTTAACAATATATATATACACACACACATATACATATATACATATACATATATATATATACACATACACATACACATATATATATATATATATATATATATATATATATATATCATATATATATATATATATATATTGGAACCAAAAGGGGGACTGCACAGTCGCATAACATTTGTCCTAATTTTCTTTTTTTTTTTTTTGGCTGGATAACTGCCCACATGATCATCACGACCCTTTGATCCAAAAAAAAAAAAATCACATTCCCTTGCAAAGTGTTCCACGGCCACAATTTGTAAATTATTATAATTAAAATTTTTATATCACTTTCCCTCCCCTCCATTCACCCTCAATTTAAAGGGGGAGTAAAAATTGGATTATGGGGGCTAATAGAGGTGAAAGGTTCCCCCCTTTCTTCCTATCCTTTTTTTCCCAAACAAGGGAAAGAAGGGGGTTAATTCACCTCCCTTCCTGCTCATTCCCTTCCCTTCCGCTCCTCTAATCCCAATCCAAATACAGTGTTAGTCTGCTTCCCTCTCTCGCTTCCTTCTCGATGTTTGGAGTAGTCGTTTAGTGAATTAATTCTTATAGTTACTAAAATAAGAACTAAAATTGTTGTAATAATTAGGGTACTTGCCGTTGGAACATTCTATAGTTGCTTAGCCTTTTGGCTAGGGTTTGTTCTCTTCAACTAATTATAAGTACTTATCATCAGCATTCAGCACTAATTAATATTGATTAACATCAATTAGCAGTAATCAACACTCAGTAGTTCCTATTAGCATGTAGTCATATTTCCTACTCACAAGTTCATACCCAATAAGCACTGATCAGAACTCATGAATATTGATCAATAATAAGTTACTTCATGATAAGTTAAAAAAAAAAAAAAGAAAATTTATAGGCAGCTCATACATCAAAAGATGTGTAACTAAGTGAATTTTTTTGCAACAAATTAGTGTTGCTTCTGGAGGGAAAAAGAAGTGGCTGAAATTGAAGGAGCAATACAAATTACTAAACTACCATTCATGAAATTATCAAAGGAAGGTTGTGTGAGGAGGCAGTGAGAATATTAGGGGTTGTGTGTTTACTCTCACTCTCTTCATTCAACCTTAGAAATTTCATAAACCCTCCCGATACAACTTCTGCTCCTTCATGTTTCTCAACCTCAACACTGTCTATGTGAAATTTTAATGAATTCACGATGAATTCGGTGGTTTTTAGAACAAATCTAGAAATATCTGAGAAAAATGGAGCGAGGCAAGGTACTAATAGTCAAATTTCAGCAACACATCAACCATTTCTCTACCTCTCTATTGTTTCGGATGAAGGTGGAGAGTCTATGATAAAGGTGACCAGTTAATGTGAGGATAAATGACTGAAAAATCTCAGATTGATAGACCACTACAACTAGTTGGGCGTGCAACATGTATGTCACACTTTGTAGTAAATCTTAGTTACATGTTAGTAGAATGAGCATGTTGTCATTGTTGTTGTTGATGTGAATAGTAATTGACTGGGAATATATGTATGCCATGAATTTGTTGACTGTCTACCATAGTAGTAGGGTTATTATTGCTATGTAATCCAAATCGCACGGAAATATAGTGAGGATCGTGTCCATAAGAATGAAGGAAGCCATACATGGCAAGAAAAAAAAATTGACTCACAAGCAAACGTATAAAACATGGTAGTAGGACTGTGTCATTATTATATTACATAGTTGCACTTGAACTTAATTCAGATAATGATTATTTAAATTAAATATTGAAGATGATCGTACGTAATGAGATTATTACAATTTTTTGAGTATAAAGTACACGTATGTTGGAATATATTTGAGGAAGTGAATAAATTTCGCGAAGTGTAACTGTTATAATAGTATTTTTTTGTGGGGATGTTAAGGCATGCCATTAATAGGCTTCAAACCAAGATACTGTACACCATATTCTTAGTTTACCTAGATGTTAATATATGTGTATCCATGCATATTTAGTATAGTGATTGGGCAGACTGAATTCCCAGAATAGGTGTTGAGTTAACAACAGGGGAATAAGTATATGTTGACACAAAATAAATAAGGAAAGTTGATTTAACTATGGGGGTCAAATTTGGTAGCAAATTTCGGGAAGGTGTCATTTGTGGTGTTAGATATAGGTACATGTCATTCACATGTTTAATAGTTGCGGAATTCAATATTGCTTAAAAAAGGTATTATATGTAATGACTCGCAATATGTACCTATATTGCAATAAGTATAAACCCTGGTAGAAATCATGGACTTAATGGGTAAACATTGAAAGCAGTTTTTGTGAAGACCCCTTGCAGTTTTTGTAAAGATCCCTTCACCTAATAGAGTGAATATTTGATAAAGGGAATCTCATAGTGATAACAATGGAGTTACATGCCCAGTGTAATGAGTACGTAATAGTGTGTGTTTCACAAGTGTATGTGTAGAGTTGCAGAGTGTATAAAATTGAATACGAAGTCTCATGAAGGAAGTGACATACGTAAGTGAAAGGATTTCAGAAATGGAGAGTTCTCGAAGTGTCTATGCTTATGTGAATCAAAAATGATAAATATGACGAGCAGTCCATTACTATATTTAGAAGAAGAGCTAAGTACAAGTAGTGTGAGCAAGTTATGGGGGACACGATCAAAGAAGATGCATGACAAAGGGAACAGAGGTAGTGCATATTGTCAATTGCAGTCTATCATAAATGAAGGAATGAAGTATAACCTAGTTGAGGGGCAGAATGGAAGACAGTCGAGATACAGGGACACATGGCAGAAGGTTAGGGTTAGCCTAAGCAGAGGAAAGTGGGAGTGGCAACGACCTTCCTGTAAAAAATTATACTAACAAGCAAACTTGTAAATCGCATGGGAGAAGCACAAGCAAGACGTGATTGCATGGTACAAAACCTACTGGTTCGACTACATTTTTAGTTTGTATACAGACTTGTAACTCTAATATGAAAGGGGTGTACTAATCGTATGTCACTGTGGTGTCCATTGTTGTAGTTTATAATAATGACTTATTTGTAACTATAGGACCAAAATGTGTAGATGATGTCCAACTCATCTGCGAAGAGGTCACGTTTTGCAAGTTCAGTGTGGTTGTACCCATCATCCTTGTTGAACCTACCGTAGTGTCATGTTTACTATGGTAAGCAATGACAGCACCCTAATATACATATTGTCTGTCTTGGAGTACATGGACAGTGTGTGAGTATGTGCTCTGGTGTGGAGAGTCGGGCATATGCTGAAGACATACCGCATCCCGAAGCTGGTGTTGATGCCAGCTGGTGATGCTGTGTATGTTTAACATTTGGGAGATGGTTTGGATGGGACAGGCAAAAGTAGGGCATGCTTACGGGGGCAAAACATGATGGTTTAATATACATTTGTTCATTGCACGTGCTTTTAACCCAGTTATGCAAGGGCTCTACTAATTGTACACAATTATGGTCTATCTTATTAGAGTTTGTCGAATTAATAAATATGTTATAGTACAACCAAAATGTTTGGCTGTTATTTGACTGTATGAGAAGAGGTCACATTTTGCAGTTTTAGTGGTTGCATTCAATATCGATGTTGACCCACTCGCTGTGTAGTGTTTACCATGATAAGTGATGAATGATACGTCGATATATGTAGCGTATTTCTTAGACTAGATGGATAGTGTGTGGAGATATGTGCCCTTGTATGTACCACTGATAAATGATCATGTACAAGTAGTTCGAATTTCATACTAAGCCAATTATGCTCGGCAAATGTGTCATCAATCAAGACAGCTTGTCAATTTATTTGGTGATTAGTTCTCATGCATATGCATTAATGTACATAAACATATTGCTCTTAATGACAACAAATGAAATATTGTTAATTTACTAAATGATCTATTGTTGAGGACCTGCTACTATCACGCCTTTAAATGTGCAAGAAAAAAAAATTTTATAAATTTTTATCATTTATCACTCTTCATGTACTCATTTACCCTGGTATTATTTAATTAAAAATGAGATACACCTTATAGTTCCTATTAGCAGCAAGTGCAAGTTGGTTATATAGAGGGGAACATAAAATTGATTATGTGCACATTACGAGTGAAGTCGATACTTGTCGACCGATGCATAAATTATGTGTGTCCCTTTCTGAGAGCCATCCTTCATTAAACAGATTGTTATTTGCCCCAACCACTCAACTATTATGAATTACCAGCACTTATTGATGTCTTCCGAGATCCGTTTGTATTGCATCATTAACTGTATAGGAATGATAAATGGCATGTACAACATTTACCACATTACCTATACTTGTATACCTAGGTAGATATATACTAAACAAATGGTAAAGCTAATACTTCCCATAACTGGGTAAAGCTAGTTCTCAGCCGGGGAATGTTACGAGAAATGGTGTATGTAAGTATCAATTTAAAGTTTACCATGATAACAATGAAGCAGACAACAATAAACCAACACTGAATTGTGGATGAACCATTTCAATGTGGATAGTGTAAAGGGATATTACAAGATTTCTCAGAAGATATGACGTAAATATGGATTGATCATAGAACGTACATATAACATGAAGGAAATGTTCGTTCAATATCTCATCAGTTAAGAGAGTTAATAATAGGTAATTATGATGTGAGATGGACGACACCTGCACAGAGTACACTAGTAACTGCTAAAGCTGTTTATGGTGCATGATTAGCATAATCGCTATAAACATATAAGAAAACGTAGGACACTCAGTTCAATGAATTGATTTAAGCTACAATATAGACATGAAGTACAAAATTAATTGAACATATAATAAGACAATTTTGTTTGCATCAAACAATGATACATGTCCCTCCCTAATATCTGTGCTTCACTAAAATGATTTCTATTTGTGCTAACCAATAAACTAATTTTATTTACAGGTATAATGTGAAGCCTTTGAGTGGTGGGAAAACAGCTCTAGTTGATTCGGGTTCATTCTCTTGTTGAACTTGAACGAGTTCAGCGTCCCTCTTTATTAACCTAACCATGTCCATGTTCAAATATAACTAGGTTTCCAGAAGTTGGGAGGTCCGTCACTAATGTCACATCATATACTGAGAATGGTGCGTCCCCCTGGCCAAACTTGAAAGAGTTTGTATCTTGATTTTGATTTCCAATGGGGGGCCAAGACAATGTATATATCCTTTCCAACTGACAAGTCTAACAATTGACTCTACACTCTTTCCCTAATTACTTTATTCTAAAAGTCCTTAAACTCATCATTTAGAACACATACGACTTTAAGAGTGCACCGATATCGAATCACAACATTGACACTTTCCTCTGCCTGCTTCTCAACTCCCTGAGGAATGGTCGTTGCTACACCCATTTTTCTCTGCTTAGGGTGACCCTGACCTTCCACCACCTATCCCTGTACCTCAATTGTCTTCTCTTCTCCCCCTCAACTAGATATGCTTTATTCCTTCATTTATGATATACTGCGACTAACAATATGTACAACCTCTATTCCCTTTGTTGTGCATCTTCTTTGATTGCATCCCCCCTGACTTGCTTACACTACTTATACTTACATCATCTTCTAAAGATATTAATGGCCTGCTCGTCGTATTTTCCCCTTTTTCATTCACATAAGCATAGGCGCTTCTCGAACTCTCCATTTCTGAAGTCTTTTCACTTACGTGCATGACTACCTTCATAAGGTTTCGCATCCGTTTTTATACACTCTACAACTCCATTTCAGACACCTACAAAACACACAACATTACATACACATTAAACTGGGCATATAACTCTATTACTATCACTACGAGATTCACTTTATCAAATATTCACTCCATTAGGTGAAGAGGTGCTATCACTATGAGATTCACTTTATCAAATATTCACTCCATTAGGTGAAGGGGTATTCACAAAAACTGCTTTTCAATGTTTACCCATTAAGTCCATGATGTCTACTAGGGTTTAGACTTACTGTAGTGGAAGTATACATTGCAAGCCGTTACATATATACCTTCTTTAAACAATATTGAATTCTGCAACTATCAAACTGTAAAGCCTGTAGAGCTATAAATTTAACCACTACTTCGGTTATTAAAAACACTTTTTATAGCATAGGGAAGTAGGGATCGATCCACGAGGAAAGATTGTTTTAAAAAGGCTAGCTTAATCCTAAATGATTTTACTAATCCAATTTATTAAATCTAATCTTAATAATTCCAAAATAATTAAAATCTAAAGAATAAAAATCTTGAAAAAACATGCAATGATGCTCCTAAATATTCTGGTTTATATTCTGGAAATAAAACAGTAAAAAGTTTCCCTAAATAACTTAGAAAAATAAAATTAGGATAATAACTGAAATTCTAATTAAAATTCAAAACAGCAATTAATAATCAGAGAAATAAATATTAAAATTATCAAACAGTAACCTAAAACATTATACTTCAGGTCTATGAGCTTATAAACTCTAAATTGCATCTACTTTATTTCAGAAAAATCAGGTCAAAAAATTAGCACAGAATATTCAGCAGAATAATAAATCTAAAATTAGAAATAAAATAATCAGCATAAATATAAATACGAAATTAATCGAGAAAATTACCCTAATCGTAGGACATAATTTTCTAGACTTAAAAACACCTAAAAATCGTGAATTAAAAATTAAAATCGAAACTTCCAGAATTAATCACCTAAAAACCTGCACATATCAATTTCACAAAATAATTCTGAAAAATTATCAAATAACTTTCAAAAATCACGAAATTAAATATGGGAAGACTAGGACACTCTATAAACCCTAGGAACTTATAAAAATCAAAAAAGAACAAGAATAACTATTTTTAGTCTAATTTCCAATAAACCGGTAATTAAAGACTAAAACTGAATATAAATTAATCTAAAATTATAACCACTCTAAAAATCAAAATATAAACTATCTAAAATTACTTAGACACTCCTAAAAGACTATACTTGGGGGGGTCGATTGAAATTATATTGAAACTAATAAATATAGAACAAAATTTATCAAACTAATCAAATTAACTCCAAAAAATAAATAATGATCAAAAGTTGTCAAATTTATGAAAAGTGCTTAGTATAATCTCAATCCACCATGCAAATTAATATTTATCATCAATACACAAGTTAATTTCATTCATGAGTTAAACTGTAGAAGGCATCCACCAGCGGTTCTTCCCCGTTTTTCCTTAGATTCTAGTTTACTTAGGTCCAGCCCTAATATAAACCCTACTAATTTGATAATTTTTACACCAGCGCAAAAATTTAACCAAATTAGAGTATTAAGAATTAGAAAAACATCATTTAACACTTTGTAACCAATTTACCAGCAAATCGATTTAACAAAGATCTAAAGCGATTACCTAATTAAAAGGGATGGGTTTGAGCCATCTATGATTAATTAGGGTGATACCTAAGTCTAAAAGGTTATAACTTTTACGTATTATAATCTTTTAAACTATCAATCGAAATTGTATTAAACTAACTAGCATGCATTCTAATCGATTTAACACAAATTTCATAAACGATAAACGCTAATCGCTAAAGAATCATAAATATAAATCAACTAGGCATTAAAGCATAAAACTTGTTTCAAAATAATTAATTTAGCATGGTTTCAAGAAGATTATACTAAGTAAAAAGAAATTACTCACTCATACTAAAAGTAAAATTACACAAATTAACTAAATACTTCATGTTTAATAGTAAACTTAACAAAATAAGATAAACCAAAATAAAATAATGTAACAAAAAAAAAAGAAAGAGAGCACTACAATTGGCTTTAGATGATGATGATTGTAGGAGGCTTTCAGGAGAAAGAAGGGTTGCGTGAAGGGGTTGGTTGCCATGGCTTTTATAGAGAGGGGGCCGTGGGTTTTGGTGTGATGAGAAGCGTGGTGATTGAAGATGGGTTTATGCGTTGAGTGTGATTGAAAGAAGAAGAAGGAGATGTGTGTGTGGGTTGATGATGATCTACGATGATGGAGGATCGTGAGGTTTGGCTTGGTTGTTGGAGATGATAGGCAGCCGTGATAATGGGGAAAGGTGTGAGTTTTTATATGTGAGGAGGTGATTATTATATGGAAAGTGAGGGATTAGGTTTAGTAAATTAGGGTTTCCTTCCTCTTTTCCTTAGATTTCTTCTTCCTCAAGAGCTCTTCATCCAACTCTTGAAACCCTAGCCCAATATAATAATTATGAAAATAATATTTTCCATAAATTATTTATTGGACCGTCTTTTCAGCAAATCGTGTAAAATCGGAGCTTCAACGTCTTGTCTTCTCATTTTTATTTTATTAATCCTAATCTTGAAAAATACATAAAACAAAACAAATTAAACGAAATAATATATATAATATACTCAAAATAATTATAAAAATAATGCATGATTTTTGACTTAACACAAACATGTTAATAACATATACCTATATGTAACATCGCAAACCACACCTTTTTGAAATTTGCTACCAAATTTGACCCCCGTAGTTAAATCATCAACTTCCCTTATTTATTTTGTGTCAACATATACTTGTTCCGCCGTTATTAACTCAACACCTATTCTGGGAATTCAGTTTGTTCAATCACTACACTAAATTTGCCTGGGAACACATATATTGGCATTTAGGTAAACTAACAACCTGGTATACGGAATTTTGGTTTGAAACCTATCAATAGCATGCCTTAACATTCCCTACAACTAAGTACTATTGTAACAGTTACACTTCACAAAATTCGTTCACTTCGACAAATATGTTTCAACACGCATGTACCTTATACTAAAAAATTGTAATAATCTCATTGCCTATGATCATCTTTTAATATTCGAATAATCATTATGTGAATTTAACATTTATACATCATGATAAGTTCAAGTGTAACCATGAAATAGCATAATGACACAACCCTACTACCATTTCTACGAGTTTGCTTGCGAGTAATTTTTTTTTTCCCTTTCAATGTGTGCCTTCCTTCACTCTTATGGTACACAACCCTCACTATGACTACAAGAACACGCCTGTTTAGATACAAAAATTTTGTTTCTAAACTTTGACAATTCGTATCTAAAAGCAATCAGCGACGAACTAGAAACGAAAATGAGTTCATTCAAAAGGTACGGTCGCTGACTAAAAATGGAAACGAAACCAGATGTTGTTTCTGTTAGATATGACATTCAGATACGAATCCTCAGTTCGTATCTAACTGAAACGAACATTGTTTGCGGCTGATTTTAAAATTTTCATATCAATTTGAATTGCAATTAGATACCACTCTCCTGTTCAAATCTAATTGAAATGAAAAACGTTCTTTTCTAACTTTGAACTTTTCGTATCAATCTGAAACGCAATTGGATACCTTGCTCAAATTCTGTATTTAATAGAAATGAAATATTTGATATCTATTTTTATCTGTTTTGATTCAAATAGACACAAACGTTTGTTTCGTTTCTGAATTTTGTATCTAAGTTCCTATTTGTGTCCACAGGAAAACACAGCATTTTCGTTTCCAAGCTTCTAATTTTGTTTCTAATCTAGTCCTGCCATTTGCAAAATTCGCAGCAATGGTGAATTCCCTTGTACATGCAAATAGAGATATGACAATACACATGACTTACATATACCAACCACAAAAAATATATATACATATATATCATAACCAAGGCATATTACAACTTGGTAACAAAATTTCAAGTGTATGCTAAGAGCAACCATCATAACCATCCAACAAACCCAAGTTGCAACTACCAATTCACATCCAAAAAATACTGACTCAAGTTGCTCTCAACTTCCAAGTCCCAAAATCCTTAAATGAAGGGAAGGGAGAAGCGGAAACTTAAGAGCTAGAGCTTCCAAAGTGGGATTCAATCCATTAATAGCATCTTTTTGGTTTGCTTGACTTCCTTCTTCGTCAAAGTAAGCTCCTCCTTTGTGGCATTGAGTTGCCTTCTAATTTTTGCAAACGACTCGCTAATTAGCCACACCTAGAGGGAGTGTAAGATGTGGATATGGAGGGTAAGGATTGAGTAGATGGTCCCACCATCTCATGGTATTCTTACGTATGGTTCCCAAGTCCATAGACCAAACTTTTCTTGCTAACACTTCCAGCAGCTTGAAGAAAAGTTCATCATTGTTAACTTGGTCCCTTGATTGTGAAGCATTAAGCCTCAAACGTTGATACTCATCCTACAATGAAGACGAACCCGAGATTAACTCTCTTTGAGTTACACTACGTGTAACTTAACATCCAACATAATGGATAAACAGAAGTTCCATGACACATCATCAAACTACAAGCATGGTTATCTAGGTAGATTGAGGGAAAGCTTTGGCTATCTTTTCCACATAACAGATGAAGGGAAGGGGTACAACAACTGCCAAGCCAGTTCCATTGGTTCTAATGAAGCCGATTATATCTTTTCAAATAAGAGGAGTACAAGATGGTATAATTACTAAGTCGGTAATTTGTCTTCTTAGGCTTGTTATCTTGTGCTTGCTATATTTTTTATTTCATACTAGTCGGTCCTAAGCAAAATATGCATTACTCTTTTTTATAATCTTATTATTATAGCAACAAAGTCACAGCATTCAAACAGAAGGTTTAGCTAAATACAAATTCAGCCACTCCTAAAAAAAGTCTAACTGCAAGCCCAAAAAGCACTACATCAAACAAGAACCATGCTAATATGTCACATGCTGAGGCAATCAAAATCTTGCCTGGATAATTCAATGCCCCAAGACTCCTCACAAAATCATGTCAAGGAACACATAGCCTCTAGCCATTATACCAATTCATTTGGGGGGAGGGGGGCTTTAGACTGCTACCATTAAGGTGTTCAAGAGCACTGGGCAGAAAGCCTAAGTCATATAAATAGGATATCCACAAGATTATCCCATCACTGGCCCACTAAAACTCTAGACAGTGAACTCCATCCAATCCCAGGAAAGTATCAATTCTTCGCGATACTTTAGATTAATTTAACCAAGAAATCA
The DNA here is from genome assembly GCA_029747015.1 of Carnegiea gigantea. NCBI lineage: Eukaryota > Viridiplantae > Streptophyta > Magnoliopsida > Caryophyllales > Cactaceae > Carnegiea > Carnegiea gigantea. The sequence continues at coordinate 371,304 of JAKOGI010000611.1, forward strand.
ATTTAAGGTTGGCATAAGTCATGACTAGAAATTTAGGATAAGCAGATACTAATGTTATTCATGAGAAAAATTTTTGTTTAAAAAAATAAAAACCAACACAACTTGATTAGACATCTAATCTACGTCAGAAAAGGGTTCAGGTTTTCTTTTGTCCCCTTCATAGATTTGGCCTCTCTGTAGGACTCAATTCTTTTCAATGGTCATTTAATTGAAATTGTTTTTCGATCGCATTAGTTTACTCTATTGCCTAAAACACAAAACACAAGCAGATGGACTATTTATGATATAAATAACGCATTTCCACCAATTTGCTATGAATGAATTCATTTAGGGTGGCCACATACTATGAAGCTAAAGGTCAACCAGGGAATTGGATTCTAAGAACAAAGAGCAAGAATAAGCACAAAGCTTGAGGTCAATATTATTTAAATATCCAGGACTCAGATCATAGATAAGATTTAATTTCATATGCAAGTTTTGTCCCCTGATAAATTAGTTAGATTCTTGAACAAGACACGAGTTCAAGTTTTCATTACAAATATGGATCACCTGACAACATCTAAATGAGAGACTTGCCCATATCTCTGTCTAGTAAATGAGCTACAGCCTCAAAATACCCTCGACATATGTTTAGACACTATTACTAATTTATACACTCTGATTTAGACACTCTTACTAATTTCCATTACTTAGGCAATCATGTTTGAATTCACTAGTAGGACTGTAAGAGTCGGGAGTACTAAAAAGTAAACCTTGCCCATCCAATTTCTCACAATAATGTGACTAATCTCCCTCACTTGCATTTTTCCTTACTGTGACAAAACTTCAAAAATGAAAAAAAAAAAAGAAAAAAGTCACCAACCACCAACATTAGATTTCTACGAACCTAGAACAAGAATATTGTAGTCAAACCACCATAATCATGGTGGATTTCGAGAAAAGGGGGGCATGATTAGAAATCAATTTAACCTAAAAATCAAAACTGTTGCAGTGTGAGACGAGCAAAGCCATGCAGGAGTAGGAGTCGGAGACCAGAACTTGCCGGAGATGTTGTCGGAAGCTTTGCAAACTGAAAAAGGAGAAACCGTATGTGTGAGAGAAAGAAGGGAGAACAACGAAAATGGAAAGGAAGAAATAGAGATAAACAAGGAGGCTACCCTCATATGCCACTCGGAACTCCGATGAGACGCCATCTGGAGCTCCAAGAGATGCAGCCACGGTTGGGGTTTTGAGAAAGGAGGAGGCAGATGACAGTGAAGGCGCACGACATGAAACTCCTGAGGGCAAAGCTGATTTTATCAGGATAAATCAAAAATTTTATTTGCTATTGAAACAAATTAAACGATTGGTCTCCTATAGAAACAAAAAACTGTCTTTGTTTAAACTTTTCATTTCCATTAGACGCTAACGTGTTTTCATTTCAGGATTTCGTTTCTAAATAAATTTTTGAAACGAAATTTAAATTTCATTTCTAAATTCGTACCTAAATGAGCGCATTTTTGTGATGTATACTTCCATGCGATTTGGATTACATAGCAAACCCTATTACTATGGTAGACAGTTAACAAATCATAGTATACATATATCCCCAGTCAAAAACTATTCACAGCAATAACAACAATGACAATGTGCTGATCCTAAGAACATATGACTGAGATTTGCTACTAAGTATGACATACATGTTACATACCCAACTAGTTGCAGTGGTCTACCCGTCTGATTTTTTTTGCAGTCATTCCTCTTCATATTAACTGGTCACCTTTATCGTAGGCTCTCCATCTTCATCAGAAACAATAGAGAGGTAGAGAAATGGTTGATGTGTTGCTCAAGTTGGACCACTGGGTCCACTGCGAACCTTACCTTACTCCATTCTTCTCACCCATTTCTAGATATGTACTAAAACCATCGAATTCACCACGAATTCGCTGCAAATTTCCCATAGACAGTGGAGAGGTTGAGAAAGACGAAGGAGTAGAAGTTTTGTGGAGAGGGTTTATGGAATTTCTAAGGTTGAATGGAGAGTGAGAGAGTAAACACAAAATCCCAAATATTCTCATTGCCTCCTCACACAACCTTCCTCTAATAATTTGATGAAGGGTATTTTAGTAATTTACATTCCTCCTCCAATTTTAGTCATTTCTTTTTCCCTCCAAAAGCAGCACTAAATTATTGAAAAAAATCACTTAGTTACACGTCTTTTAATATATGAGTTGCCTATAAATTTTTCAGAAAAAAAACCCATAGGATCTTTAATGTTAAACTTCATAAGAAAAATGATGTACCGAAAAGTCTCATTTTCTTACAGGGTGAGTTTTAGAGTTGGGTGCAACTCAATGACCCGAGAGTACTCACAGGATCAGAGTGATGGTGAAGGATATGTTGACTAGTATGAGGGTCAGTTAAAGATACGGTCAAGAAAATTTGACCGGCCTATACTCGTGAGTGGACCTCAACCTTAAACCTGGTAAAATTGACTCGAGAACCGAAATCCGAACCCAACAACTTAGATCCATACCTGAACCGACACCCGAAATGGAATGAAACAATTTGGACCTGAACACCCGAAGTAAACCGATCTATAACCGAACGAAACCCGAATTGTAGCATCACCTGAAATGAACCACACCCGAAATGACCCAACCCAATTGAAATCCAATCCGAAGTGACCCGAAAATGGACAACGCGAAGCCAACCCAAACCGTACCTGTTTTAAAACCAATCTGATTCCTACCAAACTTAATTTTACCCGAATTAAATCCAAATCGAAGTGTACCTGACCAGAATATAACCCGAACTGAAGCATACCTATAAGTCATAACCAGTCAATCCAAAACTATTCCTAATTCCCTAATTTCATTGTTGAGGCCTTGAAGAAAAACTCCTATCGCAATTTAGCACATCACAATAAGTTGCGAATCATTATAGTAGTTCAATACTTGTAAAGCTAGCTTGGCTGTAACATAAATAATGATCCACATCCAATGCCAAACTCAACGGGCGACCCACCCGGAGACATGGGGTTGACATCCCCCAAACTATGGCATTACTACCACATGCCAATTCTTAGTTCAACTACTACAAATGCAACACTAATCCAAAATAAAGTTTACATCAAATGTAGAAGTTCATATGATAATCCTTGACCTTCTCTTTAGTTACATAGTTGAGCGTTGATGAAGTTCACACAAATTACAATGATAAGAGAAAGGCAACGGGACTAAGTCTCCAAATCTGAGCAAGTAAAAGAAGCCACCATCTCAATAATCTTCTAAACCTGGAATCTAAGATAATAGAAAGGAGTAGCAAACAAAAACAAGATGGCAACGTTTTCGGCATCTTACTATTTTCACTTTACATGAGTCTTTATAGTTTGCTCCATCCACTGGTAAATAACATCATATATTCACATATAACATTGCAACAATGAGACCAAAAATTAAAAAGAATAATGCAACTACGTCGCATCTGACATCAAATCCATCATAGAAACCCAAACCAAGGTCCTATCAAAATGAAAATAATTTGAAAATAGGCCAAACCTATCAAAGAAACCCCAAAACTAGGGACATAGGGTGAGTTAACTAACCAAGCACTAAAGTAAGTGATCAATTACCTTGGCCACCATTTACGTCGAGGAAAAAATCTAACACCTTTAGTACTTGACCAATCCACATTTGATCCAATAAATTCTTCCTCTTCTTCTTGCACTAAAGTGGAGAAAAAATGCACAACAAAAATTCACAAAAAGTAGAAAAAAAGATAAATATAAACAAATAAAAAGGAAAATATTCAACACTTAAATTGAAAGCCATATAACCAAGTCCGGGTTGTTATCAATGCTTCTATATTATTAGGAATGTAAGAGCTTCTCCACTTATTCAAAATCCTACCTCCAACACTAAAGGTTGACTCCGAAGCAACGGTAGTGAGTTGGACGCCCAAAATATCCCTAGCTAGATAAGAGAGTTCACCATATTTCGCTTGATTGATTTTTCAAAACTCTAAAACATTCAAATCCACTTTACGCTCAATTTTGGGGTCCTCTAAATAAGTATCAAGTATTGACTTTCCACTTCCACTCAAATATTTGCTATCATTCTTATCAAATTCCTACAAAATACAAAATTACAATTAATATGTAAAAATTAGAAATACATTTTTATAACCTTAATATCAATTCAACCAGGGAAAAAACAACTCGATTGGTCTCACTATATTTTCCTAAGAAAAAAAGAGTAAGATAGCATAGAATTATAGAAAACATACCACCAAATAGTCAAATTTGCATTTGTGATTTCAATTCTTGAACCCAATCCACTAGTGTTTGATGATGGTGTTGATGACACAATAGGAGTTGGAAGATTAGCGCTTTGGGTATACCTTCTAAGAAGCATCTCCAACTTGAATTGTATATCTCTAACTTTTTAAATTGCCATTTCCTTATTTTCATATAATTTCTCACAACAATACTTGATAAATACCAACTTGCATCGAGGATCAAGAATTGTAGCAAAAGTAAATAATAAGGTATACTCACTCTAATACTTATCAAACTTTTCTCTCATCTCCATGACCATGTTCCTGATAATTAGATCATCACAATCTAGTTGCTCTTTCAAGAACATATCAATCTTTCACACATTTTCAAAATACATGTTCGATGTAGGATACTTACTACCAGAAAACATATGAGTTATATCACAAAAAGATCCAAGAAGCCCATAATTCTTATAGTCCTTTCCCATTCATCATCTATGGGAAAAATCTTGTACATAGGATCAATTTGAGTAAGTAAGTTAAAAGCATAAACAAAAAGAAGTGCTCTATCAAGCATTTCATAAGTAGAGTTCCACCTAGTAGGCACATCCAACCACAAAGCCTTGTTTTCTAAGATCATACACCATTTGACACAATGCTCAAAAGTCCTCTTTCTAGATTCCGATCCCTTGACATATTTTACACTTTTTCTAACCTTAACAACACAATTATCAATTGTTTTCAAACCATCTTTCACAACAAGATTCAAAGTGTGTGCGGCACACCGAATATAAAAATATTCGCCATCATTTAATAAATGCCCATTCTCATAAAGCTTGGATCTTAATTCATCTTACATTTTGTCATTGCTAGATGCATTGTCCATTGTCATTGAAAAGATTTTATGTTGAATATCCCATTCTTGCAACAAGTCATACATAACACCATATAAAATAGAGCTAGTATGAGGAGCTTCTAAATGATAAAAATTTAAAACTTTAGTAGTCAACTTCTAATCAGAATTCACATAGTGAGCAGTTAAGCACAAATATCCCTCTGTTTGATAAGATGTCCACATAGCACAAGTCAAAGAAATGCATCCAGGAAGTGCAAGAAGAGCTAACTTAAGTTGTTTTTTAAATTGAGCTTTAACTTAAGGCAATCAGCTTTCGCTTTGTTTCTAGTTATGGTTCTAACTTCATTGTTCAAGTACGTGTAAATCTCCCTATTTCCTTCATGCTCAACCCAAGAAAAACTATAGCCATGCCTTATGATTGCCTTAGCTAGCAAATCACGATAAACTTTTTGTTCAAACCTTTTCTCACCTCTTCTTTCTTCAGATGCCTTTGCAGCTTGATATGCTTTATACTTCTCCAAATGTTTCTTCATATTGCTAGTCCCATATTGCGCAATAGCAATAAATGTTGCTTTCTTGCAATGTGAGCATTTCGCTCGCTTCTTGCCATCACTGAAATTGGTCTCATCAATCACAAGAAACTCTAGCCACACCGAACTTCTTTTTTTATCATCTTCAATAAGGGCGTCAAGGGCTATTATTTTAGAAATAGAATTCAAATTTTCATTGGCAGGTATTTCATTTCCTTGTCCTTCAATGTCCATAGCTCCCTGCATTTAATTCAATAATTAGTTTAGACCTAAACAAATTTGAAAAACTAAACAAATTTGAAAAACATATATATTTTCACCCTAGTAAGTACACTAATACATAACAATTGTTAGTGGCATGTTGCAAAAGGGATCAATAATTAGTTTAGACCTAAACATATATACTTAAAAGAGCAATTAGATTGCGATCAGTGGATGTGGGTCGTGGAGCAAATATACTAAGCATAGCAAATACTAAAATGTTTCTGAGATAATAATTAGTTTAGACCTAAACCTATACACTTAAAAGAGCAAATAGTAAAATTCCAAAAGCAGAGCAAATACTAAGCAGAGCAACTAAGCAACTGACTGAGAGGGGTGGTTGTGGACAGCTAGATCTGAGACTCTGAGTGGTCGACGGTTGGGCTCTAGTGGGCAGCTAGATTTGAGTGCTCAGTGGCTGCGCTCAAGTGGGCGGCTGGATCTGGATGGTTGGCACAAGTGGTGGCGACGCAACAACAACTTGGGGTCGACGGAGAGGGGTGGTTGTGGCCCCTGTGGGCATCTTGCGAGTTGGAGAGGACCGCGAGGGGTGGCCGGTGGCGTTGAGCATCCATCGATCAGCCGTCGAGGCTTCGAGGGACAGAGAGAGGGAGAATTTGACGAGCCTGCCGGCCTGAATGCCTGATGAGTAAGTGACTGACGATGTAAGTGCCGGCCTAAGTACCAACGAGTGACGAATGAGCAAGTGAGAGAGGAGAGCGTGGGCCATGGAGACTGAGAGCAGAGGGGACAGTGGAATTGGATAGTGGAGACTGAGAGTGGAAATGGCGAGTCAGGCAATCGGCAGTTCGCAGAGAGCCAGAGAGGAGAGTGTGGTGTGTGGAGACTGGAGAGTTGAGGGTTTTAGACTTTTGGTTTAGTTTTGTTAAAATAATAAAATATTAAAATTATTTTAGCATTTACTTTTTTTTTGGTTTTAGACTTTGGAGGGGGGAATTTCAAATTTTAAACCTCAATTAGTTGAGTTTAGGAGGGAAAAAGAAAAATTACTTAAGATTTAAGATGGAAATTTTACAAATTAAATTAAAGAAAATTTAAGAGGAAAAAATAAAATACTTAATATTTTTTAATTTCTAATTTGATAGATATGTAATAAAAATATTAAAATCAATTAGTTGAGTTTAGGAGGGAAAAAGAAAAATGACTTAAGACTTAAGAGAAAAATTTTACAAATGAAATCAAAGACAATTTAAGAGGAAAAAAATAAAATAATTAATAGTCTTTCATTTTTAATTTGATAGATATATAATAAAAATATAAGAGATATAATATGTTGTAAAAATATAAATTAAGAACAGACAAGCATAATTGATAAATTATTAAACTTATTAGGATCTAACAATATTATTTTACTACTTAATTCACTTAATAACTTAATGCACACTAGGATTATAAATTTATAATATCATTCTGTGACTACTGTCATTCGATTAAAAATATTGCATTAGTGCATACTGATCTGCAATCCTAAATTATCTTCATAACATGTTTAAATTTTAATTCTACGTAATCATATTCAAGAATATCTGTTTGCATATGATCTCATAGTAATGTGACTCATTTGAATTTTAGACAACTAAACTCCAAGTCTCGAGTTTCGATAACCAACATTCACAATCACATAAATGTAATGATGGTTAATACATATAGACATTTGATCTCACAAAGACAAATCAATTTTGATATATGATCACTTAACGAGCTATCAAAAGAACATTGAATCAATTATTGAAAGTGCTGACTTGAACTAACCTGTTTCTTTTTACCAACTCAAATATGACAAACGTCAAGTTATGAACCAATACCAGGGTCAAAATAAAATTTTATTATTTTCTTTCTTTTATTGGTCATTTTTCAAGGTATATATATTTTGACGTTGAGCCTTGCAAATGAGACAATTGACTCATGAATCATGACCGGCGCTAGGTTGGTTCACTAGTTTTGTCATAACATGACCTTAATTGAGATACTTGAAACGATGAAACTTGACTTAACAACCCTCAATCCTTTAAAAAATTGCACGTCGCATAACTGCATAAGCTATAAGGCCATGGATGGGTTGTACTTGTGACTTACTAACATTCATAGTAAATGTATAACAGTTGTTATATCATCCACCCGATTGTACAAATGCAATTGTACAACCCGACCCACAAATTGCCCCATATACAAAACACAAAGAAAACCGTCGGATTTCGACTCACTAAAAATGCCCTATAGCTCACCAAAATATGCTACTGTGCATCCAGTTTCGCTCACTAAAAATAATGTACAGTTCACTAAAATATTTTAGTGAGCTGAGACACAGTTTTAGTGAGCTAATACGTATTTTTAGCGAGCAGACATACCGAAACTAATGTATCTTATGTACCCAAGTTTCACTTAGTAAAAATACTATATAACTAATTAAATGTGCTATGATACTAAAAAAGTATTATTGTAAATCTGAAACTCACTAAATTATATTCTAGTTGTCCATATTTTTTTTAGTGAGTTATGATATTTATTTACTGAGTTGGTATATCATACAACCAGTTGTACAGAACCAATTATACAATCGAATTTCAGCTCACTAAAAATGTATAGCTCATTACAATACTTAGTGAGCTGAGATACAGTTTTAGTGAGCGGATAGATCAAATCAATGCATCTTATGTATCATAGGTTTCACTTAATAAAAATACTATGTAACTTATTAAAATATGCTATTGTACTAAAAAAAAGTGTTATTGTGCATTTGAAACTCACTAAACTATATTCTAATTGTTTATATTTTTTTAGTGAGCTATGGCATATATTTAGTGAGCTATGGCATATATTTAGTGAGCTATGACATATTTAGTGAGTTGGACTATATTTAATTAATTCACTACATTTCTATTATACTCACAAAATATAATACAAACACCCTTGTGGTATAGTAAAAAATGATTAAGCTGTAACATAACCCAAGAACTGCACAATATTATTTATTGGCTATCTATACTATTCTTTTTAGTGAGCTATGATAGATATTTGGTGAGTTATAAAATATACTTTGTGATCAATATGATTTAGCGTGGAATACTAATCATTCATAATAAAAAATGAGTGAACAAACAATTTTAGTTAGCACATATACTTTTTTGTTCAAATTTTAAGGTATGATATATTCGTCTTTTAGTGAGTTATGACTTATATTTAGTGAGTTATGACATACTTTTAGTGAGTTAGACTATATTTATATTATACTAACTAAATATGTATAATACGAATGCGCTTATGTCATAATAAAATATAATATAAATATTTCTTACTAATATCGTATTGCTCATTAAATATATTATATAGTTTACGAATGCGCCTTTGCCTTTTGAAACAGCAGTAGGGTTACACAAAATTCTAATATAATAATCAACATCAACAGCCTCAACAACATAACGATCTAATGTAGATATGAAAAATGAAGTATCATCTGCAAAAACAGCATAATTTTTGTGGTCAGCTATAACGCATAATTAGTGAGCACAATCTTCATTCTAGTGAGTCAAATGCTTGTGTTAGTGAGCAGAAATGCTCTATGGTGCAGGGCAATAAATTTTTTATAGTGAGCTATTATTTTCCCTGTTATGCATAAGATTAATTATAGTGATTATATTTGGTGATGAGAGAACTGATTTATGATTGTTGAATACAAGCTCAATACAAATGTGCTAAATGCATTTCTTTAGTGAGCCAACGACTATATTTAGTGAGCACATAGCTCACATTGGTGAGCTGTTGTTTCTGATATGTACATAGCAACAATGAAAATATCATCTGAAAAAACAACCATAACATTTGTGGTGAGCTATAATATAATATCGGTGAGCACACAGGTCAATCCTAGTGAGCCAAACATTTCTTTGAGTGAGCAAAAACTGCTCTGCAGCACAGGGTAATATATTTTTTATAGTAAGCTAAATGTATACCTTTAGTGAGCCAACGACTATATTTAGTGAGCACATAACTCATAATGGTGAGCTATCGTTTCTCATATATCGCAAACCAAAATTTACATAATGCAATCCAGTTCAAAAATCTCGAAATTAACTCATCAAAATGCAAAACTAACGAATACAACTTCCAATCCCGAAAACAAAAACAGAAATTTAAAAAGCACTATCAACCTTGATCAACAATTCCCGTTTTATAAAGATTCAACATCAATAGTGACGTTAAGATCAAACCCAACCATTCAATAATTGCTGAAAATTAAAGCAATTGAAGCAGCGAAGAGCAATCGAACAATGGGGAGAATGAAAACCATGATTTTAAAAAATTGAGGAGAATGAATTTTTTTTTTTAAAAAAAGCCTAGGGCTTGGCAGTTGGATGATCCAAAATCGCTGTTGGTGAGCTCGGGTGGACAATTGAATTGTCCACCCGATTGTACGTAATATTTTACGAATGTATAATTATAATTAAGCCCATAAAAAATTCCAATTACAAAAGTTCCTTTTAATTTTGCTTAAGCTTTATATATATATATATATATATATATATATATATATATATATATATAGTCTAGATTAAACGGTAACGTACGACTTAAAAGAAGAATATAGAATAAATAGGCTTATCTAATTAAACAAATTTTATCTTTTAAATAAAATTTAATATTAGAAATGAGTATATTCAAAATATACACTGATCCGAAATTAACCTGAATTAATTTATACCTAACCCGATTTACACCCGACCTGACATTCACCGGAACATTGAACCGAATCTCACCCGACTCAAATTAGACTCGACCCGTATCCGATCCGAACCGGGCTATTGTACACAACTCGAAATATACTCGACCCAAACTATATCCGAACTGGACCCAAACTCGACCTGAACATGGCTGACCCGAAAATTGACCCAAACTTAAACTTCACCCGAATCAAACCCAAACCCAACCCAAACATAATTGATCCAAAATTGATTCGAATTAAATTAAGATCCGATCCGTATTTAATCCGATCGATCTATTCGTCAGGTCTACTCAACCTGCTCCGATTATTAGTTTGATTAGGTCTAGTTTCAGGCTTCCAACCCAAAGAAATGGATTTTTTTTTTTGGGGGGGGGGGGGGGGGGGGGGTCAAGAGAGGGAAGAAATTTTATTCGCCGCCTGCTAGTCATCTGAAACTTGACCCTCCAGTCTCCCCTGCTCCAGGACCCCCACTCCTTGGCCGCCGCATTACTACCTCGCTGCTTCCTCGATTCCCTTCTCAATTCATCTGGGCTTCAATTTCTAGGGTTTCTAGCCACAGCTGAGCATAAAATTGATCGAAGTTTAAGGGTAATAAGGGCTTGCGGAACTTTCAAGGCTAAATCCATTCTCATACCCACTATCGCAACCACTTTTGGATCCACGTTTAAGTATCATCATCAATCAATTCTCAGTTTGAACAAGATGAATTGCTGAATTCTTCCGCGATCTGCTTCAATTTCAGTTCTGCCTCATTCTTCTGTTTAGGGTTTTTGTTGGGGTGCTTTGCATTTCATAATCCAACTGAGGCGTCTCTGGCATCAACTCATTGAGGTTGACTTTCAGACTTTGCAATGATCTTCACCCCCATTTGATGATCGGCTTTAATTTGCAACATTAAAATGATGGGCGGATTTTGTCAATTTTGAATCTGGAGGATTTACGATTTGCCGGATGGCTGATGTTGCTACTAATCGGAGGTATAATTTGTTGCTTTGTTGGTCTACTTGAGATTCTCCTGCTAAAAATTGAAACTTGAGTTGTATGCTTGTTTCATGAATGCTCTTTCAAATATTTGAGGGTTTTATGTGAAATATAGTTGCAATAGAGGAAGCTTCTGAACTCCATTTGTGTCCCTAAATTCAGGGACAGAAACAAACTGTAATAAGATCACAAGAATTTGATTCTGTAGAAGTTAGAGATAGATGTATGTTGTATGATATGTAATGTTTGGCATCACTAAATTATTATCAGGTTTCGTTAACCATGGCATTTGGTTGGGGGCCAAGTTTCTAACAGCTTGAATGACAACATTTATTAGTCTCTTGCTTGTGACTTGCTTTCCTTATCTAGTTGTATTGTCCCGATCATTGTGGAGTGTGGACTCTGCATGGGTGAATAAAAGCTTCGAGTGAGAAGGGGACACTGTGCCAGTCCTTATGCTTAGCAATGAGTTTTTAGCCTTGTAGATGACCTCTATACTTATTAGTCATTGTGCGGAAGTGATGCTATCTTGTAAGTGTTACACATTTGGCTTATTCCTTTTTCTGCTATAGGGGCTTGTCTGGTGTTAGTATATGAAGGTGCCTTTCAGAAAGCAAATTCAGGCCGTTCATTGCTTTTAGCTCTCAGCTCAAAAAAAAGAAAGATGAACTGCAAGAAATCTGCATATGAAAACAATAATCATTTCTATTGTTTGTGCTGAACATGACAAAAATGCTTTCCAAGTTCTATCCGTAAGACTAACCATGGTGTCTGCCTTCTGGTTCCAGGTAGTTGATATCTTATCAATGTTCTCGTATCTGGGTTTAGAGATTAGCTGTATATAGTCTAAATCGTGTACAGCAAGATATACGAGTTTGGAATGTTATGCAATGAATATGTGTGGGCACATTTAATGTTGTGAGGGAATTGTATGGATTTGTTAATAGAATGATATTTACTTAATGCTGAATGGATCTACTTACAGGCGTGAAATTGAAGAGGTCAGTGCAGATAGCCTCATCAAACGTAGTTGATGGTTAATGAAGTAAGAAGGATCGACTGTCTCTTAAGAAGGCATATTCGAAAGAAGTGCAACTGTGGGTTCTAATTTTATCATAGGATGGTCAACTTATAATTGGTGTCTGTAAAAATCTCTGCATAGTGAGAGGCAGGAGGCAGACAATGGAGTCCTCTGATAAGAATAAAGGTACTGAAAGCCTCAATGACATCATGTACCGTCGGCTCAAGAACCGGGAACGACAACGCAGATACAGGGAGCGAAAACGTCTTCAAGCAGATGCAGGCAAATCTCTTGCCATTAGCTCAGTATCTGACCCATCCGAGTGGCAGATTGTCCCACTGCCAAATAATGGGATGACTGAACAAGTTGTAACCCGTGTCCATTGCACAAGAGACTGGAAAAAGGATGCCAGGAGGGTCCATGCAGTCAAACAAGAAGCTGCGTCCAATGCGCTTACTTCCAATGGTCACTCTCTAACAGGTGAGAATCTCATGGCACATTCTTCCGATAAATGGGAAGCAGAACAGGACGTAAAGAGTGAAGTTCCTTCAGCCAAAAATGCTCAGCTGGACAATTCAGGCAAACTCAAAAGTAAACCGGGGAGAAGAGCCTGGAAAGCAGAGGCAAGAAACAAGAAGTAGCTAGGCGACCATGAGTAGCCCCTTCCTTCCGGATACACAGGTATGTGCTGTGGAACTGAAACCTTTTGCCTATTGCTTCTTAATTATCAGTAACTCATCCCCACCTAGGGGTTTCCCCACTGTACGGTTGTTTACTTTGACACCCCCCCAAAAAAAAAGCAGGGCATGGGGTTTAGACAGGGACTCGAGGGCTTTGGTTTGGTTAAGGCTGGTGCTTTCTCACTTGCGCCCCTCCTCCCCCGCCCGCTTCCCTTTTGGTTTCTCATTAGACATTATTTGTGTTAGATGGGGATCCATTTTGGTGGTAAATCTACTTTGTGTGGTCTGCCAGGCATTTTCTTAGCAGAATTTGGCTTTTCACCACCCAGGCAGAGACAGACAGTAATGAAGAGACACAGGGAAAGATAGG